>CM052804.1:10730256-10753035 GCA_028533885.1 Nasua narica | reverse complement strand
CCAAGAGCTCTTCCCATAAAACAGATGAAACACATTTTAAAGAACACGACACCTAACACATGAAAAATTTTCAAGATGGAATACAGGACAGGTTCACTGGTAATCCTAGCAAAGAAGCCCAGAGCCTATCTCTGTTTGATGTTCTAACTCATGACAATGGGAAGGCAATGCATCCAAAAAAAAAAAAAAAAAGAAAGCCCCAGTAACCAAGGATGCCACAGGCCTAATGGGAGATCCTAGCCCTTGTTTCAAGATTCTGGAAACAGTCCACCAGGGCAGCCACAAAACTCAGAACAAGCCACAGAAACCAGACACAACTTCAACTCTCCTTTATTTCCAAGTATTTTCCACACTGTTCCACCGAATTCCTTGGTGCTTTCAGAACAAAAGTTAGAAGGGAAAGCAAGCTCCCTTTCTGAATCAAATGACCCGATGACATCTGTTGTGTAAAGGACAGGATACTAGTCCTAAAATTCGGCAGGCAGCCTGAACAGGAGGTTACCAAGAGCAATTATAAAAATTAAAATAAAGATTATGATCATAGTGAGCCATCAGAAATGGTTAAGCTTCACCAAAATGTGCAGAAAGACCTGCTTGTACCGTACTTAATGGAAAGGATTTCAATTGTTAAATCTAGGACTTATCCCTATAACCAGGGGGCTTTATTAGTTTAATGCAATCCTATCTCCCCAGATGTCTAATAGATTTCTTGAAAGCATGCCATAAAAACAAAACTATCTTCACTGCAACCAGGTAAAAATAAAGCTGGCTGACAAAGAACAATATTCTTTGACAAACTGAAATGTCTAACATATTAAACACAGATTACTGAAGGATCCTAAGAATTTTTTTTTAAGAGCATGCAATGGGAGAGGCACCCCGGGGCGGGGGGGGGGGGGATCCTCAAGCTGACTGCCCACTGAGTGCAGAGCCTGAGATCACGACCTGAGCCAAAACCGAGAGTCTGATACTGAATCCACCGAGCCACCCAGGTGCCCCCCACTCAGAATTATTTCCAAAGTATCAAGCGGCTGCACACAACTATTTTATCTCAAAATTTAAGTACGTCCCTCATGTACCATTCTCTACCACTTCCTTCCTCCCCAAGCCCCTAAAACACAACTTAAAAAAAAACACTTCAAAACCCTCTTCTCTGTCCTCACATTCTCTCCCTTCCGTTTTCTCTCGAGTTGTGCATGGATATCCCACCATTTTGGTAGAATTACTACTTCAACAAGCCTGAGGCAGAGATGCCTGGGCTGTCTGCCTAACTCCGGTCCAGCTCTGGGAATTCCATTTCATGCACAAGGACAGGCCGCAAGAAGGCCCACTGCCCAGTGGCCCCAAAAGAAGAAAGAAACCCTGGGAAGTAACTGGTAATAAAGGAAGTGAGGTGCTGTCAGACCCCATAGCTTGCTCTGAGCTTGTAGCCCTGGCTAAGGCGCTTTCCAGAATCTTGAGACAGCTCCCAGAAGCTGGGATCTCCCTTCAGGCCAGAAAGTCAGGCTCAGTCCCCAGGTTCCTTCCGAGAGGGCAGAATTCGCTGGATCGTGGTGGGCGCCTGACCATGCCGGCTCAAGTTCTCTCGGGAATTTCATCTAAAACCTGTGTCTGTCCGCATTTGGACGCAGGCACATGGATACTCGGGGCCTGATGTGGCCTTCTGAGGGCCTGTAAGCAGGGAAGTGGAGGGAGTCCCGTCGCTACCCTGCGCAATGAAGCCCGTCCCGGGAGGGGGGGAGGGGGCGGAGCCAGCCCGAGCGGGCGGAGGCCCCAGCCTGGCTCCTGGTTCTAAGACCCCCTCCCAGCCCGGCAGCACCGGCTTTTCGGGCCCCCCAAGTGCCGCCTGGGGGGGGGGGGGGAACCTGCTTTGTGGTGAAAGCTGGTGTGAAGAGGCATTTTTTCTTTTTTATTTATAACCTAGAAGACAGCCATGTTTAACTATTTAAAAACATCTAATAATTTATAACCCCAGAAGAGCTTAGAAGACGACTTCTTTAGCAGCATGTAGTAAGACATAATGGTTTCCGATTTCCAAACATTTTATAGTTCCCCTTAGCCTGTTCTAAAGCAAACACGCAGAAGAGGACATTTAAGTATTAATAGAGTTACTCTCATAAATGAGGAGCCATTAAGATCTGAGCACCCTGGGCACAGGGTTTTCCTCTCAAACCCTCAAATTCCGAAGGTCTCAGACATGCTCTCCGTACCAAAGGAACGGATGCCGTGAGGGGAAAGCTCAGAAGCAGGGGGCAGCTGACCTGCCCACCGGCAAACATCCCTCCGCAGCCTGAGGGGGACATAAAATCAGAACTGTGCTGACGCTCCGTGGTTTATCCTGGCCGCAAATCTAGCCATTCAGCAGTCCCTGCCTACCTACCCCCACGCCAGGTACCAGGCTCAGTACCACGCAGGGCCGAGGACAGGGGTGATCGGGATGGACTGTTTCAGTGTGCTCTGGCCTCTGATCAGGTGAGCGGAGAAAAGCATGGTCTGTCGTAGGAAGCAGTCAGCTCCATACCCTGGGCAAGAGGGAAGGAACCCAACAGGCCTCGGGGATGCTCACTGCGCCATAGGGACTCTCCAGGAACCGGGCTCCAACACAAGCGCTCAGCCTTCCAACGGTAGAAAACAGTATTAAGTATTTTCCTTTATTTCCTTTTTCTGTGGTAGGAAGGAGGGAACGAGATGGTGGTTCCTATAATCAACCCCCCCCCCACAGGTCCATGGACGTGCACCTGCAGGAGCCTGGGTGGGCCGCCCCTCCTGAGCCCCACCCCTTCAGAGAAGGGGTGCACGCTGCCTCCTGGGGATCCAGGCTTCTTTCCCCCCAGGACCACGGCCAACCGGTGAGAAGCCTGTTCTTTCGGAAGGGGCACAGGGGGGGACGGCCGTCACCCCGAGTTCGTCCCCTCATCTGTAACCGGGCTGAGCTGTAAGCAGACTCCTGAAAGGCCACAGGTCTGAGGACAGTGGCCAGAGCTTTAGTTACAATATCTCTTTTCACTGCCCATCACGTGCTCATGCTCTCCCTCTCCTTCCCTGACAGCCATCTACGGGCTCCTAGGGTGGATTTTGTTTTTTAACCTCTGTAACCAAAGAACCCGATAGGGCCATGTGATAAGGGACCGGTGGCCTAAAAACCCCTAAGTTTCCAGTTCCAGCAGCCGTGGCTCACTTTTCATGTTTCACACACAGAAAGACGTGAACAAAGGCCCTAAAAATAAAAGACACGGGAGGCAGCCAAAGAGATACCTAACACTCAGTCAGAGCCTAATACTCGGTCATTAGCAGGGAGCCGGGCCAAGTGTTTTTCTGCCGGAGGAATAATTTAGTGTTGTGCACAGTCAGCAGCCTGGAGGAGGGACAAGAACAGAGGAGCTGGACAACCGGGAGGCCCCGGAAAACCCTCTCTGCCCTGCCAACGTCCACCACACAGGCGAACGAACTGTCCATCGTCCAACTGTGGACAAGGGAGGGTTCGTTTCTTCTACCCGTCAGGCTGGGAGGGAAAGTAAAAGCAGAAGACGACGACACAAAGGACGGGACAAGTTACTTGCAAACCTCCACAGAGCCCTCTGCTCCCAGACAGGTTCTGGGGGCAGAGTTTCACGTAGCTACGGGTTTTCCACCCCCCAACCCAAGAAGTCTGCCAGGCCGCCGAATGCGGCTGCACGTTCGGGCTCCCGGGAGTGCAGCAGAAACCCAGCTACTGCTGGAATTTTCACTTGTTAAAAATAAAAGTCTCAAGAGAAAAACTGTATGGTCAAACTTTAAACGGAAGACAAAAATAAGATATTCGCCCGAAACCGGCTACCAGAGGCGGACTGTAGCTCAGTAGCGGATTGGCTGCTAGAAGATACAGGGGGCTCCCAAATTACACAAAGAGGTTCAACACCTGTCTGCTCGACAGATGCCCCTTAGGGAAAGTGACCCCAGCTTCTCTGACTCTGTTCGGTGCCTGGTACCATTTGAGGTACCCTACGAGGAACTCACCGAAGCTCCGAAAGTCACATTACCAAAGAGAAAGGCTTTATGAAAATGCTCAACCCGACCCTAGATAGATTCTGTTAAATGCGACATTAAAAACCTACTTTGGAGACCTGTAGTTTTTAACTGAACAGTTTCGTTACCTTTTAACTAAGCTGACTAAAGCAGAGAGTAATTTTACAACTCTCAATTTTACAACATGTGGATGATTCATTTGTTGGATTACCCTAACTTCAGACCGCCTACCCCCACTCTCTGTGCTCCAACCTGACCCCAGATCATGGGCCAACTGGCTGCTGCTTGAGGCTCAAGGCGCGCAAACAGATTTTCATGTAAATGGAAGCAAAACACAACCATGATGTTGAATGCCTTGAATGCATTTCTGCAAGATAACTCTAAATGGGGGGTTATGTATGCTTTTGGACAACTGGTACAACTTCAGTTCATGGAGTATGAATTTGAATGTGGTCTTCCCAGACTCTTAGAAGTGTGCTTCGAAGTCTGATCCATGACCTCCACAGGTCAAGCAGCACCAAAACTATTATTCTGATGCTACTAAGTCATTTGCCTTCTTCACGGTGTTGAAGTCTCCCTGAAGGTGCAGAAGCAAGAGTGGGAAGACCACGGGGGCCTCAGTGTGAATCAAGGGGGTACCATATTGCGCTAACAGGCACTATGTTCATCCCAACATGAAATCCCAGGATATATATGTATATATACATTTTTTTAAAACCAGTTTCGTGTTTAAGGTCTCAAAGCTTTTAAAAATTCTATAGAGTTGAAATTCTAATTTGACCTACGAACCAGTATGGCCGCACTCAGGGTGTGACAGTCGTCATGTTCCCGCTTAACATGGGATGCCATCTTTACTTGAAAGGACAGCTACCCAACTGTGCTTATTCAAGACTTGGGTATTTGGCAGAGACTTTCTTGAAAATGAAGTGAACCTGTCACTTCTTGGAAAATAACTGAGTATTTATTGGCAATGATAAAAGTCAAGCTTTCAAGTGAAAAAAAAAAAAAAAAAGAATTTTAGAAAATGTCTGTCTTCCATGAGCTTGACACCTTCCTGATAAAGGTGTTTATGAGATTGATGATCTTAATTCTTTTTTGATGTTTCATAATGAAATGTGTGAACACTTAAAAGACCTGCAGGACTAAATAAAATAGTATTTTTCAAACAACCAAAGAATAAGGTCACACAAGACTTTACAAGAGGGGTTCGATATTCAGGACAGACCAATGGACACAGATGTGGTCTCATTTTCTCCTTTTCTACTAACCTTTAAGAAACTCCCTTGCCAACTATCACTATTAAAAAATGTCTCCAACTATTTGAAGAGCATGTTAAAACACTCTTCCTTTTTCCAATACATATATTAGACCTAGAATTTGGCCAGACCAACATCAACATATCGTAACAGATTGAAAGTTTGAGCACAAGAGTCCAATGGCACTTCATTCAGGCATTACAGAAATTTCCAACATGTGAAATACCACCTTTTTTTCACTCGGAAAATGTAATCCCTTTTCATAGAATTATGTGATCAGTGTTAACACGTAGGGGGGTTGTTGTTTTTTATTCATCTTTGATGTTTTTAATTTCTAATATGGTAAACAGTGGTAGATAAAAATCCATACAAGCAAAAGGTCTTTGGAGTCCCCAATTTTTTTTTTTTAGTATTAAGGGGCCCTGAGACCTTAAAGTTTAAAAACCACATGGCCCCACATATACACAATGAATCACTAAAATTCTACACCTGCAACTATATTACACTCTTATCTGGGATTTAAAAACTGGGGGAAAAGAAAAACCCACACAGCCCCTTATACAGAAATAGGCATCTAGTTAACACTACTGAACTATATATTTAAAAATTGTTACTGCTATGTGTTTCTAACCACAATACAAAGTTACATATTAAAAGAACCACAGGCTTATGTTTAAAAATTCAAAATGTCCTTTACTTAATATTTCCAAATAAAAGTGATTTCTGGTGTTGTAAGACGCATACTATTTCTAATAAGCTTGGCTTTTCCAATATACTTTGTTATCTCTTAGAGTCTATAGTTAATACTAAAACCAATCCAACATCTTTTACTGGCATTTAATTATTGACCCACAATTCTGTCCCCGAGTACCTTCTAGATGATGCTAGAAGTATAGGGACTGAGGGAGCTCAACTCACGGGAGTTTATATCCCAGTGACATTTATCCACCTACCTACTTCTGCATTCACTCAATAAAATTAAATAGCCATCTGTTATATGCCAGGGACCATACTTGGCCTCTGCCTCAGAATCACAATGTTAATATATCTAATTGCACTTATCAGGGCAATGAATTCCTTTCTCCAGCATTCCCAATTTTTGCTCACTTCCAAATTCCTTTGGAATTGAGAACTTTCTTCATCCTGCATTTGAGGGCTATTATTATTTTCATTTTTCCTGTCCAGAATTTCGTGAAAAAAATAAATTCCATGGTAAGAGGTTTGTCACTAATCAGAAGGACTATGGTACACTCACCACCACTCTGGCACTTTCCTTTTCTCCCTGAGAAAGAAGTGGTCCCTGCCCAGGAGCTCAGGGAAAGCCAGCGTCTAATACTGGACGGGAGGGCCTCGAGTCCACCTCTCAGGACTGAGAGAAATGGAGGCTGCCATTGACAGGATGGCCCCAAACTGTCTGAATTTCCTTATAAAACCAACCAGGCAAGTGAAAGCATCTATAAACACTACTCTGAAAGTCATTAAAGCAAGATTCCAGAGGAAACTGAAAGAGAATTGTCCATTAGTTACACAGGCTGAACATAAATGACTGCTTTAGAAATTCAACTTCCTAACAAGGGTTTTTAATTCAATCACAACTTAAAAAAAAAAAAATCAGCAGCTCCATGTACAATAAAAACTGGCTAGAAACTGGCATGAGAGGAAAGGATGGCCATACAGAAATAAAGAGTCTGAATCTGAGTAATTTTGCTACGTCTAAAGCAAGATATGGTATATAAACTCCGAAGAAAATCCAGCTGTAGAAGATAAAAATAGACATTTTGTTTACAAGATGCAGAAAGCAAATTTAAGGGTGGTAGTAATCTTTTATTCTGGGTATTATGTAAAAGACTTGATTAGACCCCGATATGGTTATTCATTTCTTCGGTAAAGCTTGAACTACAAAACACCAGGCAAGATACGAAGACCAAGCATCACTTTCATTAACTAATGGGACATGTTGATACAGTGGAAAGCAGTGCAACTCAAGGGTCAACCAGTCTGGATTCAAACCCCAGTTCTGCCACTTGCTTGATGCAAATTAATTCCATTTCCTTAATTTTCAAAGTCTCAGTTTCCTTATCTGTAAAACAGGAACATCAATACTCATCTCACAGGGATAATTATGGAAGTTATAGAGCGTAAGGCTAAGCTAAATGATTGGTTTTTTTTTTCCAGAAGGCCAAGCATATACTCAAATATATAAATAAGGCAATAAATAACACATACATAGTAATTGCTAAAGGAATAGGTATCACTTTGGTTTTAGGTGGTCAGGGAAGATGTCAAAAAAAAAAAAAAAAGGGCAGGGGGGCCTTAGGAGCCGTTTAAACTCCCCATTATGAAGCTGAGCAGGAGATTTCCACTCATTGATACGGTTCTTGTGCTTCATGAGTCTGCGGCAAGTACTCACAGTCTCTGTCATGAAACATACTTAGTGGTTCTTCACCAAGCATGGTTCTCTCTGAGGCTCTCATGAAAGACATGGATGGACCTGCTCACCAGAAAATGCTGACGACTTTTAAGGAGCAACGGGCCTCCAAGAAGCCCACTCATAGGCTGTGGTGAAAGACATAGATGCTAGACATTGTGATACTATTGATTTTGAAATGAAGTCCAAGGTCACCCGGTTCAGCCTCATGAATCTACAGACACCAACTTCCTCTTCCATCGCACCTTATCTCAGTGAATGGCACCACCATCCGCCCTGTTGTGCAAGCTTGGAACCCAGGGGTTACCCTGAAACTCCTTCCCCTTCACTCCCTTTCCATAGCTCTCATCTTCCACCAAGTCGCCCATTTCTCAAGTATGGCCTCTTATTTCCACCTTCCCTCTGTCCTAATCACCGTCATTCCTCAGAAGGATTGCTTTAGCAGCACTGTAAGTGGTCAACTCACATTCGATTCTGCTCCCCCCTCCAACCTGGTCTATGCACAACGGGCTGCGGGAACTTCTAAAAATGATCATCTCAAGACCACCTTCCCTAACCCTGCCCCCCCCCCCAGCTTTTAAGAGCTTTCCATGGAAACTTTCATCAAAAGGAAACTATATCATTCTGTGACTGTAACAAGGAACAGTAGGACCCCCAGAATACATAAGGGGAGAAACAAAGTGATGTGGAAGAAATTAAGCATGGCAGAGAAGAGACAGAACATCAAAAGTATCAAGAGCCCCCATGTGTATTTTCAGTTACTTAGGAAACTTCAGTCTATACGCATAATACAACCACTGTTCAGTATGGTAAACATTCCCACTCCCCCCACCTCTAGTTTTAGAAATTAAGAGTACAAAGAAAAACCATTCATATCCCTAACACCCAAAATTATCTACTTTTAACATCTAGGCATAGTTGCATCCTTTTTTTAAAAAAAAATGATTTTAAAGATTTTACGCAATGCAGAATAGAAAGACAAATACAAAAATAAATCAACACAGACATCTACAAAAATATCAGCGTCAGGCAGAAATCATTCTAGGCATCTTTGTACATACGCGGATGATTGGACTGATGCAGGCATCAGCACACTAATACTTCCTTTTTTCTTTTCTCTGCCTGGAGATTTTTTTTCAGTTACATTATATTTTTTTTTACGGTATCTAGGCTTATAACTTTCACATTCTGTCCTGTTCCCATAATTCCCTGAGTTGTTTGGCATTCGTTCTGCCTACACTTTAAGTAGTTGATATGCTCACCCTGCATCCCACATTGTCTCCATTTCTGAGATAGGTTGGATTCAGCTTTTAATGGATGGATCACAGCATTTTTTAAAAGTAGGACCACGTCTGATTTGGTCACTGTTGCCCCCTTAGTGTCTGTATATAGTAGCTGCTCCATAAACATTCGCTGACTGGTGGAATTTAACTGCAGAACAGTATGAAAAACGGTTTAATCTCTTAAACCACATATATTCTACGTGCAGCCCACAGAAGGTAATCCAACATCTTGAATTCCTCATACAAGAGCTGTAAGAAAGTAATTCACTAGAAATCACAATCTTACAAGATGCCTTGAGACTTCTCTTAGTCAATTGCAGTAACCTACAAGGTGGCTTAAGAATATATAAATGCAGGGGTGGGGGGGTGGGTGAGCCTGGTGGTGGGTATCGAGAAGGGCACGTACTGCATGGAGCACTGGGGTGTGGTGCATGAACAATCAATCTTGTAACACTGAAAAATTAAAATAAACAAATTTGGGGAGAAAAAAAAGAATATATAAATGCTTAGGGCAAAATGCAAAAATTATGTTTATTCACGTAAAGAGCAAACAACTTTATTCAGGTCAAGTTCAATTTCAGATTCCAGGTTGCAATCACACTGTGCTAGGATCATACCGGCACAGTCAAGTATCTAGTTAATTATTTGTGACTGATTACCATTTATAACTCATCAGAACAGTTCCTAACTTGACTACTTTTCATAAATTCAAAACTCAGGGCGTCTGGGTGGCTCAGTGGGTTAAAGCGTCTGCCCTCAGCTTAGGTCATGATCTCAGGGTCCTGGGATCGAGCCCCCACATCGGGCTCTCTGCTCAGTGGAGAGCCTGCTTCCCCCTCTCTCTCTGCCTGCCGCTCTGCCTACTTGTGATCTCTGTCAAATAAACAACAACAAAAAATCTTAAAAAATAAATTCAAAACTCTAAGGTAGTTTATAAAGTGCTTTTACCCTTCAGCAAACTTCTTTCAAGGTGAGACTTTCAGAATAAACAAGTCTTCACAATGCAAGAATCACAATGAACAACATGCCTCACTTAATTTGTACCTTTAATAGAAGAGGTCCTATAAAAGATTTTAAGTATTTTCAAATTACTTACCACACAGCAGAATTTGCACCTTAGAGATTAAGTGCAAATTTTTAAAATGTGACCATGAGGTGCTAGAATGAAATGAAATTTGGAGGGCTTAATATTTACAATCTGCTGCCAGCAAGCAGTACTATAGTGAAGGAAATGGCAGGGCTTTGCCATGTCGCCAAACTTCTATAACCAAGAGTAGGACGCCAGCAGCCTTCTAGACAGAGGTCTGGGACCAGCAAAACAAAAAAATAAAATAAAATCAGCAGGTATTATGAGGGTTTTAAGGCTTCCCAAGAAAGAGTAGGGGAGCCTGGGTGGCTCAGTGGGTTAAAGCCTCTGCCTTCGGCTCAGGTCATGATCTCGGGGTCCTGGGATCGAGTCCCGCATCAGCCTCTCCACTCAGCGGGGAGCCTGCTTCCCCCTCTCTCTGTCTGCCTCTCTGCCTGTTTGTGATCTATCTCTGTCAGATAAATAAATAAATAAAATCTTAAAATTATTGCTTCTGGCCTAACAACGTAAACAGTGGCTCTCCCAGTGGTTAACATCAATGACTTCTGGTGGTGGGTATTGAGGAGGGCACGTATTGCATGGAGCACTGGGTGTGGTGCATAAACAATGAATCTTGGAGCACCGAAAAAATTAAATTAAAAAAAATAAAAAAATAAACGACTTCTAAAACAATTTGAGATACTCAAATTCAGATAGGCTTTGCTTGCTCAAAACAGAAAGCAGCACCCAATTAGGACATTTTTCTTTGTTCCCACTGAACGTTTTAAATATCCTAATGTTTATTGCTCTGACTTCCCCACCCCCCGAACATAGTTTATATTCCCTCATCTTAAAGAGACTGAGAAGCCATGGTTACACCCCGGCCAAATTCATATTTTGGAACAGCATCAGTGTTTGCATAGCAGAAGCTCCAAGCCTCCGCTGACCTGTTCCAGAACTTCTGGAACATTCACAACCTAAACCCAACCGTGGCCTTGTTCTGACAAACTACATCTGGCAGCACTGACACCAGGATTCCCCAGTCCCTGACCCCGAAGGCCAATTCACCCACCCCCTGAGCAGTTTCCCCAAGGCCTTGGTAATTGTTTGCCATTACTGAGATTACCTCCAAGCAAAAATCCATGGCTTGTGCCTGAGCAACTGTCCGGCACACATTTTATGGCAGATAGCTTGTTTGTAAGGCTTAAATGTTTTCTTTTATCTGTTCCCAAAGAGTTTAATGCAATACCTAAACAAGATGAAGGTGTGTTTAACAGAGAACTAATCCACACTATTTGGACCCCAAAGCAGTCCTTAGAGTTAAGCCTGGAATCAATAAAGCGCACAAATGTTAAGGCTTATACTTTTAGCTCAGGCAGTAAGAGTTATAATTCAGAACTTTCCCTTTCACCTCTATTACATAATTTCATAAAAAGCATTTGAAAATCTGATCAAGCATGCATATCCTAATTGGCAGATTCCAAGATGAGCTGCAAGTATTAGGTTATTCTGTTGCTTGGGGAGGGGGCAGGGGGAAAGGGGAGAGAGACTAGCTTGAGGACCTAAGTTGACATCAGGCTATTTCCACATAACAGTTTTGTCCTTTTCAGTGGCCTTCAGAGGCAAGCTGCCACTCTTTGCTTGGCAACTGGAAGAAATCAGATAGGGTTTGGGGTTAATGCAGCAAAAGGAAACAGCTTCTATTTAAAGGTCTTTGGGGGAGAGAGTAGGGAGTCCAGGAAAAACAAGATTCTGGAGTTTACAGTTCTTTAAATGTACTCCAGAAAAGCTGTTCTATTTCTTTCTAAGTTCCCCTCAAGTCGTAATGACAAAACAATATTAGGTAGCTAAAATGAAGAGAATAGAAATAGAACTTCCTTTACAAGAATGGTTTTTCAGTAACTCTAGGAAAACGGTAGAAGTAATGTAAGACTTTCTTAGCATAAGCTAAAATTAAGTTAGCTTCAAAGTGGGTTAAAAAAAAAAAAAAGTCATCCTTGAGTTAATGAGAGGGATCTTAGGCCAAGTGGAAGCTTAAGAAATTCGGGTTTTCCAAGAGAATCCACATTCCTCTTGAGCCTCTGTTTCCAGAAGGCTTAAGTTTAAAAGAAAGGTTTAAATACTAGGACAAACAAGCAGAGGGACTGCCCTGAGGCAGTGATGCAGGAAGTACATACTGGAAACTTTGTAACGCTCCAGAAGGGTAGAACTCCAGATGTAAGGGCTCCAAGTCAGCTTCCAAGTCCAGCCAAGCTCTGTCTTCCGTTGATACTGTAACTGTCTAAGGTGTGTATCCAGCCCACTCCTTTTAGCACAGACTCTCTCAATGATCTATCCCACAACCTACCTCCTTCCCCCTCCAACTCGCCCCCCACACACACCCATGCACGCGCTTCAGTAAATATGTAAGGAATGCCAAGAAGATCGATCAAAGCCTCTTTAGCTCTGCAGCAGCTAGCATTTCATAAAGAAAAAACTGAAACAGGACAAGTGAGCCTAGCATGGAGGCGATAAGCACTGTCCTCTTATTACCTTGAGGTCAGGCAACATTTCCACATGGGGTAATACACCGGCCTGTGGAATTTTCTGCTATCTACAACAAACTACTTACCGCAAATAGATTTTGTCAGTGTCCGAGAATCAGCGGTAGGAAACCTCTGCCAAGAAGAGCCAATTAAAATTGCAAAAACATCTTATTTGTTGGTTAGAGTCCATTCCACAGCGCTCCCCCCTCCCCTTCTTCCCTCTGTAACCTCCCACAACGCTGTCAAAGCCTGGATACAGCTGCAGAATCTTTGTTCATTTATATTTTAAAAATTTTGTCTATTAACACAGCTTTGAATAACCCCAAAACCCCAGATGTTTCAAATGAGCATACGGGGGGGGGGGGGGGGGGCGCAGAGATTGTTCTATGGTCCTTGGCATACCAAATTTGCTTAGTGAGCAGTTGCATAATGAAAACGATCCTAGAAGTCAGGAAAACCAATACAAGGAAAATCTACAGCCCTAGCAGATGTTCCCAGTGCCAGTCTTCGCTCATCATCTCCTCTCCACAATTTAGTAAAGCAACATTAGGTGCTTATGCTAATATGCAGAGCCTGGTTCGCAGCCAAAGTGGGGTTTTTGCACAGTAAGTCAAAACAGCCCATTCTGAAAATTGGACTGAAGTGTTCCATTTAGTGCCAGGCAGAAATGCACAGGGACAAGTTTGGTCAGGGACCAAAGAAAGCCAATGTTTTCTGGTGATTGCAAAAGAGACTCCGCAGCCTTAGGGAGGGTGCCAACTCCGAAAGCTCTCTGAACAGAAGAAAAGAAGTGTGAGGCCAGGTTAAAAACAATACCCAAGGGGATCTGGGATTTTCTCCATGCCTGAGGAAGAACCAGACACCCTGGGTGGAGGAATTTGAGTGAATACAACCGAAGAACAAGTCATCTCCCTAAATCAGGAATTTAAAGGGGGGAAAAAATTCCAGGTTAAGAAAAAAAAAAAAAAACCTACACTGCTTATGTGTTTTAGAATTAAACTCAACTTCTGGATTCATGGAAAGGCACAAGAATGATCCATCATGGGCTGAAGCTTCAGCATTTAGGATTTCTTCAAGAATTCCACCAGATCAAGCTCTTAACGCTCAGAAGTGAAAAGGCCAATGCCAACTTTTCTGGTCTTCCCTTAAAAAGCACAGAGGCCCGTTAGAAAGTTGGGTTTCATTATCAGTCCAACCAGGTTTATATTTTAGGTCCACCACAAACAGCTGCTCGCCGAACCTGGGAAAGTTAATACCTCATAGAGACTTAGTTTTCTAGTTGGGAAAGGGGAGGGAAACCTTGAGATCTTGAACCTAGATGAAAGTGAACTTAGCTTTAGGGACCAGCTCACAGTTTCTACTCCTTTCTCCATCCTCTCCACAGCTCAATATCCTCTCTAAGGCCTCAGAGACCTCAGGGTCCCCTTTGGGCCTTCCTATCCACCCTTTCCCAGGATTTTCTGGTTTAACCCTGTGGAGGAAGTGGGAACATTATCTACAGTCTTACAAGTAAAGGAAACCTATCCGCAGAGTCGATCCTAGAAGGGCACAAAGTGCTGAGAGCTCTGGTTCCATACAAGGATGCAGCTGGGATCTCACATTTTCCCCAGAACAGGCAACATACAAGGGACAGATGAGAGCTTAAACAGGGGCACTAGAGAAAACTCAGACCTGAGAGCAGAGCTGCCACACTCGGACACACGGCCCCCAGCAGCAATGGGAAATCCGCGATGGAGACCGTGTGGACCTGAGACCTGGCCTGCCTCGGGACGGAGGCCACCCCACACCGCAAGCTCCATTCCCTGGTCAAGGGAAGGTCAATGGAGCTGTCGCCTCAACTCTCCGGTCCTTCCTGCTGCAGATGGAAGGGTGGGGGGCGGCTGGGAAACAACAGGATAGCTACTTGGGAGAGGGGAAAGGAGCAAATAAACCTATAAAGGGCAAATAACACAAGAATAGCAAAAGGTTAGTAGTATCCTATATAAAGAATTCTTTAAAATTAGGGGGAAATAAGCCAATAGGAAAGGAGGTACGTTTAAAAAAAAAAAAAAAAAAGTATGATCAGCTGCCAAATCTTAAAAGAAGAAATACAAAAGGCTGATTTTGGTCTGCATTATGGGGTTTTTCCTCTGGAAACGTTCCCTCTCCCCTATACTCTGCTTAGACGCCTTCTACTCATCCTTAAATCCCAACTTAAATATGTCCCACAGAAGCCTTCCATCTCTTGCACATGGGGGCAGGCCTCTCGTCTGATAGTATCGATCCATTTTATTATAATGGGATAATGGACCCTTCCCCTGGACTGTAGGCACGTGCATCCATCGTGTTTGCTAGTGTCCTGTACACCAAAAAAAAGGGGCCTGACACTCAGATACTCAAATTCATTCAACAAATATCAAGCATTCCCTAGGTTTCAGGCATTATTCATGCGAGAAAACTTTAAAAATCACTGGTAATAAGATGGATGCACTAGAACAATGATAAACCTTTGCCGGCCTTAATAGCCAATTTGTTTTTAACAATACATGGTGTCTGCAAAGATAAGATGAAATGAGTGCTTGGCTGAAATGAGATTTAATAACTCTCTAAAGATAATGTAATGATATGGATCAAGAACCTTAAAGTTCATACTATGTAGCCTAATCATCTCACTTCTAGGAGGCTATCCTAACTCTCTATAAAAAACTGATCTATACGGATATTCACTGCCTTGCCTCCACTAGTAAGAAGCAAAAATAACGTCACTGCCCAAAGGAATTGGCAGAAGTGATTCTATATAATGCATTTTACACATCGTTTTCAAAGAATATTAACGACATGGGAAATTATGTTTTAAAATTGTGGCAACATCCATAATCTATAATTCACCATATTAACCATTTTTAAGTGTATAGTTCTGGGGCATTAAATAAATTCCCATTATTCCACTACCAGCCACCTCCAGGATACTTTCATCTTCCCACACTGAAGCTCCCCAGGAACCCTAACTCACCATCCTCCCCTTGCCCCCACCAGCTCCTGGAAACCAGCGTTCTACATCCTCTACGTCCTACCAGTGGCTCTAGCGTCCCCTGGGTGGAATCCTTTGGTTACTGGCTTATTCTCTCCCATCGGGTCCTCAAGGTTCATCCGTGTTGTAGCGTGTCTGAATTTCCTTTTAAAGGCTGAATATTCCACTCTATGCATGTACCATTTTTGTTTATCCATTCCTCTATTATTAACGGGCAGTTGGGGGGCTTTGACCTTCTGGCTATCATGGGGAACACTGCTGTACACACCACTAGCAATATCTGTTTGAGTCTGCTTTCAGTTAATTGGGGTATATATTCCCAGGAATTGCTGGGTTGTAGGGTACTTCTCAGGTTTAATTTTTTGAGGAACTGCCATACGGTTTTCCCCAGCGGACGCACCACTTACAGTCCCACCAGTGATACGTAAGAGTTCCAATTTCCCCACATCCACACCAACACTTGTTCTCCTGTTTTCTAAATAACTGCCCTCCTAATGGAAACGGCATCTCCCTGTGGTCTTGTTTTACATGTCCCTAATGATCAGTGATGCTGAACATTTTTTCGTGCTTAATGGCCACTGCATATCTTCCATAGAGAAATATACACTTAAGGCCTTTGCTTACTTTTTAATTGGGTTGTCACAGTGTCTTTTTAATTTTTTTTAAAGATTTTATTTATTTATTTGACAGAGAGGAGAGAGATCACAAGTAGGCAGAGAGGCAGGCAGAGAGAGAGGGGGAAGCAGGCTCCCTGCTGAGCAGAGAGCCCGATGCGGGGCTCGATCCCAGGACCCTGAGATCATGACCTGAGCTGAAGGCAGAGGCTTTAACCCGCTGAGCCATCCAGGCGCCCCTTTAATATTTATTTTAAAGAGCACACATGCAGGGGGTAGGGGTGGGGAAAGAAGCAGACTCCCTGCTGAGCAGGGAACCACAGCCCAACTCTGGCCCTGATGACCGAACCCACAACCCAGGAGGTCACAACCTGAACCAAACCCAAGAACTGGCCACTTCAACAACTGAACCACTCAGGCACCTCTGTCAATGTATTCCTTAGTGACAAAAGATGTCTCTATATACATCTAGAGATGTATATAATTCTTAGCATACCAGGAAAAACAAAAACAAAAACATACCTAAGAGGAAGGAAATTTAACAAAAGAGTAACAAAGATTACTTCTTGATAGGAAGATTGCAACTTGGGTGCCTGGGTGGCTCAGTCAGTTAGGCGACTGCCTTCGACTCAGGTCACGATCCCAGGACTCTGGGATCGAGTCCCGTGTGGGGCTCCCTGCTCTGCGGAAAGCCTACTTCTCCCTCTGCCTGCTGCTCCCCCTGCTTGTGCTGTCAAATAAATAAAATCTTAAAAAAAAAAAAAGGAAGATTGCAACTTAATTTCTTTACATTTTATTTACAACATGCCTAACAGAAACAACTGGAGGAAAGGAGATGTTTAAAAAATTTGAATCCAACCACAAAGTCAAGGTTTCAATTAAGAGCAGCACCTTAAAAAGTTTCTAAAAGTAGCCTCCAGGAGAAAGACTCCACCTCCTTCTGCTTGTCCTGCCAAGGGGGTGGAACAGGTGCACTCAAGCCGCACGTCCTCAGGGCGCCTGCGCGGCTCAGCGGGTTAAAGCCTCTGCCTTCGGCTCAGGTCATGATCTCAGGGTCCTGGGATCGAGCCCCGCATCGGGCTCTCTGCTCAGCGGGGAGCCTGCTTCTCCCTCCCTCCCTCCCTCCCTCTCTGACTCTCTGCCTACTTGTAATCTTTCTCTGTCAAATAAATAAAATCTTTGGGGGAGGGGAAGAAAGCACACGTCCTCTGGGGGTTGCTGGCAAGAATCCCCAGCGCTGGAGAGGACTCCACCCCTTCATTCCCCCCATTTACATACTCCAGAGTCCTCAGCCTCCAAATAAGCACAATGCACAGAACTCGGAAAATAGTTCAAATAAGACGAACCTATCAACAGACAGAATTAATGGAACTAGGGGCGCCTGGGTGGCTCAGTAGGTTAAACATCTGTCTTCAGCTCCAGTCCCGATGGGATGGGATTGAGCCCAGCATCATCGGGCTCCCCGCTCCGCTGGGAGCCTGTTTCTCCCTCTCCCCCTCCCCCTGCTTGTGCTCACTCTCACAGGAGCACGTGTGCTCACTCTCACAAATGAACACTTACAAAAAAAAAAAAAAAAAAAGTTCTATAAAACTACATGGCCATGCAAATAACCTGTCTTGAAACATTAACGTAGACCCTTCTAATAGGGTCCCAATTATTCCGACTAGATCACTTTATCCTTGAACATCCATCAGAACAGCGCGATAATTCAATTCATAGAAAAGCAACACGAGACTAAGTGATTTGAGGAATACAAAGCTTTTCAGCATTTAGGGGAATACACTCCCACTAATAATCACTCGTATGTTATACTTTGTTAGACTATTAGGCAAGCTTATTTTACCCTTATTTGTAATGCAGACGTCACGGACACAGACGTCCTGCCTCTTGGAGGGCTATTTCCATGCACAGCACATGGGACAGAGGTGCTGGCCAGGTAGGGCTGAAGGAAAGTCTGAGGTCTTCGTTTTACCGGAAGACTTAAGGGAAAGAACGAGACTGTCCAATCACAAAAAGATCCCTTAAAAATACCAGAACCAAAAAAATATAATAAAATAAAATACCAGAACCAATTTTAGACCTCAGAAAATTAAAGCATGAATCTAGCTAGGTTGACAGTCCTTAATGCTGGTGTTCCCCTCCCCTGAATCTCCCCCCAACCCCTGCACACCCCCTCCCCTCCCCCACCAAACCCTACATCAGAAGCTAGGAAATTAATTAGATGCTGTGGGTGTTGCCAGAATTCTGTGGTCTATTTCAAGAGGTAGTACATTTATACATCCTGTTGTGAATGGGGCAAAAACAGTTTCTCCTGCTCTAGTCATTAGATTTAAAAGGAAAATACTGACCAAGTCTTCAAAAGAAAAAAAAAGCCATAAAAATAAGTGCTTTAACAAGGCAAACACTGTACTGTACATTGTCAGTGAGACTGTTTTCATTAAGGCTGTAGCGATGTATTTAACAACTAAGATTATATTCTAACCATATAGTTGTCGGCAGTTTCCTTCACAGAAATAAAGGTAATACAGAACACTTCCCATTCTTCTCCATTACTTGCAATAGTTTCCGCGTGCTCCCCCCCCGCCCCCCGAATGGAGGGTCCCAGTGCTCTGGCCAAAAAGCGGTGAGCAGGGTGTCCTTTGTGAGTGGAAACGCTGAGGAGCTCGCGTGGGCGGACGCTCTTGTCTCTCTTCCCTAGCTTCTGAAGGAGGCAGCCTCCGGTTCTAGAGGCTGACATCATACAAGGTGTCATATGAAAGGCCTTCCCTATACTTTGGGAAGCCAGGAAGCTCAGGGTATAGTCTTTCCCCCAAGATCGGGTTCTCAGATTACTCAACAAAGACCATCACAGACCAGATCCCTCCTTTTCCTGGTAACACAACTCCAAGAACCAGGGAGTTAGGATCCTAAATTATCTGTCACTCCATTTCTATGAATTTCACCAGAAGCACCCACCAAAAGTTATCTTCTGGTCAGTCTCCGTCAGCAGCATCTTAGAAATGCCCCCTTGTTCATTTATGGAATTGCTCCAGGGTTAAAAATATGGAGTACTAACAGACACAATTCCTAGCAAGAGAGAATAAACAGTCTAGGAGTAGACAGAGTGAAAGCATGTGCCTTCTTCATTCCTACCAGGATTCCCAAAATCTGAACCCGTTAATCTACTACCACCGGCCTCATCCACACAGACAGGAGTCCAAAATCCTTTTTCCTGTTGCTGTTTTAAAGTCCATCTTACAAAATTCTGTAATCTAGTTCATTCTCAAGCACATGACCCTCCAAAAACCTCTTCCTGAAATCATGCTGAGCCCCTCTTAACGAAATACTTAAAAATGAAGGCTCTAATAGAATATCATAGCCTAAAAAAAAAAAAAAAAAAAAGAATATCATAGCCTACGATCTCTCAAACACTGACAAATGCTTACTAGCCTACTGATCCACTTTCTCTCTGCTGATAGGATGGCTATTACAGCTGTAGGGCTAAAAAAAAAAAGAAGAAGAAGAAGAAAAAGAAGAAGTCCTTTCACAGATATATACAAATGTTCTGGCTGAGTAAAGGCAGAGGGGGCAATGACTGGGGTATGTACCTCCCTTGATTAGCTGAGAGCAAGCTTATTCCAGCTGTTTCCTTCTGTATTAATACCCAAGAGAGAAGCAGAGAGGAGGAGTCAAGACCAGCTGAGTGCTGAATGCATAAGAATGTTTAAAGAATTCCATTTTCTGGGGGTTCTTTCTCAAGAATGAAAGGATAACATTTTCAGCCTGGTTGGTTGAAAGACCTGGCCGTTCCTAGGAAGCCATACCCTCAAAGACAATTCATGGAAAGACACAACTACTCTGGGTAAACAGGATGTGTTTAACTGAATAATCCTCAGTAACTATCCAGGGAATTACTGCTCAGTTGTCATCGCAATGGCCTTTACTTTTGCCCTGTGACAGTAAAGCTCCACCCCCAACATCCCATCAACACGGCTCCATCTGTAAATTTCATCCTGCCTACACCAACAGATCCCTTTCTGCCCTCAGCTTTCCTATACCAGAGCCCCTGGGTTTTCTTCCTGCCTCACTGATCGCCCCCTTCTCCTCTCTGGCACACTCCTTCTCATCTATACAACCAATGGAGGTCAGGGTTCTGCTTTGCTGTCTCGGCCCTCTCCCCCAGGCACACCAATCCTTGCCATGCCATCCAATTCTACCTGTAAGCAGATGAATCGCATTTGCTCCCCAGCTCTGGCCACCCCTCTCAGCTCCAGTGCCCGAATCCAGAAACCTTCCTGACAGTCACCTTCAGCCCTTCTGGAGACTTCTAAAGTATCTCTTTCAACAGGTTCAAAAATTCTATGCTTTTCCCCCCAAAACCTGGTCTTCCCATTCACCACACAATACTGAGCGACGCCATCACTCCTCTGATCGTTGGCACCTGTCTGTCCCCTTCCACAGCCAACTCATCACCTTGTCCAGCTGATTTCACCTACATAGACCCTGGATTTAGCAACATCTCTCTACCATGACCTCTCCAGTTGTAGGAAATCCCTCACCAGAATGGGGACTGGCCCCCCACTGGGCTTCCCCACTCACTCTTGCCCACTTCTCGTTAGTTCTCCACATGACAGGTGTGGTCCTTTCCAAGGAAATTCTGATCAGGCTACCTTCTTTCTTAAAGCTCTGGGAAAGATCCTCATGGGTCCTGTGCTGAGAGACTGGGCTGAAGAGTTCTATTCAAGACCAGCGAGGTGGTCCCTCCAGCTTTTTGTCACCCTGCACCCTCACTCAGAGCACTTCAGAGGGTGGGGGGATGGGCAAAACAGGTGAAGGGTACTAAGAGGTACAAACTGCGAGTTCTAAGTCTCGGGGATGAGCCCAGCTAGCTCGGTGCGTGGAGTAGGAGACTCTCAAGTCTTGGGGATGAAAAATACAGCCCAGGAAAGAGTCACTATCGTAATAAGGCTGTATCATGACAGAGAAGAGACACACATACCGTACCATTACATCGTGTATGGAATGGTCAATTCGCTATATTGTACACCTGAAACTTTGTCAACTATACCTCAATTTAAAAAAAGGATTCGCCAACTAAACCTGTAAAGCAGGGGTTAAAAAACAGTATCAGCGTTCCCTGTACTGATCAGTCAAATCATTTTCATGAAACATGGTAAGTATTTCGGCTTCATAAGGTTTATCTTGGAATTGCCATAGTCCTGCAGCTAGGGTCATGACTCATGACTGCTTAACAAAAAGAATGCATTACTGCAGGTATGTAATAGTAAATGCTTGTTTTATGATTTTACAGTCATTAAAAAAAAAAAAAAAAACCTAAAGCAGTTGTTAGATTTGCTTTAAAGATTCCGGTAACTGAGGGCTGCTTTAGGTCCCCAAAACACAGTGCTCCCTTCCTGATAGGAAGGAGGTCTGTACATGCGGGTTGCTTTGCCCAGAAAGCCTTTCCCTTTTTTTCCCCCTCACTTAACTCCTTTTCACCCTTAAGAGCTCATCCAAATGTGGTTTCCTTAGGTGAGATTTTCCGGACCCCCAACTTAGGACCCCTTTTTATCCACTAGCAGAGTCCTTACGCCTTTCCTCTATAATTCCATAAGCAGTCTATAGTAATGTGTCCACGGGACTACTGCCATTAGTGGCCGGGTCCATTACCAGAGGGATTCCAGCAAAGATGGTCTCAGTTTGGCTTATTCATATCTCCAGCATTAGACACTGTGCTTGGCAGATAAAGCAATGTTAATGGAGATATACATGTATGTGTGTCTCCATTAGGTTATGACTAGATCATAGCCTAAAATTTTTTACCTCACTTCGTGAAATTCTCCTGCAAACCTGTATTAATGTTCAAATAAAAGCAAACTACATAAAATGAGAAAGATCTGAGGATAGAGCAGAAAGGGATTGAAAGAATTAAGTCCTATGGATGAAGGACATGTTTACAGAGCTGATTTCAAACGTCTGGAAATTATGGAAGTAGAAAATGATAAAAATATAGGAATATTTTTAAATAAGCTGAATATCAAAAGTAAAACAAAGGTATCACATCCCTTTCAGCAAATCTCTCCTTTATCGAACTTTAGAATATCAAGAATTCACAGATGCTGATAAATTAGAGCCCTATCAAACAGAAACCTGAAATAGGACATCTGGTGATCAAAAAAAAAAAAAAGCACACCCCGCCAATTCTAAGAGAAGCCAAGTTTGTGATGACCAGATTGCATCCGACTCTGGGTAAGTTCAACGTAATTGATCTCAGCAGTTCAAAAAGATGGGCAGAGCAGGCATACAGCAAACCTAATTACAAAGTTTCCCAACCTCGGGTAAGGACAGAAGAGAAGACACTCCTAGAAAGTAAAATGGGAGGATTGAATTAATCTTTTATCAAATATAAACTCATTCCATGTATCTTTGAAACCTCAATTTAATGTTTGCCAGGCTTGACTGCTCTTGTTTTATATCCTCCTCTCCCACCAAAATATAGGGCAGGAAATTAAAAAGCATAGTCTTACAAATAGATTTTCTACATTTTAATGTGAGTGATGGGTGTGGGGGGCCAAGGGGAGACAACAGCTGGATCCAAGTCATAAAAAAAAAA
>CM052804.1:10641235-10729756 GCA_028533885.1 Nasua narica | reverse complement strand
GACGAGCGGACTTCTCACTGAGCAGGGGGTGGGGAGGGAGGGCCCACATGGAGCTCAATCCCAGGACTCTGAGATCACGACCTGAGCTGAAGTCAGATGCTTAACAGACTGAGCCACCCAGGGGCCTCTTACCTAGATAAATTTTAGATTCCTGAGTGAACGGGTCCTCTAAGTCTTATGAAAACCCTCCTCTTCCGCATCAGCAGCTAGTGCTTCTGTGCAGCGCTGGGCCGGGAGCAGGCGACCAGCTGCTTCTGCAGATAGGAACCCACCCCACTCCCCTCTCACGTGCTTATTCTCTCTGCCCCCCGATGTTCCAGGGCACAAAAATAACTCTCAAGTGCCAATTTTGATCTTGTGTTGGAAATTAAGACCAAGCAGAACAAGGACCGTGGGTGAGGCTCAGACAGGTAAATAGCTATTTAACAATTAGCAATTCTTTCCACCGCCACCAACAGACACCCACACGCACACATACCTCTCACCCGCAGTAGTTGGTGAAAACCGAAATTTGCACAGAGGTATAATGAACACCATACATTTGGAAAGACCTGACCACCTAGTTTCCCACGTGCAGCATGCAGGAGTTTCCATGTCGTGTACTGTCTACTGCAAAATGTAACAAGCCAACTCGTTACATGGACTACATGAGCGGCCCTCAATTTGGGATGCTTGGATAGGAAAACGCCCTGGGGTTCCTTCCACATTAATATACATGTGACTGACATGCTCACGGTTAGAATGGCATCATAAACCATGACCCAGACCGAACCAGAGTCCAGTCAAACCTCGGTACCCAGGTGCCATTTTGCTGAAAATGGAGGAACGCAGTATGCTGCACAACGAGCATCAGAATCAATGAAAATTCTGGCCATGGGAAGCTCCCCAGGTCCAAAGACCCAGGTACTCCCAGATAGAGCATAGAGAAATATTTGTAAAATGTTAACACTGAGACAAACCAGTGAGATCTATGGAAACCCCCTGTATCATTTTTCACCTTTCCTAGGTCTAAGATAAGTTCGAAATAATAGTTCGAAAAGTAAACAAAACAAAAACCACCACCTATTTCTTCCAAAGGCTTAAGAAGGAGCTTGATGAGAAAGAACCCCAGTTAGAGCCAGGGACATTTTATACATCCACAGAGGAGAGGTGGCTGGTGTCTCAGGAACAAGCCCCCACTCACTGTCCCACCCTAGATTCAAAGGTTTTTTTCCAGAAAACTGAGCAGTATTTGAAAAGGCAGGCTATAATCCAAAGTAGGCAGTAACCTCCATAAAGTAGGAACAGTCACGAAGGGGGCACGGAAGCTTCCTACCCTCAACACTTGAGTCCTATCAAAATTTTTCAGAATTATTCCTACACATCAAGTCAGTAGTGGTATTTTTTTCCACTCAGAATTTCTTAATTTTGAACATGGATCAGAGACTCAGCAATAAAGATGTCCAAGAATACTGCAGGGAAATTCACCAAGGGGAGGGGGGAAAGAGCCATCATTCTGGGCTCATTTTTAAAGGAACTTAGAAATCTAGGACATGAAGAAAAATTTTCCAAGGAAAAATTACAAGACTTAGGTCATTTGGATTTTAAGAAAGGTAGGCATAAACAAGCATGTCATCAGATTGGTCGTGTTGTGTCTTTTGTGTTTCTATTACCGTCTCTGTATTTCCAAGGTCAAAACCTCAAATCAACACCAATGAAACTATGAAATAAAGGTATGACTTCTGTATTTGGCTGTTCTCCTGCCCGGAAATAAATTCTAAGGGTGGAGTGTTTTTTTTTTTTTCTTAATTAACAGTTTTTAAAGATTTTATTTGACACTGTGTGTGTGTGTGTGTGTGTGTGTGTACAAAGGGAGCAGCAGGCAGAGGGAGAAGCAGGCTCCCCACCAAGCAGGGAGCCCAACATGAGGCTCAATCCCAGAACTCTGGGGTCATGACTTCAGCTGAAGGCAGACGCTTAACCAACTGAGCCACCCAGGTGCCCCAAGGGCGAAGTTACTTTTACTACAGAAGGCAAAACCAGGTAAACTCGGTTACATTTTGTCACTCTTCACATCTTGTTTCAGGAGCTACTAAAAAGATACGCATTTGCAGATTAACTAGATACTAATTGATTTGTGCGTATACACTTCAGATAATATGTAAGATGCAAAAATCAGCTCTGGTGTGATATCTCAGTGTAAGATTAACAGTAGGCTAAGAAACATAGGAATGTGGCCTGTTCCCGAAGAATCAAGTGTTAAAATTGGAAAGACAAAAGTCAAAGAAAGATACATAATTTCCACGGATTCCCATCCAACACAAATTCAAGCTCTTATTCCCAGACTGGCCATCTACACTATAAGAGAAACACATGATCCTTAACGAAACTCCTAGACTTTAGAACAAGATGCAGATTCATGTCTAGAAGGCACGGCCATTTTTCAAATAAAAGGAATCTAGTGCCTACTTCGTTTCTGGATTCCTGGTTTTTTTTTTTTTTTTTTTTTTAATACAGATTATTGGATGAGCACCTATACTTACTGGCAACAGCACCTAGGAATCAAGGCTCCAGAGTACAAAGGTTTATGAGCTACCGAGCAGCAGGAAGGTAACACTGGATGGGGCTAGAGATTTAGGTGGTCACAGTTGTGTGGTTACGTCAAGTCACTTAAATTCTGGCCAGCTGCACAGCTATAAATTCAAGGACCTGAACTACATAGTCTCCATAGTCCTCTCTTACTTTAGCATTCTAAAAACATGGGGTGCCTGGCTGCCTCAGTAGGTGGAGCATGCAACTCCTGATCTCAGGGTTGTAAGTTCAAGCCCCGTGTTGGGTAAAGAGATTACTTTATAAAATTCCAAGAACGTGGCTCTTCCTGATCCTGTGACTACAAAATTCACCAAGGAGGACAACAAAGGGGAGGATTTAGATGTATAGTAATTCAGATTCATGACCTACATTTAAACGTAAGCATGTTTTTTATCACCTAACATGTAACTTAAGCAATATTAAATCCAATGCTTTCTTAGCTCTAAGACCAAAAGTTTTGCCCATTTCACATGAACATGTTCTACCGTTTAAGTTAAATATCCAAAGACAGTCTCCATATAGTTGCAGGCTGTTAGGACAAAATACACAAAATATTGA
Organism: Nasua narica; assembly: GCA_028533885.1. Lineage (NCBI taxonomy): Eukaryota > Metazoa > Chordata > Mammalia > Carnivora > Procyonidae > Nasua > Nasua narica. Next base: position 10,726,627 of record CM052804.1, on the reverse strand, counting down.
ATTTAACATAAAAGGGATACACAGGAAATGCAAACATGGACCAAAAAGGTAACAATGCATTTCGAAATTTTGAGATAAAACTTGGGCCTTCATTAGTTCTGCACCAATGAGAGACAGCCAAAGTCACCTTGTTCACAACCTTATCTAAGTGGTTATCATGAAAGTTTCGTTTTTCCTGAGTTTGTGCTTTAAATCATAGAAAGCATTAATACAACGAGAGGTAGACTACAAAGTCTAATAAACCCAGAGAGCCTCATGGAACGAGTTACCCCTGCTCTAGCCCATCACCATTCATCTTAATTATTCTTCTACCACATTGTATTAGATTCGCTCTAGACCACCACAGCAAGTCTTAATCACAACCAACTACTCCAGCTCCCGCCCGATAATTAATCTTCATAAAATGCAATTTTGCAAGTTAATTTGCATCACACGAGCACAGACTCCACTTCACTCGGTACTAGCAGGTGCTGTGGTGTTTGATGGCGCAATTAAGCAAAAAGGGAATATAAGGACCATGCATCTCAACTTTTATCCCTAAGTCTCCATTTAGATCTAAATAAAAATCAGTCCTGCATGCTTCTGAACTGCTTAATGTCCACTGGATTTTTAAAGGCACGCATATGGTAGAGAGAAAATTTAAGAAGAGTGAAGTTTTCCATCTTAATGAGTCATTCGGATTGAAGAAAGTAACGTAAAACTAAACAGAAGTCAACTTAATGATCAAACTCGGCATGTGAAAAAGATTTATTAAGATTTTGAAATCAGGCAAATGACTCATAACATGATCACTGTTTTGTACTCCATCTATTAAATGTTAAACATCCGAGCACGGCTTATGACTACAAGTGCACCAAAGAAAAACACTTCAGAATAAGATGAAAGTAGGATTTGAACTATTTGCTACATTGTAAGTAGTTAAGAATCAAGTTGCAGTATCTAAGATTTTTTTTGTGTCGTCTCCCATTTCCATGCTTGAAGAATTATAGCTGCACACACTAATTCAAAAGGAAAATACATTAAGCTCATTTACTGCCTCTTAATTTCGAGACCAATCCAAACGGAAGCTAACAAAAGCCTTTACAAGCACATGCCTAGCTTTCTTGAATCGATGACAGTTTTATTCCAATTACAACGGCATCACAAATCCTACATTGTTAGATAACTTAAGGAAAGGAAGAACGAATGAGAAGAGAACAGGGGTTGGCTACTTATCTGTACAGCTTCAGACAGTAAACAACTACTGCCTGTGAAATACACATCTGCCTGGTCTGGAGGGCACCAGAGCACGGACCAGCGGCCCTGACCCCCTTGGCCCCCGCGTCTGCTCCGACAGAGCGCGAAGGGCAATGCCAGCTCCCCGCCGGGCGGGAGCATCTCCTAAGCATGGATCGGCACAGTAGCAGCAGTACATGAGTTCTTCTTTTGCAAATCTGAACCCACATGAAAACGCATCTTCTGGCAGGGGGCCTGCTTCCCCCTCTCTCTGCCTGCCTCTCTGCCTACTTGTGATCTCTGTCAAATAAATAAAAATCTTAAAAAAAAAAAAAAAGAAAAAAGAAAACACATCTTCTGTTCCAAACCTCAGTGCTCTGCAGCACCCCTCTGACTTCCTTCACAAAGGTTTCGGATCAGGTTTATAGCAATCACCCGAGGTTAGCACTGTAGAGAAGGAATAACCACTGCCAAGGAGCCAGAAGTTCTGACAACACGCAGTTTTTAAAACTGTGATTTTTAATTTTAAAAGGCTAGTTCTTACTCCCCTTGTAAATGCGTATGAACAAATCTAGTCTCCGTGTCTCACCTCTGGTCATATAATTTCCATGCTGTCACGCTCAACCTCCAACAGGATGCGGTCATCAGTGGAACCAGCTTTGTAAGAGAGACCCTTGGAATGGTGTCAAAGCCGTGCACCTTCCTAAGGTCCAGTAAAATTTATCTTTCACATGGGGGATACAATGCTTTAATCTCCTGTAGCCGCCCCCTTCTGCAAACTAAGAACCACGTAAAAAGATACAAAATCCTGTGTTGGCACAGAAGCAGTCGTGGGGAAAAGCACGGAGTCCTATACAAATTTGCGGACTGTGTTTTTCTGTGGGGATCAGCACTGGTGACATCCCCAGTAACATGCCCCCCCACCCCTCCACCCACCCCTCCTGGCCTATGCTGCTCTCTGACCATGAGTCCCTTTCACCCCCTCCTCTCCTTTTCCCCCCAGTTATTTCCTTCCCATTAGAAAATCTTCCCCATCTCTTCAAAGGAAATTCTCTGTATCCTCCAAGCCCAAATGGAAAGCTACTTCCTCCTGAGCTCAGAAAACCTCTCCCGACCCCCACACGCTTCAACAACCCCTATTTCATTTGGATTTCTATTTCAAGGTTTTCTTCCTCCAGTGTCTCCCTCCGCTCTGATGCCAGGGGCTCCGACCCATGCCTGGCCATGCCGGGCATGCTACGGAAGCAGGTCCTCACATCTGGCCTTATCTCCTGAGCAGTAGGCACAGTGTTAGAGTCGAACAACTCTTCATCCTTCCACACCTCTGCAGTCAAGTTAGTGGCACAAACCCAACAGAAAGAAGGAACTATGAAGCAGAACGCTTGGGCTCCCAGCATAGAGTCTGGACCCATACCGTCTGGGTTCCAAGCCGGGCTCTACCATTTTGTGACCCTGGGAAAGTTCTACACTTCTGTGCCTCTGTTTCCTGGTCTGTAAAGTGGGGGTAACACTGCTTACCTTTTCAAAGGCATTAATCAAAGGCATTAATGAAAAGTGCTTAGAATAGAGTCTAAGAGCAAGCACTCCATGGCTGACTTTCAAGTGCATGAAAGTCCACATCATGGGCTACCGTGCATGAACTTCTGTATATACCATAAAAGTAGAAGTGCCAATTATTCTGTTGGTGAAGCCATGGGAGTTGAATTTCGCTCAGTTTAGCTGTTCACTACTCTCTTACCCCATTTCTCATACAAGTTTGTCCAAGTCGTATCTAAAATTTATAAACAATTTCATGTCCCATATTTCCACCCCTGTCATAACTATCGGAGTCAGCCTAGATAATATGGATGGATCCTCAATTTCCCAAAATGCCAAAACCAAAGAGGTATGGGGGGGGGGGGGGTGGAGAACCACAGCCAAGTGAAGGCATTCAAGAGTAACTGCCCTCATGCTAATCTTACTTTGTGAACCTGCTCTTAATTCTGATCTTGTGCTGACAATTAATCAAATCATTCCCCTCCATTACATTTTTGATAGAAATCTATTTCCAGAAGCCATTTTCCCCTTTGTATAATTTAATAGAGGGCTTTAATGTAGCTACAGTAATTTCATCTAGATCTGACTGAATGCCATACCAATCCCAAAGTGTTCCCCTCTCAGCCTGAAAGTCTAACCTAAGGTTTCACAGTTTAGTAGCAAACAAGACCCGAAATAAATGGTTTGTCATGGAAATTCTGACAGGAGGACAGTGAAGCCTTAATTCTGTCACCAAGAAACATTTCCACTTTTCCCTTCATGGCATCATTCTTTCCCCTAATATAAGTCCAGGCTTTGTAAGATCCGAAAAAGTTTCCATTTGGCTCTGAAAAAGGTTTTCTGCAGAACTGTTCAAACAGGGAGTCCTGCCCCACCCTGCCCGCCTGGTTGGTTCTTCAGCACACTCATTTCTGAGTTCGGGAGAAGAGCCCGGGCTTCGCGGGATGCTCCGGGGACAAACGCATGCAAGAAGTCAGCGCTCCTATGCGTCCGGCATCTTGCAGCATTTACCGTCCATCTTCGCTCTCCGTAGAGGGAGATCTTTAAAGTGACTAATTCGGTTCTAACAGTTCTGCTATTGCCACGCTCATCTGGCCCTTCTCACATCAAGACACGGAAACTTTTCAGGTACATGAAGTTTAAAAATATATCAGGATCAATAAAGTTGAGCTCCTACTCCGTCTGGAGCACGGTAGTCCGGTTTTGGCTCTTAGCCATCTCGAAGTAAAACAGAACATTTAAAGGACTGTACCAAGTACGTGTAGTAGAGCTGGTTTTAATTTTTCACCCTGTACCCAAGACCTTGCCCGCTCCAGCTGTGGTCCATAATAGGCTCTTGCTACATTTGTGGCAATAAGATTCGTTATGGATGCCTTGATACTTCTCTAAGGAGAGGAGACCCATTAAGTGGTTTGTTCCTCTTAGGTTTAGGATTGCCCAAAACTTAGATACAAATTAGCATTTTCTGTTCTTTATTTTGAATAGATATGCTTAGCCTCAGAAAACACTTTTTCTTAAGTCACTAAAGATCTATCCTAGTTGACAGAACTTTGAACTATAGATTTTAAAAACGGTACGCAGGCAGAAGTCACTGTGATGCTTCTTGTTACAGACATTCATATCATCTCTTTTATATAATCACACACCCAACAAATATTTATACAGCATGTACCAAGCACCAGGCGCTGCATTAAACCTGGGAGACAGAAATAAGACACATTCCTTATTCTCAAGGCTAGCAGAGGAGATAGACAATGCGGGGTGAAGGGTCCTAGGAGAAGGAAGGCATCCAGAATAGCAAGGAGGATGGGAAAAGTCAGAACTAAACTTTAGGCTAAGACTCACAGGTGAAATAAGCGTTAGCAGAGGAAAAAAAAATTGGATTTGAACAGGACACTTTCTGGGAAACTGCAACTTATTTGCAATGACTGGTGGGTGGAAAGCAGGAACGCATCCTTAGACGAGCCTGAAAAAGCAAAACAGACTTGAAATGTCCTGCTCAGGAGCTAGACCTCACCCTGACAGGGAAACTCTGCAATAAATGCTATTTTGAAAGCAATACTTTGATGGGAAACAAGTGAGCAAGCTAAGGGTTCATGGGCCTAAAATCTTAGGTCTGAACATTACCTAGGAGAGTAAGAAAGTCAGGGCAGGGTAAAATCATTTCATCATAAAACTAAAACTCCAATATCAGATTCACCTGCAGAAATAAGTATTAGGCTTTCCACTGCTTAAGAGGAACCACCACTCCATAGGCTCCGGCATCAGAGTCTGGTGGGGAGTGTGCAAGTAAAACACAACACTTGCACAATGCACTACGTGACAGCAGCAATTCAGAAAGCCATTAACGAGAAATTGTTTCCGAACAAGGACAGAGCACCAAATGGGAACACACAACAGTTTTGTCTGGGCGTCCCTGCTTCTTCCAAGTATTCATGCGTTCTTGTGGAGGAAAAATGCATTGGAAACAAAAACAGTTTCAACCGCCCATCTCTACTGCGCTTGTCTTAGGTATTCCTGAACGATTTCATCTTTGAAGCGGAAATAGTACCTTGATGGGATCTCAGTGCAAAACCGCCAGAATTTCAAATTACACCTTTCCATGGATTGGTGTTTCCAGAATTGCACTGATGACTCCGGGAGCTCACTTAGAGTTAACATGGCTTCCAGTCTGAGGAGTAACCAATGAAAATGGGGTGCTGAGATGCTTAACCCCAGGTTTGACGATGGAAAATCCTGGCGTCGACTGTCAAGATCAGCGAGTTGTTGCTAGGAATTTAGGAGTGGCTGATCCAGTACACAAGGATGAGTCTGTTAAAGGCTGTCTATTTACTCGGACCTCGGCCCCCTTCTATCTCCTGGCACTTGGTGTCCCCTCGGCTTGGCCCCCAGCATCCTATAAGCATCCCATAAGCTGTGATAACTAAACCGCCTTTTCGGAAAAGCTGCCGAACTCCATCCCCTCTCTGATAAAGGTCATCCTCCCTTAAGTCAGGCTGGTTTTCTGGAATTCCTTTGCTTACACAGCCATGAGGGGGAGGGCGGGGGAACTCTCTTCTTCCCTCAAACAACTTTCATTCTTATAGAAGCGATAAGAAACACCATCTGGTTCAGGGAAACTGATGGAAAGATTTACCCTGAAACATGCCTTCAGAATGGAATGTCAAAGGCTAAGGGAAACAGTTTAACCCATAACTGAAGCTGCTGGGAAACAGCTTCAGCTGAAGTCCCAGGTTAAGTACAATATTTGGCAAGTGCTTAGAGAAACGGCTCCAGGTTCAGAACGGGTTCAGAGCAGCACACAGAAATACAAATGTGCACTCGATTCCCCGCAGACCCCTCCAAATATCCGGTGTTGATCATGCCAAGCCACAGTCCTCCTGTTGATCACGGCCATTGGTGGGGATGGATTCTGATGAGGTCTCTTTAGGGTATCTTAAAGATCCTGGCTTGTTTGTTTTGATTTGTGACATTAAATAGGAAAAGCAGGGGAAAAAAACATGCTAAGATGAATTAGATCTATCGGGCTAAGTATTTGGCACATCAAATAAGCAGGTCACATTTGGAGGCTGTTTCTATCACTGAAATTTGAGAAGTGCGCCCGTTGTTTTGGGGGGGGGGGAGATACAAGTTGGCTCCTTCCCTTCTCCAGGGGTGAGAGTAATAGATAAGATCATTCTGGCTCCACTGCCCCAGAGGAAGACAACACTAGAGCACCGTGGCAGGTGGCGGTGCTTTTCCAGGACGACAGCTCTCAGAAGCAGCCAGCTCACAGAGACGACCGACAGGGGACAGACCTTCCAGGCTGGAATCTCAACTTCATCAGTGACGGATCAGACAAACCTTTCTCCCTCTCCTGGCGGGCGGAGGGAGGGAGGGAGGGAACGGGCTGCGGGCGAAGCCCAGCTCTCTGCTAGACTCAGAGGAGGAAATCAGCTCTGGGTAGATCAAGCAAACCAGGAGAATGCAAAGCCAAACAAAAATCAAAAGGCGAAAATTTCTGTTGTCGGGGGTATTTCAGACTTAGAGGGACAAGATCGCCTTCATCCCTAAGAATCTTGAGAATTATTTCATGGCTTCTGGATCTGCTCCGCACTCCTCTGTGCTGTCCCCAGTGTTTATGGCCCCTGGTTTCACTATTTGAGGCAGCAAATGTTCACAGTGGGACCCTGCTGTGTGACTTGCCCAGGTAATACCCACTTTTTCAGGGCTGCCCACCCAGACTGCAGTCTAAAGGGCATAGCGTCCATAAAGTCCGCAATCCAAGAGATCTTCAAAAAATGTTCCTGTTTCCACTGAGATTGCATCTTGGGGGAGGGAAGAAGTGGGGGGGGGGGGGAATCTGTGTGCTTGTAAAAGGCTGTCTGAATAGCACAGATTAGAAACCCAGTTTTGAAGGAGGACACCTCACATCTTGAGTCAATGTTAAGAACGGGAAGACTCGGTGAAATAACGACTATTTTAAAAGCTGGCTTACATGAGGTGGTGACTCATTTGGAGCATACGCGCCTCTCTGAGGCATACTTAGCTACAGATACCGTATCTGACCAAAGGGACATACGACATACTGGGAGCTAGAAGTTGCTGCCTCCACAGGTGAGAAAATGGATTAGTAATGGATTAGAGTCAAGCCCAGCTACCATCTCCAGAGGGTATGTTGCCAAAGGCACAGGATGAGAAGGAGATATTCTCTTGAAGAATGGGACCAAAGAGCAGGAAAGGTTTTAAGTTCGAGAACATTAAGAGAAAACAAGTATATTCTAACTTAAACATATTCGAAAATGGTCAGATGTTAGGGGCTCCTATGTAGCTCAGTAGATCAAATGTCCAACTCCTGGTCTCAGCCAGGTCTTGATCTCAGGGTTGTGAGTTCAAGCCCCACATTGGGCTCCATGCTGGGCACGGAGCCAACTTGAAAACGGCCAGACGTTAGTACTTTTGAGAATGCAAAAAAATGGAAGTGTTAGGTAACTGTATATTTGTGCAATTAAAAAGCACTGTCCTGAGCTAACAGCCAGAAGTTATGATAATTAGCATATGCCTACTCGAAGTCAAATATAGAGGACACATGCTAAACAAAATGTGGCAAGCAGATAGCATGATACAAATAGGTTGTGTTTGAAATAGTTTATGAATTAGATGCAGTACAGAAACTCACGTAAGGAGACCTCTGGTTTATTTCAAAGAACGGTACATCAAGTACATATTCACTGCTCTATTTTGTCTAATTTGTAAAAACTAAATTTCAAGTATTAAAGGCAATTCACAGAATACAAATGACTAGAATAAGTCTGAAAAATGTTCAAACTTATCCAGATGAGGATGGGGGGGAGGTGCTTTTCACCTACCAGAGCAAAAATGTCAGAGACCCGTATTCTCCACTGGTAAGAGGGACACATTAATCCTGAAGATGTAAACTAACATTTTAGAGAGCAATGTAGCTATACTCATTAAAATTTGCAGTGTACACACGTGTTCTAGGTATTATAGAAATACTCGTGTCCAAGGATATTGTTGACAGCAACACTGGACTAGTAAGAACTTAATATACAGAAATGAACGAATAAGTCTGATACACCCAACACATGCAACCACTAAGTTAGGGCAAAGGTTTTAACAGGGAAGGATATCCACCATATATGGGGGGGGGTGGGGGGGGAGGATTTAAATTTTGATCTCTTAAAGCTATGAGTGAATGGATATCTTAAAAAAAACAAACAAAACTTATCCCTGAGGAAGAGAGAAGGGCATAATTTCCCTTTTTACTTTATGGGAGTTATGCTGACATAGACTATTAATCTGCTAATCCATTCAAAAATAGTCCATGGGGGGGGGGGCGGGGAGATCATGTAGGTCCCCCTTGTGCCCCGCCCCTAATATAGCCACCCTGATTTCACCAACAAGATCAACTCCCAACAAGGTCTAAAAGGGACCAACCTTATCCTGAAGCCTCAGTATGTAAGAAATGGTACCATTTAACAGGACTCCTTTCTCCTCAAGAAATATCATGTTTCCATAGGTCCCCACCCAAATATTACAACAATAGATGCAAATCACAGCTGCCCAGACCCACACTTTCCACATTTAAACTTCCTTTTAAAATCACATTTCAAGCTGAGACCCAAACATTGCCTAATGTAAGTTCAAGTCCACAACTAAGAAATGTGAAGAGCTCCACCTTCCTTTCATCTTTTATAGAGGGATGCAACACACCATACTCTTTATTCTTTAAAGAAATAGCTCTTGATCTCCCAATGTAACTGATTTTTATTCAATAGGGGTTTGAAGCACATCATGAAGGTAGAGTATTACACCATAAAATACCTGCACTGAAAATAGATTTAGAAATTCTAAGAAATAAGTTCATGAATTTGAAGAACTTTAGAAGTTAAGCCAACTTGCACAATTTTAGAGTTTTAAGTACATAGTGTCTCCCTAATGTGATTATTAAACCGTGTTAGGATAATATCTCCCGGGTTGAAAAATACACTTTCCACTTGCCCTAATAAACCGATGCCCAGATGGGAAATGTAACCAGAACTAGACATATATAAAAGTTGGACTAAGAGCCCGGGATGCCTTCACAAGGTACAAAGTATTAAGTTTAAACAAATAGAAGGGAGAGTATAGGAAATGAGATACCTGCCGTGTGTAAAATGGGACTACAGATCCGAGGACGAAATAAGTGGATTTTCCGGAAATAAATGGATTTCTTTTCGGATGCTATTAGTACATATACACAATAAAGGTCACATTCATACTCAAGGAAAAACGTGCCTCCTAGTACCTCAACCCATTATAATCTAGTAACTTTAAAATGTGTTAACTTTGTTCTGAACAATAATCAGTAATCAAAAACAAAATCACCACAGTGATGCATGGCCTAAGATTAGTTACAATGAGTCCAACCCAATACAGAGGTAAGAGATAAAGAACAAAAACGAGCAAGAACAAGAAAAGCCACATGAATACAAAGTGATTCCATTTCTTTTCCTCAACACCCACACAAAGACAGCAGTTTCTGACAAGAATGTTCTTGGCAAAAAATAAAGTTACAGGAAGGTTTTGTTTTTTTTTCAATGAGAAAAAAGGCAGCTCCATATGCAGATTACTAGGCGATACGATTTTTTTTAACGGCCCAAATTTATAGACCTCATTTTGAAAATATGTAAATTTTTTTTTGTTTTTTGATCATAAAGCAAAGATGACTAGAAATACTGTTCCTGTTTGGAATGCTTATTTCGTGTTGTACTTGAAAATAAAATCGAACGTGGCAGCTTACCTTGGCACTGGAAGCCTTGTTTCCCAAACCCCCTGAAAAACAGAAACAACAAAGTATCTTAACATATTTTATGTTATAGACCATATTTTAAGCCAGTTATGAGACAAAGTATTCAACAGAATTAAGGGTTTGTACACGAAAAGCAATGATTTGATAGGAAAAACATACCTAGATAGAGTACTGAATAAATTCAACCTTGGGAGGGGAAAAAACAAAAAAACAAAACAAAAAAACCCCACCTCTGTATAGCCTCCAAAGGCTCATTGAATTATTTCAATGTATTAAAGTTCTTTCCAGTTCACACTTTGTTAACGATACTTAAGTTTCCAGACAAGAACATGGCTATGATATTCAGAGTTGGCTATAATATTCAACAAATAAAGACTTTATGGTTGAAGGAAGTGCTTTAATTTTGTCCCTAAAGACAAAATGAAAATCCTTTTTCTCCCTAAACACAACTAAAAAGTGGCTTCATCTGTTGTGAATGTACTTCAAATAGGCGTCTAGAAACTGCCAAGCAGTACTACCCCACATTAAATTTTGGTCTAAAAGGAGCCAGATTTCACCAAATATCACTTTGTATTCATTGCATTTGAAGTTACGCTAAAGTTTTTTAGAGCATCAGTAGCATTCGAAGCAAATACAGAAGCTATTTTGTTCTAGTAAGTTACTTTAGAAGATGTACTCTCTGAGCAGAGAGCCCCACCATGACATAAAATTGTAAACACTGTTTCAACTACGATGAACTGCATTACAATTCTTAGTCATAATCTCTTGCTTTATATAGCATTTTAAGTTGACCAAGCACTTCGTGTATCCTTATAACTTAGTTATTCCCCCAAACATACTTAAGCCCAAACATTTCTAGTTTTAAGCTATCAGTATTTTGATATTTAAAACAAACTTGTAAGTTAAGGACCCACAGACACAATGAAAGACAACTGAAGTTAAAACCTCTGCTACATAATCTTGAGTATTTTCTTGGAACTTTCAAGTAGTTTCTAGTTAGGTGGAGAAGTGTTAGAGGAGTTATTCAAGGAGGAAGCTGACCCGGAGACCCTTATTTTCCACTTCACATTACACCTGACCTGAAATGCCACAGCAGGTCACCAGGGGCTAATTCTTTAGAGCAATTGAGAGTGGAAAGACATTCGCTAGCCTGGTTATGTATGTTCCAAGTCCCTTTCCTAACTCACCTACTTTCCCCCAAAAGTAGTCCGCAGTCTCAGTACTCCCTTTTTATGGGATCTCCCTATTGGCATGGGAGGCTGAAGACGTCCCCTTAACTAGATGCAGTAACCTCTTGCCCTAATGCCCCAAGAACTTTTTAGATAGCCTTATCTACAGTTACTTTGACCACAATTGCTTCATATGTCAACTACAGTGAAAATCATTCTCAGAGGTGGCTGTGCTTTTCATGAAAATGCTTGAGATTTCTAAAGAGAAAAGGAAAAAGCACCTTATTTAGCAGTGTGTGTGGGACTCTCCCTTAGAGATCCTTTCCTGAGGCGTTATGGATTCGAATAGCCATCCATAAAGAAAAAGTTAAGCATCTTAAGCACTTTTATGGGACCTTTAGAGGTGATTTTCTCCAGATGTGATGGATTCAGATAATGCCATCCATAAAGGAAAAAATTAAGCTCCTTATTAGCACATCTGTGGGGCTCATGATTTCCCAGGTGTGGTGAATCCAGATGCCACCCATAAAGGAAAAATTAAACATCTTATTAGCACCACATTTGTGGACTTCACCCTTGGAGTTGCTTTCCCCTGGGGTGTGAGAGAGATTCACACAGCCATCATAAGTTCTGCCTAGGGCCCCAACGAGATACACGCCACGGTGAGGGTTAGTGGCACTGTCCCCCCAGTGCAGCCCCTGACCTAGGAGAGACAGGAATTAAGGAACCCTCGACATAGCTCTGACTTGGAGTTTCCTACCTACATTCAGGAAGAGTAGATAGAAAAAGTCTGGGTATCTGCTACCCTGAGAAAAAAAACTCCTGACTGCTCAAACTAGAGCACCTGGGGTTCCCTGAGGAACTTTCTAAACTAAACTTTCTAAACTTTCCGGGTATTTTTCCCAGGCCGGGGGTGGGGGGGTGGGGGGTGGCGGCGGGGGGGTGTCACCGACGTTTTGAGAGTAAGAGCCATTAGCTCTCACCAGAAGAAGATATATACAGTTCTACCTAGTTTCGCAGGGTTTAAAGACCCCCCCGAAGGCCATCCCTTTATCAGTACCTCCCCCCCCAAACCCCTGGGTCACAATACTGGCATTCATTGTAAACTCTGTACCTGAACTCTGACACTTTAGTTTTCTTAACCAGGGCCTCTGTCCTCACCTACCGGGCTGCAGGTCTAATCTCGTGTTGACAGGGTCTATTTTAAATGACTCCCTCTACCCTTCTGCTATTGGCCTGTACGGTTTTAATCCCCCCTCCCCCACTGCAAGCTTTCAACAGTTTGCTGCCTCTCCGCTCTCCCTGGGCTCACCCAGAGAAGCCCAGGCTCCCGTGCCCAGCAGATACAGCTACAGTAGGCAAGGACCCAAAGTTCCAGAGTCCAAGCCTGTTGGGAACAACACTCCCCCCCTCACACACGCCGCCCCACGAAGGCGCCCAGCCCGGCTCGCCTGTAACTTGGACCGCGCGGCGCAATCGCCGCAGCTCCCGGGTTACTCCGGGTGTTTCTCGGGGAAACTCTGCCCTTTGGATTCTCTTTCTCGCCCTTCCCTTCGCTCATACTCAGCAAGCGGCGGTTCCCCTGTCTGTACAGAAGGGCGGGGGCGCCTGGGAGTCGGAGGGGACACCAGACCCACGGAGAGGATCAGTGTCACTGCGGCGCGGGGCCAGCCTCCCTCCGGCGGCAGGGGGGTGTGCAACCTGGTGGCGACTTCCCCGGGAGTCCTGCCCGCGAGTGTCCCCGGCGCGCGCGCGTCGTTCCGGGCGAGAGTTCGGATTCGACCGGCTCTCTCCAAGTTCCCCGAGTGAGCCCCAGGGTGGGCGCGCCCAAGCGAGGGTCCCCGGGACGAAGTGACCCGGACTAGAGAGGGACCGGTCCCCTGCCCCGGGCGCCGCGAGGGGTCCGGCGGGGGGTGGGGGGGAGGGGGTCCGGGCGGCCGGCCATGCGCCCTGGCCCGCGCGCACCTACCAGATGAAGTCGGTGCAGTGGCTGCAGAAGGTGGGCTGCTTGAAGAAGCGGGCGATGAATTTGTGGTCCTTCACCTCGTGCACGTTCTTCTGTCTCAGCGCCCCTTTGCGGGCGAAGCGGTTGGCCACGTCCTGAGACGCCGTGGAGTCGTTGGCCGGGAAAACGTCAGCCATGGTCCCCCCAACCACTTCTTGCCTCCGCCGGGTAGCGGCAGCAGCCGGGGAGGACCGGGGGAGGGGCGGCGGCGGCCGGGGAGAGTCGGGCCGGAGCGGGCGCGGGAGCCGGAGCCGCTCGCAGGCTGGCTGGCTGGCTGGCCCCACGCTCACTGACAGCCCGGCGCCCGGCGCTCGCGCTTTCTACTCTCGGCGGCAGGGGCGGCCCGGAGCGGCGCCGCCCACCGCGCATGCCCGGAGCGCCAGAGCCGCGGGGGCGCGCGCGGGGCCGGGGGCGCGCGCGGGGCGGACGCGGGCGCCGGGGGAGTCGGCGCCTCCGCGTTTTGCGAGCAGCCCCGGGAGGGGAGGCGGCGGCCCCGGGCGGGCCCGCCCGAATTTGGGAGCGGAGGAGGACGCCGGGAGGGGCGGGCCGCTCTCCGCCGCCTTTTTCCTTTCCTCCTTTCCTGTCCCCCCTCCCCTCCCTTCCCCGCCCTACGCTCGCTCTCCTCCCTTTCGTCCTCCTCCTCTTTTTCTTCCGCTTCTCGGGCTCTGCCCGCTGCTCTCTCCGCTGCCTCCTCCCACTCCCCAGCTCATCCTTCTCCTCCGGGCGCCTGCTTCCCGGCCGCCCTCGCTCCGGTGCGAAGTCCGACTCCCAGCGCGGGGCTCCACGCAGCGCCCCCTCGCCGCCTCTCGGCCCGACCTGCTCCGAAGCTCGCCCTTCCCCACCTTCTAGGACCCGCAGGTGCTCCTGGCCACGATGCTCTAGGTTTTGTGTCACTCCAGCTGGGCATGCCCTAAACCGCCCAAACCCTCAGCTCTCAGCCGACACCGCTTATATAGGACCCGAGCAAGTCCGTGTTTGTAAATCATCGCCCACGGACCCAACCACCTGCCTCTTGAGCTGTTTTCACCTACATCTTGTCAAGACCCCTAATGTGCACCTGGGATGGTTAAAGGACTTGTCCTAGTTATTTGTCCCGTTACTCGCTGGCTACTAGAGTGACGACGTTGATTGTCAGCTTTTCTTGATTTTACAAGTCCAGAACCTTAATTTAGAAATCATTTTGCATTCTAAACTAATTACCGCAATACTAGCAGGTGCTGAATGCAGCCAGAACACTTGTAAATTACCGAGTAAAACTGCTTGTGAAAGGGTAGCTGGCACGCACCTGCGAAGGCCGCACGTGGGGATGTCCCAGCTAATCACTTGCTGAATATTTATTAGTTCTGCCTCCAGAACGTTAAACTATGTAAGGGAAACAACCATCCCCCAGCATTTCACTATTGTTTTACCTCATTGCCAGATTCACTAAGTTCAAAAACGACTATAGGAGCTGAAGAACATCAAGAAAAAGAACACGTTGTTTAACCCTTCAGGAAGTTTAGGGGGAAAGAGAAAAGGAAAAAAAACTTTGACGGTACATGTCATCTTAGAGCATGTCACAAAGATCACATAGGCTACCATGTTTTAAGATTGCCTAATTGAGGGGCACTGGGCTGGCTCGGTTGGTTAACCAGCTGCCCTTGGCTCAGGTCATGATCCTGCAGTCCCTGGACTGAGTCCTTGGATCAAGTCCCGCATGGGGCTCCCTGCTCAACAGAGAGTCTACTTCTCCCTCTGACTTCTCCCCTCTCACTCTCTCTCTCACACACAAATAAATAAATAAAATCTAAAAAAAAAAAAAAGATTGCCTAATTGAATGCTTGATTCTAGAAAAGTCCTTTATATTTTAGCAAGTGTAAGCTATTGACTGGCCATTAGTGGAGCCCTATACTTTGCTGGCCTATTTACAACCTCTTGAGCCCATGTTGTTAGTGCTTAAAGAAACTGCACCTGCTTGATACACTGGTCAGAAATTTCGCCAGTCGTGGCAGCCCCTCCAGGCCAAGGAAGCAGAAAAGGCAGAGGCGAGGGAAGGAATGAAAAGCAGGCATGTTGGGAAAATTGATCAAATTTTCCACAAAACACTGTAAGCATCCCTCCCAAGCCGTGGTTGTTTATTATTCAATGATCATAAATCCAATAGAGCACAGTAGAATGAAACCCATTCTTTCCTCATAATCGTCTTAATTAAAGA
Organism: Nasua narica; assembly: GCA_028533885.1. NCBI lineage: Eukaryota > Metazoa > Chordata > Mammalia > Carnivora > Procyonidae > Nasua > Nasua narica. Next base: position 10,711,217 of record CM052804.1, on the reverse strand, counting down.
GTGGTCCTCACATATGTTATGAGACAAAATTCTGTTTCCCTACAGCTTTGATGTGATGATAGAAGAAAAACATGGCAGAATTGGAGGGTGGGGTTCCTGACACTGGAACCCCTGAGCAAAGTAATAGGGAAGATGAGCTAAGAACCAAATGGGCTATGGCAGCGGCCTGGTCATCTCCCAGGTGTGGAGTGGAGTGACTGATCTCAGCAATGCGTAGACCAGAGGGAAACAATAGGTCTCTTTGCTTCCAGGTTGTAGCTTTGCTTTCTTGCCTCAGTTATTACTGTTGTTCTTTGTGGGTATAGAGAGAACTAACTAGAAGTTAGTTGACTGATAACTGGGCTAAGCTTCAGCGCTCATTTGCCTACCGCTTAGCACCATTGTGGTGGCAAGGGGATGGAGACGCACCTGGAGCAGGATTCCTGAGCAGGGGGAAGGACTAATGGGAATGTGGGCCACACTTTGCCCAGACAGCCACCTGAGAAGTCTCCTTGGTAGCCCTGAATCAAAGGGGCTTATGGAAAGGAGGAGAGGGTATGGTCAGTTAGTCCTGGGCATTCGTAATTATTTTAGAGTCAGCTGTTTCATGGAGAAGGTGGAGGAAACAACAGGGAATGGCATCAGAACGCTCCTCTGTGAAGCCCGCCTTTGAGAAGTAAGCTTCAGACTCTTTGGAAGGTCTGTGCTTAGACCAGCAGGACCCAGAGGCTGGGGGCTGGGATCAAAGTCAGGCCACGAAAATGGTGATTCCAAACCAGAGTGGTTTACTTAAAATCAATAATCTTTATGATACAACCTAAAACTTGTTGCTCTATGCAGATCACTAGTCTGTTTTCAGACGGATCAGGCTGTTAGGAAATTGAGCAATACGAATTGCTCACATGTATAAAAAAAGCTTGATTGTGAGATTTGCAATATCCAAGATAATTTAAAGACTCATGTTTTGCTCTATGCAACTTAATCCGAAGTTTAGGAGAGCCGAGACAACTGGTGCAATATATAATTTCTTAGGCAGTGTTTAGAGTTGGGCTGAATGGCAGGTCTCATGAAATGCGTAGAGAGGCAAGGTCTAGCTGGGAAGAGGCTGTTGCTGGGTAAATTAGGGAGGAGGAAAATATTTCATAGGGGTCAGTGGGTCAGAAGCCCCAGTCAGAGGTCAATTCCAGAGCTTCCGTGTATGGTTGTACAAGGCACCTGGGTGGCTCAGGCGGTTGTCTGTCTGCCTTCGGCTCAGGTCATGATCCCAGGGTCCTGGGATCGAGCCCCACATCAGGCTCCCTGCTCAGCGGGGAGCCTGCTTCCCCCTCTGACCCTCTCCCTACTCATGCTCACTCTCTCTCAAATAAATAAAGTCTTTTAAAAGGTGGAGTGGGATGGAGAAAGAGTTACCTTTCACTGTGTCCTCTCTTGTACTTCAGAAAATCTCTCCCTAGTTTAAGAAAAAAGGTAACTTTGGAAAGGCCTGGTAGCAAAACACCACAGATTTCTAATCAGATATATTGTATTAAAAGAAGTCCATCATTTGCTCATAAGTAGAAGAAGCAGGATATAAAATGGTATGCAAAGTAAGATTCCATTTTTTTTTAAGATTTTATTATTTATTTATTTATTTGAGAGAGAGAGAGAAAGAGTGGGGATGGGGAACAGAGGGAGAAGGAGAGAATCCTAAGCAGACCCTGCACCAAGCGCAGAGCCTGAAGGGGGCTCGATCTCATGACCCTGGGATCATGACCTGAGCCGAAATCAAGAATCAGACACTCAGCTGACTGAGTCAGCCAGGTGCCCCAAGATCCCATTTTTAAAAAAATGTCTATATACTTACATCTATATGAATATCAATATGCTTATGAATGCATGCACACAGACGTATATAAAGGCCCATACAGCAAAACGTTGATTTAAGTGACTTTCTCTGGATGGTGGGAATATAGATACTTTTCTGCACTGGAAGACTCACATCTTGAAAGGATGTTAGAAGCCATAATTTGTTCATGTTTTCCTCTAATCTAAAAAGAGGCATTTATTATTTTAAACACAGGAAGTTTGATTAAACAACAAATTTTGTTGTTGCGTAGAAACCATACCAATTTGAATGTCAAATATCTGAGAAGTTTGTTTGAAACCACTGACCCTCACCTCTTCCTTCCACAATGGGGGCCAATCCTGAGTGGACTGTCCACGGAAGCTTCTTGCCATCCGGTGTTTTACCTCTCCCCTTAAAGTGTTTTTTCTCCACTTTCTTCCAGTTTTCTACAGTAACCATGGCACAAACCAGATAGATGTACGAGCTCCAACACTTACCGGTTTGTGTAACCTCAACAAATTAACTTCTCCAAGTCTATATTTCTCCTTCTAAAAATAGAGATATTCTTAACCTAGGATTTTCTTAAGCATTTTTTTAAGCATTTAACCGGTTAATGAGTATAAGGGTTTAATCAATCCTAAAGTTTCATACAAATGCAGGGTAGGATGGTCCTTCTTAGCTCTACCGAGTCTGCACTTTGGGGAACAAGAGCTGAGAGCTCCCCTCTCCGAAGCTAGTTCTTCCTCCAAAACTAACAAATGTATTTCCCTCCACTCCCAGTGACCATGAGATGATGCATGGAAGGAGAATATAATGCATCTTAGAGTTCACATTGCAAACATACATCATCGCCCCTACCCTCGCCTGTAAATTGCTTTCCAGCCAAGGTCATAGTGCCTGGATTCTTTGAAAATGCTGGTTGCAAGACAGCCCAACCAACTCCCATGACTTTCCATTCACTACTAATTGAAATTGGAGTGGGTACAGCTGGGGAAAAGTTTCTGCCCACCTAAGTGTGAAAGTGAACCCCATGTACCTATCACTCAGGTTCAACAATTATCATCAGTTCATGATGAATCCTGTTTCACCCATCCCCTACCTCATCTCTTTATCTCTAGATAATAAAGCCTGGAAACAAAGTAAAACATGCCAAAACAACACCAGGAGGAAACTTTTGGGGTGATGGCTACATTCATTATTTGTTGATTCCCCCAGGATGTACATGTACCAAAACTCACCAAATTAAACACTTTAAATTTATGTGTCGTTTATTGTAAGTCAATTACACCTTAACAAAACTCTTCAATTTTCAAAAGCTAAATAGCTAAGAACACTAAAACAAATAGACAAACCAGAAGAAGACTAGTAGAAAAACCAGTTGGTCCTTCCACATGGCATTCAGCTGTCCTTCCCTGGGGCGCTAAGACAAGCCCACACTGTCTGGAGGGGACAGTCCAGTTTTTTTTCCATTCTAGTCCACACTGAGCTCCAGCCCCATGGCCAGCACTTTGCTACACCCAGGAATCCAAAATAAAGATATGCTCCCTGCCTTCAGGGAGCTCAGTGTCCTTCAACTATAGCCCAAAAGGAGAGAAGTCAGCCCTGGAGTGGAGTATCACTTAAAGACATACAATCCGACTAGCAAAAAGAAACACAGTTAAGGGGTGCCTGGGTGGCTTAGTCTTTGGGCGTCTGGGATGGAGCCCCGTGTCAGGCTCCCTGCTCAGCAGGAAGCCTGTTTCTCCCTCTCCCATTCCCCCTGCTTGTGTTCTCTCTCTCTCTCAAATAAATAAGCAATCTTTTTAAAAAAGAAATAAAGTTAAAATTAAAGGAATGTCATTTATTTCTCAAGTCCCTCAAAGGGAATCAAACAAAACCCGATTCATAACCAACCCCCATCTAGACTTTTCAACCTTCCTTCTCCCCTCTTTCTTCATTGCCACACTCTTGGTGACTTCTCACATTTTCAATAGCCTCTCAAAACCCCTCACCCCCCCCCCCCAAATAGTCGTTTCTCTACCCAAAACTCCATAAGCTTTTACTCTCTCCTCCCCTTTGTTATTTTTTATACCCTTTATTATATATTGTTTTGGGCAAAACCTCTCTCCACCTCTCCCTTCAGGGCAAGGCCTTCTTCTGTACCCTTTCTATGAATTTGCATCTCCAAAAGTCTAGGACTGGTTTTAAACAGGGTAGGTTAGTGGGGGAGTGAGTTTCAAGGCACCTGAGCAAAGGGAGAGCGCTGGCAATGACCAGCTCTAGGGTCATTTGCACGACAATGAAGGCTAGGTCCTGAAATATTAATATAGTGTACTTTTGCCATACATTGCTATCCATTTGCTATATATTGCTGCCCTAGTGAGCCCAACAGATACACTCTCTGTCTCTGTGTAACTTACATTCTCTTTTTGCTTTGAGGGGGAGAGGGACGTCTGGGGACACTTCCGCCTGGCAAAATTGAACTCCTCACATATGCTCATTTCCATTTTTGATGACAGTCCTCCTTTAACGCACATGCATAACTACCTTCAAAACTTTGATCTCATTTTAGTTTGCACATTTTACAGTGCATGCAGTAATGGAGTTCAAAGAGTCCCACTCCCACAAATTGGCAGAGGCAAAGATTCAAGCAGAGCTTGGAGAAGCGGCTTAGGAGGTATGTCCAACAGAGTTCATACAGGTACGTAAGTGGCATAGAATGCCATCCTCCTCTGGGGTACAGCTGTTTCACAGGACTCAGTGCAGCGATGACAGCCTGGTTGTCTTGAATGTACACTTCCTACTTTTTTTGACAGACTCTGCAGTCTGCAATTGTATCTGTGTTTGCCATGGCCTTGGAACTAGAATGGTGAGCCCTTGGACTCCCAAAACCTTGGAATCGATTAAAATGTCATCCCAATTTCTATACAAAGTGTGGCTCTAACAAATAGGGAGAATAAGGAAAGTATTCAAAACACGATTATTTCAGAAATACTGATGGTGCACGGATGGCATGCGTGGGCACTGTTACAGATATTGGGGATGAAGAGTGGACAGAATAGACAGTTTCAGTGGACAGGTGGGGGGCATCAAAGCTTGTTTGGAGGGGGTTTAAAAGAGAAGGGAAAAAGAGAAATTGAAGTAAGAGATGATAGAATGCTATTGCAAACAGGAGTAAAAGTAGTGACGGAGGGCAGCAATGTCCCCAATAGCCAAACTATGGAAGGAGCCCAGAAGTCCATTGACAGATGAATGGACAAAGAAGATGTAGTATATATATACAGTGGAATATTCCTCAGCCATCAAAAGGTGAGATCTTGCCATTTGCAACGACGTGGATGGAACTAGAGGGTGTTATGCTGAGTGATATAAGTCAGTCGGAGAAAGACAATTATCATATGATCTCACTCACATATGGAATTTAAGAAACAAAACAGAGGATCATAGGGGAAGGGAGGGAAAAATAAAACAAGACAAAATCAGAAAGGGAGACAAACCATCAGAGACTCTTAATCATAGGAAACAAACTGAGGGTTGCTGGAGGGGAGGAGGTGGGGGGAATGGGCTAACTAGGTGATGGACATTAAGGAGGGTGCATGATGTCATGAGTGCTGGGTACTGTATAAGACTGACGAATCACTGAACTCTACCTCTGGAACTAATAATATGTTAATTAATTGAATTTGAATTTTAAAAAAGTAGAGGAGGGTGGTCAGTGAGTTCTCAATACATGTTTTATGGGCAAATAACATTACATTGTTGTGATGATGGAAATCACCCTGGAGAGGGAACAGGAAATAGATATGTCAAGTAGATATATTGACTAAGTATGGTTGGTAGGTGTTGGGGAAGAAAAAAATTTTCTCTAGCCACTTAGTTTCAGTGTTTGGAGCATGTGAATTAAATTGACAAAATACAGATTAACAGGAGAAAAGACCAAGGTTTATTCGTATACCTATGCAGAAGTACACAGAAAAATGTCACTCAAAGGGGTGGTTAGAATTTGGGGCTTATCTGACATCTTAGTAGAGGTAGAGAGGAGAGAAAAAAGGACACTTATGCAAAAAACAAATGACTTTTAGGAAGGATAATGGGCTTATAGGAGAATAGAAGGGAAATGTGCTCTTTTGTGACAGTGTCTGTTTCGTTCCTATCCCAGTGACTTCATCTCCAATGATAAAAGTTATGAAACTCCCAAGGAGGGGATGAGTTACGGTTGAGTTCTTTTGGAAGGCTCTGTTTTTAGGCAGATGAGAATGGAGTTTGTGGCAGAGCAACTCTGAAAAAGGTTCCACTCCACAGGCGGTCACGAGAAAAATCACCCTTGCAGTCATAGTGTAAAGTTCATTCTCTTTGGGAGTGGCTCGAAACAGCCTCAGCTAAGTGAGAAGGCAATCTCAAATTTCAGGTACAGTATAAATGTCTTCTGTTCAGTGGGCAAACATTCTCATCCCAAGGGGATCTAGACCCACCTGTATGGATTATAAAATACATTAAACCTACAGCATTTGGGGGTGCCTGGGTGGCTCAGTCAGTTAAACTTCTGACTTTTGATTGCAGCTCAGGTCATGATCTCGGGATCCTGAGATTGAGCCCCACCCCCTGCCCCCTTTGGGCTCTGAGCTTGGCACGAAGTCTGCTTGAGGATTCTCTCTCTCTCCCTCTCCCTCTGCTCCTCACCCTGCTCTCTCTCTCTCTCAAATAAATAAATAAATAAATAAATATTTTGAAAAAAACAACAACAACGTGGTCTTTGTATTATTGAGTTGATCTTAAAAACAAACTGTATACTTGTATTCAAGAAAATTTGACAGATGAGGGATTTCAACAGATTTTCTTCATGATTCTAATTTAGAACGTGCAACCGAGTTATGGATTTAGACTGATTTTAAGTTGAAATCATACTGCCTTTATAGGTAGAAGTAAGACCCTTAAGAGAATTTTAAGATTCATCAGTTTTATAAAGTTTAATCCCTTCATTTTATAAAACCTATTAGTAAATCTTAATGGGGGTACCAGTGGTTGCCAGATGATTGGTCTTTACCATGGTTCGTTAGGGGTTCCTTCAAGGATCTCTAAAGTGATTTGTAAATAAAAGAGTAAGATTTTGTAAATTGAACTTAAAAGCTTAAGGAAGAACTTTATTTTTAAAACTGCAACATTAGTAAATTAAACATGAAGGTTAACAATATGTTCTGAGTGGTTTTCTGGGCAAAACAAAAGAATGACAAAAGTGACCTTTGGGAACATAAAAATTCACGTTGACAGTGTTAAATAGCAACATTCAACCAAGTCAGTTTGAAGATTTAATCGGCTTTACTCAACAATTCATGAATTGGGCAAGTTAAGCCGCTCCCAGGAAGTACAAAATGAAAGGTCATTGTAGAAGGAGCGCGGGGCAAGTAAGTTATCAGCAAAGAAAAGAATTCTTCCAGGTGAGGCTGCTTTCTAGGGGGAAAAGCAAGGTGTCTTATCACACAGATTACCTCCTCTTTCTTTGGGGAGCTGTGAAGAGGACGCAGGTGGCAGACACACTGAGATGGACTGAAAATTTTCCTGGCTGACCAGTTAAAAGTATGACTACCTTTCTGGGGAAGGTTGAAACCGCAGTGGATTATCTATGAAGCATCGGTCTGGGAACTTGGGGCTGAGTGACACCATCTTCGGCTTGTGCTTTTCTTTTAACAAAGCATTGTGTGTAATTTTATCTTATGCCCAGTTTTACGTGGAGATTTTTTTTTCCCCTGCCCTTGTACAAGGGTCTAGGAACAGGGGGAAGTCCACGTTCCGTAGCTGGGGTCCTGTGTGCACGTACATTTCTAAGAGTGCATTGGTCGCTTTCCTAAAAGTACCAATCGGATCTTGAGAGGGAAGTGGACTAAAAGTTGTCAACTCTAGATTCTTTACCTTTAAAACTTGGTGCTTCCCGTAGAGCCTGGGAGTCAGGGATCCAAAAATGACTTGAGTTAAAAATATGTACCTATTCAGAGAAATAAAGGTCTAATGGGAAAAAGAACCTGGGCTACAAATGGCTCCATCGCCTTAGAAAACAATGTTAGTGGAATTTCAAAAGAGTGAATTAATTGAATGCAGAAAACGTCTCATTCGATGCCAGCTGTTCTCACACAGAAACAATGACATCCAGGGTAGTCTGCCCGGGCACAGACAATGGTATTCTTTGCCCATTTGGACCAATGAAATATAAATGATACATTTATAAACACCATCTCTAATAAATACCTGTAGTTGACGCCAGATCATTTAGCCCTCTATAGCTAACCTAAACAGACTTGATAACTTACGAAGCTTAATAAGAAAGAATGACAATAAAAAATCACTTAACATTTCTCGGAGGCTTAACGATGTCCCAGTAACTATTTTAAGCTTTTTAAAAAAGATTTTATTTATTTATTAGAGAGAGAGCAAGTACAAACTGGGGGGTAAGGGCAGAGGGAGAGGGAAAAGCAGACTCCCCCGCTGAGCTGGGCGCTGGGATCATGACCTGAGCCCAAGGCAGAGACTTAACCCACTGAGCTCCCCCAAGCACCCCTATTTTAAGCTTTTTACAGACAAGTGTTAACTTAGTCAACCTCACATCATAGGAGTTGGTGTTAATATTATCCCCCACTTAACCTACAAGGAGCAAAGGGGTACTGAGAAACCAAGAGGTGCAGTGACATAGCCACGATCACACAACTAGGAATGAGCAGAGAACTGAACCCTGGCAGGCTGACCCACAGCCCGTGTCCTCGACCCATCCACTCACTGGTCTGCCATGTGCAACGATGGGCTCGGTGGCATCAGCATTTGGCAATCTCTTTGCGGCAATGCTATGTCTTGACAAGAGGAATTCTCCTAAGTTGGTTCTCTCCGGGGTAGCATGGGATTTTTTTTTTTTCCAGTTTAGGAAATCTTCTGGTGAGGAACTAAAGCTGCGGCTGACAGAATGTAAATATTGAAAGAGTCGGAGAGAAGCCAGTCTTCCATCTAGTAGCGTGAGAATGATTTGTAGTGGTTGAATGCAGAACTTCCATAATGTAGCCCAAAGTAGGAGCAAACAGGCAAAACAAATATTTCGACACCTCCATCGTCACCACCTCTTTTTTTTTTTTTTAATATTTTCTTTATTCATGAGAAAGTGAGACGCAGAGGCAGAGGGAGAGGCAGGCTCCTCTCGCAGGGAGCCCAATGCGGGACCCGATCCCCGGACCCTGGGATCACGACCCGAGCCGTAGGCAGATGCCCAATTGACTAAGCCACCTTAGTCCATCGTCACCACCTCTGTTGTTAGGGGGTTTTTTTTCCCCCTCTGACAGACTGTATAATTCACCCCAGACCACTTGGACTCAGCAAAGATGTTGCAAAGGACTCCAACACTTGATACATTGTTCTTCTACAACTATATCACTCTTAACCTAGGAGCCTAAGCTGCTGAGAATCATTCATGACTATTAATTTGTTTTTGCAAGCTGAGAACTAAAAACAGGCACACACTTCGTTGGTTGTGAGCTATCCTGTGTTTGTCACAGCCTGTCCTTCCCTTGTGTGCCGGGGACGATTCTGCTTTTATTTGCAATCATTCAGCTTAGGGATCGAATATGGTAAAGAAAGGTCATATTACAGAGACTATCGAAGTTGGATCGCAACAAACAGTGAATGGTTTATGGTTTTTATTGCTTTTCCAGTGCAGTTTCTTAACCACCTACTAGCAAAGTCACGAAAACTGATAAGATGTCTTCAACTTATCAGAATCTCTGTTTCTATAAACGAGACCGTGGACAGACTCCAGCCACGTACACCCAGTTTTATAACACAGATGTGACTAAAGCGTGGCACAGGAACTCCGCTACTGCTCTTCCTAAGGAGTTAGCTATCTGACCATCAGGACAAAAACACCTCTGCAAAGAGTTTCTGTTGGACTTTGCGTCAATACAGAGAACCGGGCAGCCCTTAGGCATATCATTGGCGTGGTTGAGTTTGTCTCCATTTACCTCTTTCCCAACTCAGTAGTGTTAGAGCCTCCCCTTACCTATCAAGTATTCCTGTCTCTCTGTGCCCTGCCTTCTTTCTCTTTGCTCCCCCAGCGCCCCCTCTAAGCGAATCCCTAGCTCGCTCTGGGATAATTATCCTTTCCTATTTAGTCTCCCCAATGCAAGCTTTATAAAATCCTTTCTTCCTACCTTCCCACTTTCTGGCACAACATCGAGCACATCCCGGCTCCCTCCATTCCACATCCAATAAATATTCCTAGAGTACCCACTGTGTACGAGCACTGAGGATACAACAGTTACTAAAATAAAGTCTCTCTTGTGGGGGAGCTTCCAAATCAGTGGGCTGGGCTGAACCATCAGGACCGCAAAGAGAATCTGGTCCCAGCCCTTCTCATGTTGACCCAAGCCATTCATCTCTTTTTTTTAACTCCCTTGCTTGATCTCGTTTGCATTTTAAATCTTTTCCGTCCATCTGCAGGTTGTCTCTCTGGCTTTTTAGATAAATCTGAGTGATCAGGGAAATGGGAGAGACATGAGAGGACAGGTGGCCTTCTTGACCTTCTCATTCCAGATTTAACGAGGGCCATTGATCTACATCCCACTTTTGGTGCCTGTGAAATGGGAGATCGGCAGAAGGGGGTGTTAATCAACCTCTTCTCTCTTCCTACAATCCTTTATTCCCCAGCTCTGCCGGGAGGCTGATTCTTTGGGAGCACCTGGTTTCTGGGGGATGTTGTCCAAAATCTCCCTTTTTGTACCCAAGGTTGCAGAGTCTAGAACCTGTCCTGCCTCTCAGAGGCACACTTGCCCTGTCCTCTTCTCCCCATGAACCCTCACTGCTCTTCCTCTGTCCTGCTGCCTCCATAACCACATGCCCCTGAAATCTCAAATGGACCCCAGCTGCCCCAGGGGGGCCCTCCTGTGCCCTATCCTCTCAAGCATGGTAGGCAGGGTGCACGGCCCATGGCTTCTGATGCTATTCAGACATATTGCTGAATCCTCGGACTCAGAAATGAAAACTAAGGTTCCCATCTTCAAGGAGCTCAGGGCCAACTTGTTTTATCTAATGACTGATTATCTTTGGACGATGCTCTGACTTCACTTATGACGAGATCATCCATAACAGCAACCTTTCGCACTCTAGTTTAAGTTCCTCTGATTCCCGACGCACGCGATTAATTATCTTTAAACACATACTGTAAACACATAGGATACATTTGAACAACTCTTATCTGAAGAAGTTCTTTATGGAATTTAAAAAAAAAAGCACTTAGTAAGAAAACTACTTGCAATACTTCTAATTTATCCTTTCGTAAAATTGCATTTTCAGACATAGGGTCTCCTATAAAAGTAGCAGCACACCCATTTCTACCTACCCTGGTGTCGAGAAAATGTTGGATTATTGGACTGAACTATCAAATACCAACCTTTTTTTTTTTTTTTTTCAAAGAGTCCTGGGGCGCCTGGGTGGCTCAGTCGGTTAAGTATCTGACTCTTGATTTCAGCTCCGGTTATGACCTCAGGGTCATGAGATCAAGCCCAGTGCCAGGCTCTGTGTTCGGTGCAGTCTGCGGGACATTCTTCCTCTCCCTCTGCCCCTCCCTTTGCTCTCTCTCTCTCTCTCTCTCTTTCTCCCTCAAATAAATAAATAAGATCTTTAAAAAATATAAAAATAAAAAATAGAAAGAGTCTTTCGGTAATATAAAATAGCCTAACAGTCAGCAACTTGCCTCCCGCTGCTTCATGGGAGATAAATAAGTATGTGTATGTTAAGGAAGGGTGTGCAGGATATGGAGCGAGCCTCGCTTGTTATTCTTTCTTGATGCTGCAGTTGCACGTCCCCGAGGGACGTGCAAAATGGATTCCTATTTATTGGAAAAGATTCTGTGTGGGTTTCAGCCGCAGCTGCCCGAGGTGCCGGAGACCTCTGCATCCAGGCAGAACTAGGCGGGGGCTCCGAATTAATGAATCTCTGAACTGAAAGAAAAAGAAACAGACAGACCGAACACCACTTACAAATGGGGATGCTGGAGCTGGAGGTTCTTGAACAAAACAAAGTGGAGAGCTAAAGGCAATGTGAGTGTCCCTGAAATATCCAGAGAATTACAGCCAGAAATGTTTTCCCCCAAATGTTCAGGAAGATGTCTCGTCTTCCCCCTGCCCCCTTCTTTGGGTGCATGTGGCAATGAGAACCAGCCAGAACAAATCCAGAAGCTAGGATCCAAACCTGAAACCCTTCCATCCATATTTCTCCCTTTCAGTGATCTTAACAACCGAGATTCTTTGTGAATTTACAACAGGCATGTCGGCTTGAAAGAAACAGCAATGATAGGTTTCTGGTGAATCTCTACTGGGAGGGTGAGTTTCTCAAAAACAACCTTTACTTGTGCCCCCTCTTTGTGGGGGTGTTCTTTTCTCATCTGAACTAGTGTGTGTTTGTTTTTTTTAAAGGCTCAGATAGGCACATGGTAAAAATACAAATATTAGAGAGATGTTTTTCTCCCCACTGTCTCCTCCTTTCCCAGCCCTCAGAGGTAACCTCTATATATTCTTGCCTTTTAAAGAAAACTATTCGTCTTGCACAACACGGCGTCTGGATCCAAGTTTTTAAAAAGTGAAAGACAAAATACTGCAGATAGCCTCTATCATTGCCATGCCCAACCCAAGTACTGGCGAATTGGCTCCACCAGACATTTGGAATTAAAAGGTTAACGGGCTCCATAGGTTAGGATATCGTTTTCTAACTACATCCAATAATGTCTTTGCATGTTTACTCAGCTTTAGAAGAAATCAGTAAATATTTGTTGGCCAAGTAGATTGGTGTTGGTTCACTAAAGGGCCTTTTAACGAGAAAATAATAAACACATAATCATCACTTTTTGCCTCTTTTACCACATAAAATATGTTCTAAGGCAGGTTTCCACAAATAAAAGAGCCTCAGTGAATGATCAGAAATGTAACCTGGTCTGAAAAGAAGGAGGGAGAGGGGGAGGGAGGGAGGGACATGCACGCGCACGCGCGCACACACACACACACACACACACACACACACGGTCCTGGAAAGGTCTCTAGTGGATTCAGTCCAGATGTTTTATTACTGCTGATCATCCAAGTGGGGGCCAAAACCCTCTTAGACTTTTTGTGAGAAGGACCTGGAACAGTAACAGTAGAAAAAGTCTGTGTTTATTAAAAACTCCATCAACGTCAAGTTGTTATGAAAGTTGATACCCTTTTGTCCCTTGTGTGAGAGATTCTGTAAGCAGCGGCCTGCGGCCCGTGGTTCCCACTCACCATTGCTTCCCTCCCGGGCCAAGTGCCCCTGGAAGGGGGCTGGCTGAGGAGCAGGGGGCTTGCTGCCTGTTTAAACTCACAGAAAACCTAGACGTACAGCCACAGCTTGGATCCCTCAAGGTCAACCTTCTGAGGATTTCTAATAGCAGGCCAATGGTACTTAATAGCAAGACAGATCAGGACTTTATAAAAAACAAACAAACAAACAAACAAACAGGGATTCCATGTCTGTTCTGTGAATTTATACTCAAATAAATAATTGCCTTTCTGTAACTCCCTGGTAACACTTCATGGATCATCCTGAAAATGATGGAGAGAATGAGGGTTTTGGAGACAAATAGATCTAGATGTCATTCCCAGGGGCAATCTATTTAGTTGTTTGACCTTGGTAGATTATTTGACCTCTGTGTGAATCTTAATTTCCTGCTCTGTAAAATGGGGATAAAAATGGATACCCACTGCCCACAGAGGCTACTGGGAGAACTTCGTGGGACAATGGACATGAGAGTCCAAGCTCAGGATCTGGCACATAGTAGGCGCTCAATAAGTGTAAGTTCCCTACTTAAGATAAACAGTAGGGGTGGATCTTTAAGGAAGAACAAAAAGCAGACAAGGAAGGGGACATCAAGGGCCAGCAGGAGTAAGATGAAGAAAGTAACAGAAAGCTTTCCATGATGGAGAAAATCCCCCATGTTGCGACACTGGGCTAGTACCTCTTCCAAGCCTCCCTCCTCCCTCCTGCAGTTCAGCCTTTGGCCATTTCATCGCTCATTAGCACCTGCCCTGGGAGGAAGAGAGAGTAGCTGAAGCCCAAATCAATTTCGCTCTTAGCAAGTCTTGTCAAGATTGACTCGGGAGCAGAAAAGATGCGGTCGGAATAAAGGTTAGGGCTTGTGGATGTTGCTGTTCTCTCTCCTCTTTACTCCACTCTCTCCGTAGAGACATCTGGGTCTTACGGCTTTTCTTCCCCAGCCTTCGCTCTTTGTCTATCTAGCCCTTGTCATCTGTCTTCTACCACATCCTACTCCCAACCTAGCACTCCACCGAGTCCCCTCTTCCAAAGGTCGTTAGTGACTTGTTGGTTGCCAGATTGTACGGCCTTTTCTTAGCCTCCATGGTATCACCAGGACTGACCTTAAAACACTATTTCTGTAGCCAACTCTGCCACAGGTGTCTGAGAACACTAGTTGTCTACCCAGCCCCTTTTGCCCCTTCTTCCTTGCCAGCCTATTTTGGAGGCATTGGGCTCAGCTAAAAATACCACGGCCTCCTTTGCAGCGAGAATGTCCAGAGAGATGTAAGCAGAATTATGCGTAGGGAAGGGCAGCCTGGAAGGCCATTGCCTAAGTCTTCTGGTGGCTTGAACAGAACCCTGACTATAATCTGCTTTTCCACCCAGCCTTGAGAGACCTGAGATCATTGAGGAAACATCTCCCTAGGACTTAGAAGAATTCAAGTCTTCCCTCATATGGGTGTGGAATAAGTGTTGGGGGGAGGGGGTGCCCTACTACCCCTCTGAGGACCCTAACATGGAAAATGGAAAACCCATTTGGGACAGGAGGGTTTCTATGTGACGTGTTGGGGACAAATCTTGGTCGTCCTTACCGGTGGTGGGGTGACATATCCAGAGGTTGTAGGGTTGCAGTGGGTAGAGAAGAGAGGGCCCGAAGTAGAGGAAAAGTCAGCCTGGAAAAAAGGACCTTTTAGTTAAAGCAGAACAGAAATGCCCAGGTTCTTGCTTGTGCCCAGCAAATCCAAAGAGGGCTTGGAGGGTCGGGCGCTCTGTAGAGGCCCCTGGAAGGTCAGTTGGCCTGAAATCTCAGCCAGGGATAGGAACCCAGCTCCACTGGGGGGAGGCTGAAACAGGGTAGGGGGCGGGTAGCATGGGAATGACGGTGCTCTGGGAAGAAGAGCCAATCAGGAAAGGATCAGTAAGAGGTGCAAAGGTCACAGGAGGATGTTCATAATCAGTATGAGGACCCCTGAGCCTCAATGAGTCACCACGTCACAATACACACTCCTTGTTTTCTTAGTGACACATCTTCCTGATACATGGGGTCACTCTACCGGCTAGTCTGGAAGTTTGTGCCAGCGTACTTAGTCATCGACTGGAAAGACTGTCTTAGGCATTTAATGTCTCCAAAGGATAACCCGCAACATAGGAGGGAATTGCCTGGGACTCAGATGAATCCCTGTGACTTTGGACAAACCCTTTCTCTCTCTTGAGCCAACTGTAAGTTGGTAATAATAAAGCATACCTATCAACTCTGTCGTCAGGAGTAACTGAAGCCCCATGTTGAAAGCCCTGGGTCTCCAACTTCAGCCACCCGAAGAATGTTAATCATGTTAAATTTTTATTAACTTAAGACATTTTTAATTCATTAATGAAATCTTTTTAATCTCATTAAAATGAGCCCTACCTCCAGAGTTTCTGATTTAAGAGGTCCAGGTAAGGCTTGAGAATTTGCATTTTAAACAAATTCCTGGGTGATGCTTCTACTGCTGATCCTAGTCCCACACTTTGAGAACCACTGTTTTTAAAGTATTTGGGTTCAGGGCGCCTGGGTGGCTCGGTCAGTTGAGCATCTGACTCTTGATTTGGGCTTGGGTCATGAGCTCAGGGTCATGAGATCGAGCCCCATGTTGGTCTCTGTGCACAGAAAGAGTCTGCTGGACATTCTCTCCCTCTCTCTCTCTTTCCCTTGCTCTCAAATAAATAAATAAATAAATAAATAAATCTTTAAAAAAAAATAAAGTATTTGGGCACTTTCTGAAACTTAGACATGGATTTAACAGGTTTCCTTTCTTCCTCCTGTCCATGCCATGGGCATCTCTAAAACAACACTTAGGCTTTTGAATCATTTCTTTGTACAGATACTATGATTAGTATTTTATATTTAATAATTATTAGTATTAATAGTATTATAGTATAATTAATAGTATTTAATAATTGTTCCATACTTCAGGCATTGGCCTGGTTTATAAGAAAATAGCAATAAAAATTTTAGCAATAGGTAGTACAGTCCTTCCAGCGAGAATAGTAACAAAGCTAACATTTGTATAGACCCTTCACGAATATAATTTAATCTGATCGTTACCAAAGCCTCCTTTTGTAGATGAGGACCCGGAGGTCGAGAGAGGAGGGGGGCGTGACTAGGTCAAGCACACGCAACTGGGAAGTTCAGAGCCTGGACTCATTCTCAGCTCTTCTGATCCCTAGGCTGCCATTCTCTCCATCAAATACCATCAAATACGTTATTTTTACTGCTGCTGCTGTTGTTATGACCTAGTAGGAAGGGGGACTTCTCCTCCCCGTCGTCCCGTATCTCTGATGAGGTGCGCGGTCACTGCAGAGTCCGTAGGTCAGAAGACTTTATCACCTCCGGCCCCCAGCAGCAGCCACAGATGGTAGGGGGGAGTGGTTTTCTAGCGCTGTTCATGAGACACACTGGCTTTTCCCCGGGGAAGAAGCTAAAGCAGCTCGTTACAGGAGAAACACCGCTGTGGCTTGGACTTGCCCTTCAACAGGGATCCTCCCTGCCCCGTAGTACCACCCTGGAGACAGTGTGTTGTAGGGAACCAGAGTTCTTGTCCCCTTCAAGGTCCTTCTAGCCAGACTAAGAATCGAATTGTCATGAGACAGGCTAACAGCAGAAAATAAGATTTGATGGTGTTCGTACAGGAAACCCACAGACATGGGAATTCCAAAAACAGGCAAAATGAAATGTGTATGTCATTCGGAATTAGGGAGCGGGGGGGGGGGATAGGGGCCTGGGTCTTCAGAGGGAAGGAAGGCAAACTTCAGGAAGAGAGAAAAGAATAAATGTTTGGTAAACAAATGTTGGCCGGGCCACTCAGATACAAGGAGACACAGAGGACTTTGATCCAACCAGCCTTGCTAGGCTCCTCTCTATCATACCTAGTTTATATCATAATCATATCTGTGGAGATAGGATTCATATCATATATATGGTGATAGCTCTCGTCCCGGGGCAGGTCTTCCATATAAATTCTTTTGAGGCCGTGGAGCAGGAGGTAAAGAGCTTCTCCTGAATCTACTGGGTCTGAATTGCTTTTCAACTCAAAAGCGTCTTCATGCCAAAGGGGCCCCTTTGGGGGTGGCCTGCCCTTCCTTGGCCCCTCGGGTGTTGAGGACGAGAACATTCAGGAACTGCATTCAACCCATACGATTGCCGAAAAGCAAACGGAGATTACACTGTATCCAGGGAAAAGGAGAGCCAACCACCTCCCAGGGATGGGAAGTTCATAAAGCTGATGCTGCAGCATCTGGCGTCATTTGCAGTGGAACATGGAGCCAAAAAGACACTCTCACTTCGGTGCAATTAGGGAATTATGGTTTTGCAGTGAGGAGCTCTGTAGGAATGGCTGATGATGGGAAGGAAGACAGCCGCGAGAAGCAGACGAACCGGGCTGCCAGGCTGGCCCCTCCCCTTCCTGGACAACCCTGGGCAGATTCACAGCCTCTCTGGAAGCACCTGCCTACTGCTGTGGGAATTCGGTGGGTCCCTGTTAGCGTAGTGTGCACCAAGCATGCGGGTTCTCTTCCTCTACACCCTGGGATCCCCTTACAAGGGACATCTGTCTTTTTGGGGGTGTGGTGGTGGTATTTTATTTTTCTTAGCTTACACCAGCACACGCTTCTTATTTGGGGATGAGTCTTGGGGCCACAGGCCCTGTCTCCCTTTATGGAAGATGAAAGAGCCTCATGCTCCTTTCCCCGGACGCTGGAAGACCAAGTGTGTTGATGGGTCTCGCCAATGGTGAGCTTTCATATCTTAGCTGGAGTTGCCTAAAGGCAGAGCCAGAGACAAGGACTCAGGTTTGGGGAACTTATGTTGGAGATGATCCCCGGGATCAAGGCCGCAGGGGCAGGGAACATGCAATGGGGAAAAAGGGAGCACCAGTTAAGGGTACGTTACTGGGCTGCCTCCAGTGTGGGCTTTGAGGCTCCTCCATCCAGCAGGGGACCATCTGGGGAGCAATCTAGAATGAATCTCACAGTTATCTTCTAAAAATGAAAGGCTAGAGGGGCACCTGGGTGGCTCGGATGGTTAAGCCTCTGACTCTTCCTTTCGGCTTAGGTCATGATCTCAGGGTCCCGAGATCGAGCCCTGTTTCAAGCTCTGCACTCAGTGGGGAGTCTGCCTGAGGATTCTCTCTCTCTCTCTCTCTTTCTCTCTCCCTCTGCCACTGCCCCTGCTCAACCACTTGTGTGCTCTCTCTCTCAAAACATTTTTTTTTTAAAAAGAAAAGCTAGAGTTATTCTACTCCTAATCATATACCCAAGAGAAATAAAAACATATGTCCCCACAAAAACTTAACCCCGGATGTTTATAGCAGGGCTGTCCAAAATAGGCAAAAGAGAGAAATAACCCAAATGTCCATCAACTGCTGAATGAATAAATAAAACATGAATGAATAAATAAGACACAGTCTATCCACACACTGGAATATTATTCAGCCACAAAAAGGAATGAAGTATGGGCGCAGGCTACAACACGGATGAACTTTGAAAACATGACCCTGAGTGAAAGAAGCCAGACGCAGGAGACCACACATGATGTGATTCCATTTACGTGGAATGCCCAGAACAGGAAAATCTGTGGAGATGGGAACATAGGGTTGCCTAGGGGTGAGTAGGCTGGGGAAGAGGCTGATAGCTAAAGGTGTAGGAACGAAGGGGATATTATTCATAACACGACCCCGTAATTCACTTTTAGTCATATACCCAAAAGAACTGAAAGCACGGTTGGAAGAGCTATTTGTATACCCGTGTTCATAACTACATTATCTGCCATGGGAAGGAAGCCAAGCCTCCATCAACAGAGGAGTGGATAAAAAATATGTAGTGTATACACACAATATCATTCAGCATTAAAAATCAAGAAAATCCGGCTACCTGCTCCGACACGGATGGGCCTTAAGGACATTAGGGTAATCGGAAGACTGTAGGATGCCACTTACCCAAGGTAGCTAGAGTGGCCAAACTTAATAGGGACCGGAAATAGAAAAGTAGCTTCTAGGGGCTCAGGGGAGGGGACGATGGGAAGTCATTTCATGGGGACCGAGTTTCAGTTCGGGAAGATGAAATAGTTGTGCAGATGGATGGTGGTGACAGGGCCACGGAGGCGAGAATGTGTGGCGTGCCCCCGAGCTGTGCACTTGCTGGGAATGTAAATGAGCACAGCCACTATGGAAAGCAGGATGGAAATTCCTCCCCCCCCCCCAAAAAAGAAGAAAGAAATAGAAATACCATATGATCTAGTAATTATACCCTGAGTATTTACCCAAGGGAAACAAAAATACCGGGGCACCTGGGGGGCTCCATTGGTGAAATATCTGACTCTTGATCTCCGCTCCGGTCTTGAGCGGAGGGTCATAAGTTCAAGCCCCACATTGGGCTCCATGCTGGGCGTGGATCCTACTTATAAACAAACAGACAAACAAACAAATACATAAATTTTTTAAATTTGAAATGATTTTTAAAAAATGTTTATGGCTTACTGTACAAATGACTTTTTAAAAAGATTTTGTTTATTTAGAGTGTGTGCAAGGGGCAGAGCAAGAAGGGGAGAGGGAGAGAATCTCAAGCCAACGCTACCCTGAGCCCTAGGAGCCCGACTCGGGGCTCGATCCTGTGACCCTCAGATCGTGAGCTGAACCAAAATCAAGGGTCTGGCGCTTAACCAACTGAGCCACCCAGGGGCTCCTGTGGAAATGTTTTTACAAGGACTGGAGGGGAGAGATTATTCACGGCAGTCCCGTTCCAAGTCCTGTGGTCTCTGGTCCTGTCTGCACAGATCCGCGGCTGCGCTTCCTGCCGCCTCTCCTCCCCCGGTCCTGCTTTTCCAAGCCTCGTTCTCCAGCCTTCCGGCAGAACCCGCAGACGCTATGATATCCTTCTAGTACGTTTCTTTTGTGTCTACAGTTGCCAGAGTTAGTTGCTGTCACTTGCAGCTCAGAACCCTGACCCACAGACAGCTAGGACGGAATGAGCAGCACAGAACTTTCGGGACGTTTTCTAGGGCAGCCAGTTATGAATGTGAATCTTAGGGCCAGACTTAACATAAAGGACGTGACTGTTATCAAGCAAGATTGAGGTTTTCTTGGCAGCAACATTAAGCGGGTCCAGCTGGTGATTCAGGAGATGTGGGCTTTGGGAAATGCCACTCCTGGTGCGGGTGGGAGCGGAGCGGGGGGCACTTTCCATCGGCCATCTAGAGAACGTAACTGCCATGACTGTGGGGCCGCCATGGCCATCCCTAGTTAACAAATGTGTTTGCTCCCCAAATATCCTGAGGGAATGACAAGATCAGGGAGCCAACCGTGGACTCCACAGCAGTACCAGGGAGAATTACTGAGAAAAAAAATAGGTTTTTAACTGGGGTTCTTCTGTCCTTTCCCCACTGGCTCCCATTCCTAAGACGAGGCCAGCATGGCGTGTCCAATAGCACATTGTGGCGGATCTGCGGAAATAAGCAAATGAGAACAGCTAGAAGGGAAGGTGGGAGGCAGAAATGAGCAGATGGGAGGTGGCCATTCCCTCTGAGCGTGCAGGAGCCTGCCTCTTGCATGCGGTACCTTCAGGCCAGTGAAGGGGACCTCGGAGCCACTGGGAAAGACAGTGTTTCTGAGACGGCAGAGAGCAACAATGCCTGAGACTCGGAGACGGTGTGTTGGCAGGACCCAAGCTGGTCTGTAGCATCTTGAAGCCAAAGAACAGCTTGAAAGATGGCGAAGGGCGACCAAGGCCTCGGCCCTAGCCCCTGCCCCACTTCGCTAACGTGTGGAAGCCAGAGGACTCCATGACCAAGTCGAGGGTGGTGGGACCCTCCAGAATCTCTTGGGATTGACTTTCTGCCAGTCATTGGGCAGGAGCCCAAAGCAACTAAAAGCTGACCTGGGTACATAAAGTAATGGGATTTCTGGTGCGTCCCAATTCACACGCAGCGCATAACTTTCTCACTTTTGAATTTCCAGCCTTCACTGTCAAAGGGGCTCAGGACGGTCCCCCTCCCCCAGCATGGGCCACTTTGGCATGTGGATTATGGTGAGCTGAAGGCACTTGAGACCTTGTGGGCTCAAGAGGGAATTTTGTCCTCCCTTACTCACACGGAAGACCTAAATCGGGGTCTTTCCCAGAACGAGGGTTATTAACAGAGATAATTTTTTTCTGAGTGACCCAACTACTTGGCAGGACAAACGTCTCACTACCAAACATCTGCTCTCTTTAACCGCCCCTGAGGTGCATTTCTGCCCCCTGAAGTCTCAGACCCTCACCCCTCTTCGCCTCAGTTCAGAGTGATATACAGACCTCATTTTGCCTGTCTTTGGAATTTCTGTGTCTATGTCAATTCCCTCTCCCTACACCTATTAAATTTAGTTTTCCCATGTGCATTTTATTCTTCATCCAGCTAGGAGGACCTTTGAGGGGACAGGAATTCTTGCCATAGTCAATGAGTGTACAAGCAAGTCGGATGCATTAGTTTCATTATAGAAGCAAGGTCTGTATGCAAACTTCTCATCTTGGGTTAGGGCTGTCCTCTCTTTCTTGGCTCTCTGGGGGCCTTCTGGGGGCTCCGGGTCTTATCCCAGCCCCCCTCCTCACCTAACTGCTTGAACTACTCGGGCAACTGCTTGGGGACAGCAGTCCCCAGCCCAGTCGCCCTCAAACTTGTTAGTGCGTCGCAATCACTTGGAGGAACACAGAGGATCCATCCAAGTCCTGAATTGAGGCCCCATTGAATGAGAGGCTCCAGGAATGGGGCCAGGCATCCAAATATTCAACAGCCTTCCCTTGCCGTTCTAAAACACAGCCAGGTTTGAGATCCATCATCATGGCCAGAGTTCCTGGAACTGCCCACTTCCTAACACAGAGGAGAATCAGCAAGGAGCCCCCAGGGAGGAATCTGGGCCCATAGATCAACTGCCTGTTAAAAGCTACAATACCTTTGAAGGCTGCCATTTTGTCCTCTAAACTCATTCAGATCTGGGTTTCTTAAAGGGTCAGCTCTGCCCTCTCTGACTGAGGGCTCGTCTTGATTTGCTTTCAGTGTTCAGATCACTGGCGATAACAAACCCAAATTTCCTATCACTCCTCATATACTACTCCCTCAGTTTTACTCCCTCAGTTACCGCAAAAAGATGAATATGGTCCTGGGCGCTTTATTTAACTCACGCTATCAGACCCTTACAACAACATGCATGGAAGAGAATATTATACCCATTTTACAGATCGAGGAAGCTGCGGCTCAGACACATGATACAAGCCAGTAAATGACAGAATTGCAGCTCTTTTCATTGTTCATTTTCCACAGTGGTAAAAGACACATAGCACAAAATTTACTTCTTTGTCCATTTTTAAGTGTAAAATTTAGTAGCGTTATGCACCTTTACAATGTTGCGTAACCATCACCACCATCCATTTCCAGAGTAATTTCATCCCAGACAGAAACTCTACCTGTAAAACAATAACTCCCCATTTTCCCACCCACGGTGCCTGCTAACCACTGTTCTGCTTTCTCTATGAATTGGCCTATTCTAGGTGCCTCGTATTAGTGGGATCATATGATATTTTTCCTTTTGTACCTGCTTTATTTCGCCGAGCATGTCATCAAGGGGCAAGATTCCTCCATGTTGGAGCAGGTGTGAGAGCCCCAGTTCGAACAGGTTCCTAAATCCATACGCTTTCCACTTCCTATTTTGCCTGCAAGGGGATGGAAGAGGAATCAACCAAACTTTGTTGCTCATAAAGCATAGAAATGAGATCATCAGTAGAAGTTTCAGAGAGGCCAATTCCAATCTCAGAGATTCAAACCATTTTGTCATTAGAACTGACTCAAAATATGGGGCTCCTGGGTGGCTCAGTTGGTTAAGTATCTGCCTTTGGCTCAGGTCATGATCCCAGGGTCCTGGGATTGAGTCCTGCGTTGGGCTCCCGGCTCAGCGGGGAGCCTGCTCCTCCCTCTCCCTCTGCGTCTCTCCCTGCTTGTGCTTGCTCTGTCAAATAAACAAATAAAATCTTAAAAAAAAAAAAAAAGAACTGACTCAAAATAAAATGCAGCCATCCCACTAGGTAGTGAGTTACCAGTCACTGGAGGTGACCAAACCCAGGCTGGACAACCAAGTACTAAAGTTGCCGATTTCTCCTAGCCCACTGGATTTTGTTTGGGAGAGGGCAGGGATTGGGAAAGAAATAGCCGTTTTCAATCACTACTCCCGAGATTATGCCTGAATCACCTGGAAAGCTTTTTAAAACCAAGATCCCTAGGTCTCCCTGCAGATTCTGACTCATTGAATCTGGAGAGGACTCTGGGGTATGTTCTGGAAGAACTTTTGGAGACCCGGGAGGCATCCCCCAGTGCAGGACTACATAGATACCCCTACCCCGACAAGATCTTTGAATCTAGGCTGGGTGGTCATTCTCGGCTAGAGAATTTAAGTTCCAGCTCATTTATTAACGAGACAAGGTCTGCACTGAAACCAACTCTAAAGACTGTCAACAGTCTCTAAGAGACAGAGGTCAGGGCTACGTAGGCAGCTGTGTCTTGGTAATGACTCAGGCACCCAGGGAAACATTAGAACCGGCAGGCTGTTCTAGCCCATTAGCACCATGCAACATTGTCAAGCCCAGGAAATCATAATAAAAGTCGTTTTCATGTCTTTGGAAGTAACGAGATGTACCTCAGCACCCCTTTGGACCTTACTGCTTGTGGTATGCCAGCCTTGTCCTCTAGCTGGCAGTCTGCCCCATCCCTCCCTCCAGCACTGCCAGGTCCCCCTTGTCCCGCTGGTAGGCAGGTGCACTGGGAGTAGATGGGGAGGGGAGGCACAGCGGTCCAGAGCACTGGATGGGATAAGCACACGCTTCACTTGGAAATCTTGTTAAAATGCAGATTCTCATTCAATTTGGGGCATGGCAGGAGGGAGCCGAAAGTCTACTTTGCATTTTTATCAAGCTCCTGGGCGATACTGATAGTCTCCACTGCCGTATCCCTATTCTGGGAACCATACTTGAACAGCAAGGGTGATGGGTTCAGAGGGCAGGTTTGGGAATCAGAATGGCTCAGGCTGAATCCCAGCCCTACATCATAAGAGCTGCATTAGCCTGGGGAAGCTGCTTAAGCTTACCGAGAGCCCCAGTTTCTGTATCTGGGAAAGGGGGAAATAAGCGTACTTATGTCAGAGAATCATGAAGATTCTATCAGATAAAGGAAGAAAAGCCCTTAGCACAGCACCTGGCCCGTGGTTGGGCCTGTGTCCCAGCATTAATAAACAGACTGAAGAAACGGAGTTGCTCCTGGAGCCAGAGCTGGGAGGGGAGGCAGCGCGGACGAGGACCTGAGCTGGGCTCTGGGTGTGGCTCCCTCTTCGGCTGGTTTTCCATCCCACCCCACGCATGAGCCCAATTCCTTACCTATTCCATCACGTGTGAGAGCTGGGGGAAATTGCTGCTGCTTTATCATCTGAGCTTCTTATGAACCTTGTTCCGATGGTGCGGGCTGAAACCCACATCGCCAGTAGGAGCCGCTTAAGGAGTGGCCTTGAATTTGGTGCTGTGCCTTGATGTGCTTTGGATCAGCCCTCCCTAAATTGCTATCCTGTTGCTTTAGCCCAACTATAGAGAAGCCAGTAATGAGTCCAGCCTGATGAGCGATTCAGGTAGGAATAATTTTTCTTCTTTCCCCGGTGAGACTTCATTGACTATCCCGGCAAGACCCAGCTGGAGCTCTGAATTATCATGCTCTTGTTAGCAGCAACGGCTTACCATTGGCCAGGTACTTGGGGAGTGTGGCAGAGCACCCCTCGGGGGGTGGGGAGGGCGAACCCTCAAGCAGGCCCACTGACCTGTTCTTTTTTGCCGATTTCCTGGATTCTCGGTACACCTCTTTGTCCTATTTCTCCTGGACATTTAAGACTCTGATATGTGGTCTGTGAGCTCATCTTTTATTTGCAACTATCAAAGCCTGGTGTTACTCAGTGAGCAAAAAAAAATCCTGCTTAGGAACACTGGGGAAAAAAATCTCTGGTCAGTGACCATAAATGGCTAAGAAGGTGTTTGAAGTCCCTTCCAGAGCAATTTCATGGGGCCTTTATTTATCTATCTATCTATCTATCTATCTATCTATCTATCTATCTATCTATCTATTTTTTTATTTATGGCATCCCTAGGTGGCCTCGAACTCATCGTGCCTCTTTTATTTCTATTTATTTAGAAGGATGAAGGCATGGGTCAGCTCCTTCAGGCTTCTCGTCTGTTATTTCAGGAGCATTAATAACTTAAATTCAAGCTTCTGGCCCTTTCCATGGGATTGGGTCCAGTCTCTCTAGGCTGAGGGCTAGGGCAGGAAGCAACATGGAGTCCTTTAACAGTAAAAGTGAGATGGAAGGAAAGGCAGGGTCAGGAGTCTGAGGTCAGCTTGATTGGAGGCACTAGTGGCCTTGAGAAATACCCAGTTCTATGTGGAAGAATTGCTCAGGTGAATTACACCTTGACCCTCAAGAGCCAAAGCATTTCTCACTTTAATCATTTCTTACACAGATCTTTCTAAAATGAACTCCCACATCATTCTATGGAAAACTCAACCTATTTTCATTAGCCCACCCGCCACTGGGATATCCATTATTATGGCGACAAGTTCAAGAAGCAGGGAGGTGTCATTGACCCTTGCACAATATGGTTCCGGGTCTTCAACTTTTTTATAACTAACCTTTATTGGTTTTTCTGATTATGTTGTAAGAGTCTTAACATTTTTAAAAAAATCATTCCCTCTTATAGCTTCCAGACTATTTAGCTATCTACTTGCTCCCTTTGGCTCCCTTTAGTACATTCTAGCACTATCCCTCTCTTTAGTTAGGTTTGATCTAGATTTAGACTGGGAAGCCACACAATCAAGCCTAGTACAATTATATGTGAAGAGTACCCTCAGGATAGACGAACACTTAGCCGACCAAAATCACTATTAGGATAGGACTTTCTAGTGCATTAGGAAAGAAGCTTAGGCTATGGAATCAGATAGATCCAAGTATGAATTGCTTTTCTCTTTCTTTCTTTCTTTCTTTCTTTCTTTCTTTCTTTCTTTCTTTCTTTCAGTGGCTTAAAGCAAGTGTTTTATTATATCTCACTGGTTTGTTGATCATGAATTTAAGATTCTGGTGATTTGTCTCGTGAATTGCTTTTCTAACGCCAACTAGCATTGGGAGCTTCTGCAAATGACCTTATCATCCTCAGCTTCTGTTTCCCTTAATGTCAAATCAAAATAATGACACATAACTTACATGGATGTTGTAAGGATTAAAAGATGGGACACACCCATCACAGTGATTGGCACTTGATGGTGCCTCTGTGAACACTTGTTCCCTCTCTTTCTGCCTCACTGCCATGTATCACGATGTCATAGAAGGAGAATACCTCTAGGATACTGGTTCTCAAACTTGAACTTGTGTCAAAATCTCCTGAAGGGCTTATTAAAATACAGATTGTTGGAGGCACCTAGATGGCTCAGTTGGTGAGTGTCTGACTCTTGATCTTGGCTCAGATCATGATCTCAGGGTCATGAAGTTGAACCCCATCAGGCTCCACACTGGGTGTGGAGTCTGCTTAAGATTCTCTCTCTCCCTCTGCCCCTCCATTTCCCATTCTCTCTCTCTCTAAATAAAATAAAATAAAATAAAACAAAATAAAATAAAATAAAAACCAATTGCTGGGCCCTACCTCCAGGGTTTCTGATTCAGTAGGAATAGGTTGGAGCCCAAAAATTTGCATCTTGAAGAAATGTCCAGGTATGCTGCTGATGCTACTGGTCCAGGGGGGTCACACGCTGAGAACCTAGAACTGGTCTAGGAGATGGGCTTTGGTCTAAATCCTGATGGCTACTCAGTAATTATGTTAATTAATGCATCTCATTTAACTTCTTTGAGCCATGGTTTCCTCATCTAAAACATTAAGTGTAACTTCTGCCTCATGAAGTTATAATAGGCATTAAATGAGGTGACAGTTGGAAAAGATCTAGCAATTCATAGGTCTTCATAAATCTTCATTTTTCCCTCTTTGAGGTAGGGTCCCTTCCCATTCAGCTTAAGGATTTTTTAGTGTCCCAAGGAAATAACAGCAACCCAATGATTTTTGCCCCTAAAATTACATACTTCTTGTCTTCAGATACACCACAGATGAGTCATCTGTCACACACCCAGGAAGAGCAACGACAGACTCTGTAATACGTAGAAAATATTGATCCCATACAGGTAGCTCAGCAGGTCAATTTCATTAACTTCCTACCTGTTTACATTGTTAGAGAAGTGATGGATTGATTTAAAATATTTCCCCCTGCAGACTAGGAAGTGTTTCACAGGTGAGGACACACAAGGCAACAAGCACTATCTCTAGTTGTAGAGGTGGATGGGTGGATGCGGGCTATGGGCTGTGGGTTGGGGGCAGCTATTTAAACTCCGACTGAAAAGCATAATCATAAGTTGCAAAGCAGGTGCAACTCTAATCATATTTATTCTGTTCCAATGACACACTCTCCAGGAAAAAAAAAAAGAATGTTTTTCTGCTGTGAAATTGGTTTGCTGGGGTACTGCCAAAAGAAAGCCTTATCATAGTAAATACATCAACTTTAATTATTCATTTCTATTTGCTCGAAGAAATATTCTTATGTGACATGCATATGTTCATACATTTCCTTGTTGAAGCAACATGAACTAAATAAGTTACTTTCACACATAAAGTGCAACTCCAAGAGTTATTATTGCTAACTTGTGTTCTCTATACCATTCACACATTTTCCATTCAGCTGGAACAAAGGTAGTGTTTGGATCATGGGGAAGAATCCTGGAGCAAAAGATGAAGATCTTTTTAGTGTTCTTTCAAGTAAAAGGGGGGAAAAAGGCACAGGCTACCATCTGCTATTGCTGATGAATTGAAACATCTCCATCTACAGAGGTTCATTAATGTGCAACTGTTTCGCCAAATTCATCTACTCAATCTACAGAACCCAAATGAGGCATGCACATTGGGGTCTGTTTTGCCACCTGGTGTCTATTGAAGGAAACGTCCGCTAAGACCCGAGTTAAACAACCAATGTTTCTCCTATACATTACTGGCTAATTGTGAAATTGTTGCAATCTCAGTGAAAGACAATTCCAGAACTTCTGCCAAATTCCAATAGAAGACAGCGGTTTGTTTAGAAACATTAGTTTGAAAGTGGTTAAGACATACTGTTCAGTGGCAGTTGGGATATATATATATTTAAGATTTTATTTATTCGTCAGAGACAGAGAGAGGGAGAGAACACAAGCAGGGGGAGCAGCAGGCAGACGGAGAAGCAGGCTCCCCACTGAGCAGGGAGCCCGATGTGGGACTCGATCCTGGGACCCCAGGATCATGACCTGAGCCAAAGGTAGATGCTTAACAACTGAGCCACCCAGGTGTCCCTGGGATCTTTTAACTCAGGCTCAGCACACAGCTTCCAGGGATGCTCCCAGAAGATAAAAATGGCCCTGGTCCCTCTCTGTTCTGTGTCTATCCACCCCCTCCCTCTGCTGGGGCCAGCCACACTCTGATTGTGTTGTTCTAGCTGTCACTAGGACTACCTACCCCCTTCAAGACTCTCTTCCCATTTCAACCAAAATGCTTCTTTCTTGAATGCTCCTGTATCTGCTATCTATGTATTTATCATATATTTATAATATACATTTGGTATATTTATAACAAAATTGATTTTAAATTTAAATTAATTTTTGTTGAGATATGGATGAGACTGAACTTTTCCCAGACACACTTGCATTTTCTGAAGAAGTTTCTTAGTAGAAGCGAATCGGAAGTTGGTGAGTGTTGCCAGAGAAGTGGCTTTGAATAGTCACGTTGCCTGATTCTCTTCTTCTTCCGCCAGTCAGCGGACAGCTATTTATGTTGCGTTGACTTGGGTGTCGGGCACTGTCCTAGGTTCTGAGGACACAACAGGTAAAAACAGCATGGGTCCTCAGGGGGTCTGCACTCCAGGTGGAAAAGTAGACAGCAAATACACAAGCAAATTAATAAAGATAATTTCAGGTGCTGGTATGTGTGATGAGGAGGTAAAGCAGGGCAGTGTGGGTCTGAGTGTATAGGGGGCTAAGGGAGATGTTTTAACCAGGTTTGTAGAAGGTGGGAGCCCCCAGTGATGAAAGGGGGGTCAACCCAAATATCTGGGAGAAGGGTTTTCCAAGCAAAGAGAAATAGCACGAAGACTTTGGCGTGTCTCAGGGAAAGAAATGAGACTGCGGATTTAAATACCATCAATAAACTCCCAGATTCGTCTCTCCAGCCTATACTTACCTCTTCAGTTCCAGATTCTTTTTTTTTTAAAAAGATTTTATTTATTTATCTGAGAGAGAGAGACACAGCAAGAGAGGGAACACAAGCAGGGGGAGTGGGACTCCCACGGAGCCCGATGTGGAGCTCGATCCCAGGACCCTGGGATCATGACCTGAGCCGAAGGCAGACGCCTAACGACTAAGCCACCCAGGCACCCCCAATTCCAGATTCTTATATCCAACTTGACTTTAGTAGGTGTCCCAAATCTATTGGGTAAAAAACTGCACTTCTGGTTTCATGAACCAACCACAAAGCCAACCCCTTCCTTGTCTCTCTACCTCAGTTAATGGCATCTCTGTTTCTCCAATTGCTGAAACTTACAATTGGGGTCATTCCTGACCCTCTCTTCTTCTGGAATCTCATATCCCATCCATCAGCCAATCACAATGTTTCTTCCAAATGAGTCTGATCACTGCTCACCACTTCCGCTGCTACCATCTTGGTGCAAGCATGAACCACGGCAATCGCCTCTGCAGGAGTTAGGGTGTCGGGTAACATGCTGGGACAGAAATACCATCCTAGCTAAGATGTGGAACTAAAAATACAGTGGTTCAAATATGGTGGCTGCTTATTTTTCTCTGGCCAAGAGGTAGAAGACTCTTTGCTGGGAGGTCATCCCGGTCGTCTGTCTTGTGTCTCCAGGATTCCTTAAGTTATTGTTCTTCCCTTCATGACTGGAGCTCAACACCACATCTTCTTCTCCAGTCCACAGCCAAGGGAGAGAAAAAGGGTGAGTGTGTGTGTGTGTGTGTGTGTGTGTGTGTGTGTTGTGGGCAGGGGGCTAGCTTCCCTTTTAAGGATGCAAACTTGTAGTTGAACATATCACTTCCCCTCACATCCCATTGGTCAGGATGTGGTCACACAGCCACCCTTAGTGGCAAGGGAATTTTAGGAAATGCGCTATCCAGCCGGACAGCCCTTGGCTCTGATAAAACTTGGGGATGTTCTCAGATAGAAATGCATGGAAGAGAAACTCCTACAGTTTCTGCATCTACCTTTGTGGTAGTCATGCAGAGGTACAACCAGAATCTTCCATCAGGGAAGATTGCTGCCCACCTATAGGAAGTGTGGCCAGCACACAGCCTCCCACTGTCTTCTCCTTGCCCGATGTCATGCCTGTCCTGGGCAACCTGCATCCTGTATCCGGGCCAGAAGGGGATGTAAAAGCCCAGCCAATTCAGGCCACCAACAGGCAATACTTGCCCTCAAGCTCCCCACTGGGTTACCCAAGGCTTGGTGGCTTCGCATTTCAGTTCCACTTCTTCCTCTGCCAATCCAGCTTCTTCTCTTTTCTTCACAAGTGTCGGTTCCTGTTCCTAATAAACCTCCAGCCCCTCAAACTGTCTCAGTGACCATTAGAGAGCCCAGCTTCTTGGTCTCCCTGCTCCTACCTGTGTTCACCTCTAGCATACTCCCTACACAGCCTCGAGAGGGATCCTTTCCCCATGAGGTCTGCTCCCCTCTTCTCCCCGTGCCATCCCTCCTCCCATCCCTCCTCCGTCTCAGACATCACTCGCTCCGTGCTCCCTCCCCTTCAGCCTCACTGGCCTCTTCCTGGGACATGCCCCACCCCTTCCTGACCTGGAGCTGTGTCTTTGACGCACCCTCAGGGATCCCTGAGGCTCACTCCTTCCTTTCCTTCAGGTCTCCGCTCTAAGTCCTGTCCTCAGAGAAGCCTGCCCTGATTGCCCTATTTCAAATAGCACATCCTTCTTTCACTTGCTATTCTTTTTACCTTATTTATTTTTCCTCATAGCACTTACCACTTGACACTTCGTTTATTTGTTTATTGTTATTACCTTCTTGTCTTTCTTTTTCCACTAGAATGTTAGCAACTTCAGGGCAGAGATTTTTGACTAGAATGTTAGCAACTTCAGGGCAGAGATTCTCAAAGAATAATCACAAAATAAATGAATAAATAGACAAAGAGCAGAAAAGGAGAGACAGCTGAAAATACAGGTCAGCCGGGGCCAGACTATGGAAAGTGCTACAGAACGCAGTGAGGAATCTGCATTTTGTTCTGATTTTAATGGGGAGCCATGGAGTATCTAAGCAGGAGAGTGGCCTGATCTGTTCTTAGGATGATCACTCCCTGAACGCCAAGGACCCAGAACGTTGATGTTACCAGGGACAGGACATTCACCATTTCTTGAAGAAACTAATGCTATTGCTGAAAGTCTTTCAGTATTAAACATTTGTTCAATATATTAAATCCTTCTCCCCTACAAACGTTACTCGTTCACCCAAGTTCTGCCCTCGGGAACAACTCAAAATGGATCTTGAAAGATTTGGAGACAGCTTTCTAAGTCTTCCTCTCTCTAGGGTAAACATCCATGATCCTTTGAATTATTATCCCATTACATGACTTAGAGACTATTCATTGTCTTTCAGAGAGTTCTGACTTCTCAATATGCTCCTGAAGAACTGCCAAACTTTGGTCTGACCAGCACAAGACAAAGAAGCAATTGTGTCGGAGACTGGATTTGCCTGTGTCTTTGAACACAGCCTAACTCGATTACATTTCAGCCCCAACCTAGGAGTCAGGCTAAACTTGCGGTCAACAGAAGGATCTGGAAATTCTTCAAGCGAGAACTGCTCCATCCTCAATCAACCTACATGCTGTGATTTACATTGCTCTTGTGAAATTTACCCTATGGTTTCTGGCTGATGTTGCTTTTTTTTTTTTTTTTTTTTTGTGGTCAGTTCTGCATTCCCTGAGCTTGGGCACCAACCAAAAACCTGCAGGAGTGTTTTTTAGATTTTATCTGATTACTGAAAATATTAAGTAGAATAAGACTGGGAACAGAATTCTATAGTTTTCTTCTTGCAAGTTTTTCTAAATTATCAGCTTTTTGTATAATAGACTGAATAAGGAGAGGAGTGTATCCCTATCCACACAGCGCAAAGATCCTTAGCTCTAGGATGTGGATAGGTAAGTGGAAAGATTAGGAGCAGGGTGAGACATGAAGCAGGGTGAGACATGAAGACAACATAGGGCATGCTGTGTTGAAGAAAACTGATATGAGAACACACAGAAACAAAGGGGAAGTCATGAATGCCCTTGACAGGTTAAATGATCAGTTGGATTTGTTTTTACCCAAGAAACAAGGGAAGTAGTCTATAAAGGTCTTTGATGTATCTGTGCACGTTCATATAATTAGATGCTTTAAGAATGACCTTCTCAAGGGGTCCACATAAATCAACATTGTTGGGTGTCTACACCCGCTTTACATGTAAAGATTAAATTTTTTAGTATATGTGCTGCCGAAGCGAACACATTTTTTAAAAAAGCGATAGATCATATTTGTGGGAGAGATTTATGCCTCCAGCTGTCTTAAAATAATGAACCATTCACAAGACCTCCTTGGCTTTCGCATAGTCTAACCCTATTGGAGCTACTAACCCCTAGTAGGGTTTGGTTGTCTTATTGGAGCTACTGTATAGAGCTTTTCACATACACTTTGTACAAGCACTTGCTAAGTCTAGTGATATGTTGGTCCAATCCACACTTCAAATCTTTTTTTTTTTAAAGTTTTATTTATTTAATTTAGAGAGAAAGTGCGTAAGCAGGGAGAGGGACAGAGGTAGAGAGAGAATCCTGAGGCAGACTTCCCACCGAGCATGGAGCCTGAGGTGGGGCTTGATTCCAGGACCCCAAGATAATGATCTGAGCTGAAATCCAGAGTCAGCTGCTTCATTGACTGAACCATCCAGGCACCCCTTT
The DNA here is from genome assembly GCA_028533885.1 of Nasua narica. Lineage (NCBI taxonomy): Eukaryota > Metazoa > Chordata > Mammalia > Carnivora > Procyonidae > Nasua > Nasua narica. The sequence goes on along the minus strand of CM052804.1, from coordinate 10,678,050 downwards.
TCTTAAGTTTTAAAATTTATTCAAGTAATCTCTACACCCAGCATGGGGCTCCAACTTACGATCAAGAGTCACATATTCTTTCGACTGAGCCAGCCAGGCGTCCCAGTCCAATCCACACTTCAGCGCCCCTCCCAGGGACTCCGTCAGAAGTCATCAAAGACTGCTAAAATGGAGACTCACACTACAGCTAGAGTATTTCCCTGTGTCTATTAACCTAATAGCTGTGTCAAAATTAGACTCAGTCTAAACTTGCCGCGATCTCTTGGAAGGGAACCCACGTGGGTTTTTGGTGATCATCTCACCTTCATCCGAGTGCACATAACAATTCATGCCGTCGGGCTGTGGATCTATGTCAAACTCACTGCTCTCGGTTTTCACAGTCTATAGCTTTTCTTCCTCTATCTTCAGGAACCTCTGTTGTTTATCGTATTTAAAAATTCATTTTCTTTCTCCCACCACATAGTGTTACAAACTCATTACATAAGCTTTGGAAATGGAGAAAACAAGAAAAAAAAAATCTCTCCTCCTACCTGAAATACTCTGAACATTTTGGTACGTTAACTTCTAGCATTTTTTTCTATGTATATTCTTTTTTTTTTTAAGATTTTTTATTTATTTATTAGAGAGAGAGAGACTGAGAATGAGAGGGGAGAAGGTCAGAGGGAGAAGCAGACTTCCCGCAGAGCCAGGAGTCCGATATGGGACTCGATCTTGGGACTCCGGGATCATGACCTGAGCCGAAGGCAGTCGCCCAACCAACTGAGCCACCCAGGCGCCCTCTATGTATATTCTTTACAACATCACAATGTTGTACATGTATGTTTTTAAATAAAATATTGATGTTATCAGATGGTCTTCCTTACCATCCTATATTTTAAAGCTTAATGAGCTCTCTCTTTGCCCTATGTTTAGATCCTTCAAGCACTGGAGGGTGGGAATGTAAATTGGGCTAACCTTTTTGGAAGACAACCGTGTAATGTGTGTCAAGATATCCTTAAGAAATGTTTCGCTCTTTGTTCCAAGTCCTTCCGCTTCTAGAAATAAGATCCTAAGAAAATAACGTATTCAACGATTTTATTAAAAGGATCTTAACTGTGGCGTTAGTCACAGTGGTAAAAGATACCATCGAAATGTCCAAGAGTCAGGAGATGATTAAACTATACTTGATGAAAGATAATACAGTCACTTAAAAAAAGGCCTGCCGTTAAAGCGTAAGTAACGATCTGGGCAAGTGCCTCTGAGATGAAAGTAAAACACAAAATCATATGCTGCGTATGATCCTGATTTCGATTTTGGTATATAAACACGCTCAAGGACGTGACTCTACGTGGTGAGATTATAGGATTTTCATTTGTTTCAAATGTTTGTTTTTCCAGATTGACCAGACAGATAAACATGCTTTTATAATGAGAAGAATAAACATATAATTCTCCACCATGTGAACCGTCTTTGTGAAGCGGAGCACCCACCCCTGTTCTTCCTGTTTTGACTCCCACCTTTGTTGTCCTTGTAGCTTATGTGATCTTTATCTCAGCCTGGACTTGTTTTAGGCAGCTGAGCCCCTGACATTTTACAGGCTTGGTTTATGCTGCATTTGAATTCATTCCATGTAATATTCCCCTCCTTTCATCCTTTTCTATTTTTCTTGTCTTTTTCCTCCCTTCCTTCCTTCCTTCCTCCCTTTCTTTTTTCTCTTTCTTTTTTCTTTCTTTCTTTCTTTCTTTCTTTCTTTCTTTCTTTCTTTCTTTCTTTCTTTCTTTCTTTCTAGCATGGTCTTTTCTCTCTATATCTGAGAACGTCTTGAAAAGTCATGTTAGTTTCTCTGGCTGCCTCTTCATTTTCTTCTACATCACATCATCGGTGAACACGTTTTCAACATTTTATTCTCAGGCCCTCATCTGTTAAGCCTCATCTGTTCCCTTCTAGAATCTCGGGTAATGAGATCATATGGATCTTTCCTTTCGATTGCCTACAACATGTTTTTCTAAATAGTGTATGACATCTATGAGAAAGATCCCAGTGTTCTCGTCTTTGTGTTCCTAAGCATCAAAGCCTTTTTGTCCCAAATGTACCCTAACTCTGAATTTCATGTGAAACAGGAAAAGGAAGGGAATTGGGACCAGGCACCAGATCTACCTGCCCGGGTAGAGGGGCTGAGGAACCTGACTCTGGAGGAATTGGTTAGGGTTTCTTGTGTTCAGTAGACATTACTCGGGTGACATGCTGACTCTGCTCAATCTTGGGGAAACATCTGTAGTGTTTTCTATGCAAACAAGAGTTCCTGGAGCAGAGGAGTCTTATGTTTGTGCTGCTCCTGGGGACAAAGGTCAAGTAAGATGGGAGAGTTACATACCTTCTTTTGTGTTTGTAGATTTCCATGCCCTAGATCACTTTCTTCCCTTCCTTCCTTCCTTTCTTTCTTTCTTTCTTTCTTTCTTTCTTTCTTTCTTTCTTGATTTTATTTATTTATTTGAGAGAGAGAGAAAGCAGGAGCAAGGAGAGGAGCAGAGGGAGAGGGAGAAGCAGGCTCCCCACCGAGCAGGGAGCCCAACTCGGGACTCCATCCCAGAACCCTGGGACCATGACCTGAGCCAAAGGCAGGTGCTTAACTGACTAAGCCACCCAGGCACCCCTCCATGCAGGAAATCTTGTATTTCTCCCAAAAGTGGAAATAGAATTTCTGTCTTATCTACTGATCAGTTTTTAAAAATCAGCAAAAACAAAATAAAACAAAAGCCTGACATATTAAAGTGAAGGAAGAATGTAAAATACTCATATTCCACCACCTACAGATAACTCTGACATTTGCAGTAGGGTATGGAATGTGGCTTTTTTTTTTTCTTTTGTTCTTTTGGGTTTTCTAGTAATTGAAATCTATTATGGTTTTGTGTGGGAATTTCTAGCTCTTTGGTGTAAGACATCCAAGTCACTGATATTAATGATAAGAAGAATGTTAATGAGAACAAAATTTTCTCAAGCACTCAGTATAAACCAGGCACTTTTAAAGCACTCTGCATGCATTCCAATTTAATCCTGACAATCAGCATTTGAAGTGGGTTTTCTTTTCATCCCCATTTTAGAGATGAAAACTTGACTATAGAATATTGCTTGCTGAGGATGCCGCAGCTAATAAGAGGCAGCGTCAGGACTCAAACTCAATGTGCGATGATGAAAACTGTTCCTGCTGGGACACCACATTCCCTCTATTGTGCTGGGCTTGACACCCTTCCCCCATGGGTCATCCTCCAAAGAACCACACACTCTGCTCCTTTTCTCTATTTGGTTTATAGTCCCTTCCATAGACTCTATACCATAGTTATATCTGGGCACTTCTCTCCAAATTCTCTCCACTTTCTCCGGTTTAAAACCGGAACATCTGGGTTAGTGATTCTGCCTAGTGAAATTCCCTCCGGTTCTGACTACTGTCCTCAGCCCTTTGCTAGGAGTCCACTCTTTGGGAATAAAGGACTTTATTCCCTCAGTCCTCCCTTTCACTACCTTCGGGAGGAGTTCAAACTTCTAATCACGGGTTAAAGAGGCTCTGTTATCTACCCTCCCTCCGGACTCGTCTCCCACTATTCCATACCTGAAATATTCTGCTCCAGCCACATTCAACTGTTTGCAGCTATTGGGAATACATCTTTGCCTTAGCAACTCTGGGACCGTCTGATCCTTGCCATCCCGTGCTCACCCCACCTCACTCCCTCTGAACCACTAAGGTTCTGTAAAACGTAATCCAAATGAAACACCCTCTGTGATGTTTCTGCAGTCACTTTTAAGGAGAATAAGTACCTTTGACTTTCTTCTATTATTTTATTTGTAACACTGTATTTCAAGCCTAGTCAACTGTGAACTCCTTACAGGCAGCAATCAAGTCTTATGTATTTTTCTGAAATTCCAACATCACCTACAAAGTACAGCTTAGTAAGGGCTTAGTAAGTGTTTGTAAAATACTGAATGAATTTGGGGCGCCTGGGTGGCGCAGTCGGTTACACATCTGATTCTTGGTTTCGGCTCAGGTCGTGATCTCAGGGTTGACAGATCGAGCCCCATGTCAGAGTCTGCACTCAGTGCAGAGTTTGCTTGAGATTCTCTCTCCCTCTCCCTGCCCCTCCTGTTTGTGCTCTCTGTCTCTGTCTAAAATAAATAAATCTTTTTTAAAAAAATGAATGAATTCATGGAACCCAGAGGTAATTCGCAAGAGATCAAGGAGTTGCATAATATAGAGAGTATAGAGAGTAGTGTCACGTTGGCAAGAGAGAGAACATATGTGGAGGAATCCCATCAGTTGAACTTAGGTAAATATTAACATGCCAAATGAGAGGGTCTCAACCCTCACTGCAATCGTAATTTTCTCAGCACTTAAAAAAATTGATCAATGCCTAGACCCCTGCTACCCCCAGAAATTCTATTCATTTTTTAATAATTTAATTTAATTTTTAAAAATGTTTTATTTATTTATTTGTTAGAGAGAGCACAAGCAAGGGGAGCAGCAAGTAGGGTGAGAAGCAGGCTCCCCGCTGTGCAGGGAGCCCGATGTAGGGCTCGATCCAGGACCCTGGGATCATGACCTGAGCCAAAGGCAGACACTTAACTGACTGAGCCACCCAGGCATCCCTTAATTTTTTTTAAACAATTTGCGAGATTATAATGTGTTGCCAAGGCTCTAGATGAAGATTGTAATTGTAGTATATAAAAGACATTAGTTTCTTCAAGGTAAATGCTATTTACATGTAGGGAATCTCAGAATTCACACAAAGAGGTTTCAGTGTGGAGTTCGGCTAAGCATGTGTGTATTTCTAGATGTATCTAATCATGCCCATGAAGCGCTGTGACAATGGTCCTTTATCCTCTTTGCAAATACAGGCATAGTTCCTGACAGATTCTGCTATCAGAGAAGCAAAGGCACTTGCTTCTTTCCACTGGGACCTTGTTGGTTGGTGTTGACTAGAATTCCATCCCAGAAAGAGACAATATTGAAAGTTGTGTTTGTTTGTTTTTTAAAATCTAAACTGTTGCTAAATGTTTAATGTCATGGTCAAAGTCTCTGCTTGTTAAGTAAATAAGCACAGTTTTGAACATGTGATGCAATGTGATGTTAGTAATACAGAACCTTGGACTCTGAATCTAGGTCTCTATGGTTTAATTGACAAAGGGAAATAGAGAAGGATATGTAAAGTCATTAAGAGTTTCAAGTACAAGATCCTACATTTCTTGTAAAACAAATGTTTTCATGTAGTCTTCAACCTAAGTGTCTATGTGTCTGTGTATTTCCGTCCATAGTTGACAAAGCAATATACTAAGTGTAACATTGAATCCAAGGGTTGGTTAATCTTTAGTGGTGAGTATAAACCCCAACGATACAAAACAACTACTGGATTTGCCAAAATTCCTAGGTTTTCTTTTTTCCTAATGTTTGTTCCATTTGTTCTGCCAAATTAAACCTCAATGGTAAGTTTAAATGTGTCTTCAAAGTGCCGTGTAACATGGATGTTCAGCCGGCTTCTTGGTGATTATCGCGAGGTAGTGAGCGTGAGTTGAACTATATGGAGAAGATAGATCAGACTCCGCACCAACCACGTGGTGTTGAAGTTACACAGAGAAGTGACTCACCGATGCAGGATGAATGATTACATCTCATCTTAAGGCTCATCATGAAGGCTTTTCATCAGACCCATGTGTGTTTTTGGAAGAGTTCTGAGAACATCTTGTAATTCTCAGACGTGTTCAAATGGCAGCACACTCAGGACTATTAATAATTATAATTTATTAATTGTGCAAAATACCATCCATTATCTTTATATTTAGGTATACAAAGGAAAATTTTACTAACAAAAAAAAGGAATAAACCCCCACCCACTGAAACCATAAACACATATGACTCCCCTCAAAAGCTGTCAGACTAAGTTTGATTTAGTTGTTTCCTCATTGGCTTGTGACTATATTTTTTGCTCTATTTTCCATAGCTTTGTAGGTGACAAATAGGAACTGGATGTCAATGGCTCAAAATTAATGTGTATACATAATATATATCTATAACTACTTAAAGCTCTTTTGCTTTATGCACACAAACACACACACACACAAAGTTGGAAAAGTTTTGTCCATTACACTGATTTTTATGGGGTGATGCAAAAAAAGTTAAGGTTTGGTTTAAGAACAATATCTTATTGGGTGCCTGGGTGGCAAAGTCAGTTAAGCATCTGCCTTCAACTCAGGTCATGCTCCTGGGGTTCTGGGAACAAGCCCCACATCAGGCTCTCTGTTCAGTGGGGAGTCTGCTTCTCCTTCCCCGCACTGCGCATGCGCTCTCTCTCTCTCTCTCTCTCTCTCTCAAATAAATAAATAAAATCTTAAAAAAAAAAAAAGAACAGTATCTTATGAAGACCACTCTCATGGAAACCACAAAAAAGTTACATATCCCTTTTCGTTGTTGTCGTTATATTTTTAAGCATTTTCAAATTTCAAATACACAGGAAGTTTCCAAGAATAGAACAAAAACCTCCAGATACTCTTTACCCAGAGAACCCATTCAACCTTCACCAAAGTCTCCTCAGGCTCTTTCAGCAATGGCGTGGGACACCCCCTTGATGACGATTCTCCCTAAGCTCCCTCAGTCTTTCTTTGCCTTTCACGGCCTTTGCCATTTTGAACATTACAAGATGGTCATTCTGCATAACGACCTTCAACCTGAGTATGTGCAATATTTTCTCAAGACGCAACCCAGGTCATTATGTTTTGGGCGGGAGGATTGCAGAAGAGATGCTGTGTCCTTCCCATTGCATCTTACCTGTGGGGCGCACTATGTCAATTTGTCCCATTAATGGTGGTAGAATTTTGATAGTTTGATTAAGATGGTGTCTGCCATGCTTCTCCACTATAAATTCCTTTTTTTCTGTCTTTGTAATTAATACTTATTTTAAGTGGAGACATTTTTAAGGCAATATGAGCATCTCATTTCTAATCCTGCTAATACCTCCTAGTTTTAACATCCGTTGATAGTTCTTGCCAGAATTAAATATTTCTCTGATAATCCAAACTGCAATTTTCCAATTCTAGTATTCTTATTATCTTAATTAATTGGCATTCTACTGTAAGGAAGAACTTTCTTATCTTCCTGTATACTTGTTAATATGTTTATTGCTATCAACATGGACTCATTGATTTCCATTTTAGTCAATGGACTGTAACTTATTATATCATTACTTATTTTAACACTCAAATTGTCTCATCTTGAGAGTGCCTTCAAATGCCTTCAAATGTCCTTTTAACATGTCCCTATCATTCTCTGAGCATTTCCTGTGCTGTTCTTCACAACACAATGTTCCAGAATTGTCTTACACTTTCCACTCTGAGAGTCAGCCAATTTTCCAAGGAGCCTTGGTGACCTTCCATGGATAATTGTATTAGAAACCAAGATCTGGGCACAAAGTACGCTCATTGCTACTGAGTATATTGTCATTCCCAGGCCATGTGGTTGGAAAGAGCTAGGAATAATATTTATGTAGGCATACATACACACACACACGCACACACACCTTTGTATCTATAATTTCCGTGTCTGTCTAGGGATATGCTGTACTGATTTGTACTGATATTTGTACTGATATTGCTCCTTCCAATCCAACGCTACAGAGTTTATTAGAACTTTCCTTCTTCCCCTTTTGCTACTTCTCCTCGCCAGTAAAAATCTTGACTCTCATTATCCTTAATATATTTGCCTGTTTGCTCAGTCCCTTTTTGTAGCCAATTCTGTGACAACACTGGGCTGTCATCAACACAAGGGTCAATGTGACTGCGCCATGACTTTTGGACAGAATTAGGAAGGAAGGTCAAGGCAATGGAGGAAGGGAGGGAGGGAGAGAGGGAGGAAAGAAGGAAGAAGTGCACTGTTTTTAATTTGAGGAATAATTAGCATATAATAAAATGCATACATTTTAAATGTTTACTAGGGTGAATTTTTAACATTTAATAAATCATTTTTTAAAAATTGAAGCATGGTGGACAGGTAACATTCATTTCAGGTGTATAGCATAGTGATCTGATAAGTCTATCCATTATGACGTACTCACAGGTGCACCTGACATCTGTCACCATACAATGCTATTACCGTTCCATTGACTCTATTCCCTATGCTGTGCCTTTCATCTCCATGACTTATTCATTCATTTGGTGACTAGAAGACGGTACCTCCCACTCCCCTTCACCCATCTTTCCCATTCCTCCTCCTCCTCCCCTCTGGTGACCATCAGTTTGTTCTCTGTTATTTATGGGTCTGTTTCTGCTTTGTGTTTATTTCTTTGTTCATTTGTTTTCGTTAAATGAGTTTTGATCATTGCAAGTACCCTAGTAACAAACATGTAAAAGAAAATATAGAATGTTCCTGCCCCTCCAGAAAGGCCCCTCAGGTGAGGGTGCACATCCACCAGCAAATATCGTTAAAAACCTCTCTTCTGTCACTGCTCCTCTCAACGACTATCACTCCATTTGCATCTGTTGCCAAAAATGTCTCTTCTTAGTTTCACACTTCTCAAATATGTTCTCCTGATGTCCCAGCCTATTTGGTTTCTCTCTCTCTTTATCTACCTCAGATCTTTATTATGTAGAACAACTCAGCCTTGTCTTCTTTAGTTTCCCTCTTCTCCACATGTTGAGGGAATTCTCCACAATAAAGCAGAGCCTGTGAATGATCTAGAAAACACTTAGAAGGGGAAGGTTAAGTGTGTGTGTATGTGTGTGTGTATAAAGACTTTGATTTAATCACAGAGAGGGAGGGGCCATGATATTTTCTATCAGTGGCAGTAGACTTTTTCTCTTGTCACAGAACACAATGTTCCTTAGAAGCAAAGTTCAAGAATCATTGCCTGACAAGAATACTTCTTAAACTAATGTGTGTCAAGCAACTTCAGACCTCAAAGACCATCCAAATGAGAACCAGCAAAGAAGACTGACTCAGAGCTTGCCATAACAAGGGAGTCAGCACCATCATTTGCGTTTGGCAGAGATTCAAAGTCAGAGGAGTGGTCAAACTTGACTGTGGACACAAAGGGCAAATTTCAAGTCTACATCCCAAGTCCAAGTTCATGTCCCGATGGGAGGTCGTTGATATGATAGGAACGATGGAGGTGGACTAACTAGAAGCTGGGCATCCTATGTGATTGATTAAAGAACATATTTGGCTTTCTCCAGCTTGTCCTAAGTTGGGCCAGTTGCTATGGAGGTTAGGATTTGGCTTGCTGGGTTGGTTGCTGCAGAAACTAGGGGTCAGAGTTCTATTTTTATGTATTTTCTGGCCATCGTCCACTTGTATATTCAGTCCCTGAAAGTGGAGGATGCATGAGAGGACTAAGGAGTCATGGCTGTTCCTCTCTGAAGCCTCCAAGCAACGTTATTATCATTGGCCATTGTCTTCTCCTACTCTACTTCTTTTCTTCTCTGAGTCCCAGCTTGTAACTTCATGTCAACTTTTCAATCCCTAAAACAGATTTAGAAATCTGCCTAGACAGATCTAATAAATATTAACAACAATCAGAAGGACTTCGTGTTGATTTGATGTGAGAAGACTGAAGATTTGAGGATAGCTTTGAGGTTGCACCTGGAGCTCCCAGGACATCTGTTACTAATTGCAAGTAAAAGAGAAATCTGAAAGAAATCATCATTTTTCTGAGGGAAGATGATGAACTCAGTTTTTTGGGCATTGTAGTTTTAGATGCTTCCCTGTGGATACTCTTTAGAATCATACATCTGGAAACCAGAATATCATTTTAGAGATGTGGAAACTGAAAGCCAGAGATGGTCCAAAATTTCTACATCAAGACTGTGGGGGAAGCAGGTGCTCCAGGTTTCTGATGTTCTACCCACTATGTACACAAAACTAAGAATGAAGGATGAGAGGTCTGGAGTAGAGCTCTGACAATCTGGGAACCCCAGGATTCTGTTGGAGGCAATAATGGACCATGTTGTGCCATTAAAATAAATGTTATGAGGATGGAAACCATTTGCCAAAGATTTCACAACAGACCCACGGAAATGAAAGTAAATGATTAAAAACTGTGGGTCTCAGAGTTCCTTTCAAATTGTGATATTTTACCTTCTATTTACAGAGGTAAAAGAACACAGGAGAAAATGTTAATGTTTAAGCACTTGTATATTTGCATCCCCCTTTCTAGCAGAAGAAACCATTTTGGTGGTGCCTGAGTGAGTCATCCACAATGATCTCTCTGGGGCTCTTCTTATTCTCGAGTGTTCTCTGCCATGTTGCTACTGCAGGACGGAGTAAGTACTCTTCACTTTTGTGAATATAATTAATATATCCAACCCCCTAGTAGATGACAGGGATCAATAATGATGATTAAAATTCTTTCTAGTGTGGACGCTGGGGAGTCTGGATTGATACAAATTCTTCAATATTGCCACACTTAAAGCTCCGCCATAAGATATTTAGCCAGTTGAAGCCTTGGTGTATCACCCTATGAAAAGGAGATAACTATAGTACCCTTCAAAGTTGAGGAGGTTAGATGAGATCTTGCATATGTGAAATATTTGGTACAGAACTTGGCATAGTTACTATTGGCAGCATTAGTTTTTTTCATTTCTGTGCTAGCTGAGCTTAAAAACGAAAATACAGATTTCTTTTCTAAATTTTATTTAAGATCAATTAACAGATAGTTTATTATTAGTTTCAGAGGTAGAGTTTAGTCATTTATCAGTTGCATATAACACCCAGTGCTCATTCCATCAAGTACTTCCTTAATGCCCAACAACCGGTCACCCCATCCCCCACCCGCTTCCCTTCCAGCAACCCCTGAATTTATTTCCTACACTTAACAGTCTCCCGTGATTTGTCTCCCTCTCTGATTTGGTCTTATTTTACAAAAATGTAGATTTCTTCTACTAACCACTTCGTACTCTGTTTCAGCTTGTCCCAAACCAGATGAACTACCATTTGCCACCGTTGTTCCATTAAAAACAGCCTATAACCCGGGGGAGCAGATCGTGTACACCTGCCTACCGGGCTACACCCCCCGGGGTGGGATAAGGCGGTTCACCTGCTCTGCCATCGGAATTTGGCCCGCCAACAGCTTGAGGTGTATCCGTAAGTCAGTGCCTTCTCTCAAAGGCTCTCCCCTCATTGGGATTCAGGACACGTGGTGGATAACCCACTTTGTCCTGCTGGGGGCGCAGAGGGCCAGCGGAGCCGCAGAGGGGAAGGCTGTGAAGAAACAAGAGGGCCTGGGGGGTGTTCATGGGAGGGGAGAGCAGAGGTGACAGGTGCTATTTAGAGAGGAGGAGGTGAGCATAGCCCAGAACGAGAAGAGATGTAAAAAGAGACCTGATACGATGAAAGAGAGAGAGAGACACTGTAGAAGTAAAAAAGATGTACAGGTACTCTGAAATTTAGACAGATGCCAAAGAGACTCTTGAAAAAGTAAAACACGAGGGATCATCATATCTTTGGACTTGGCCTCAAAATGAAAACAGATTTAATGGAATCATCACATTATAATAATTTATAATAAATATAATGGTATGAATTATATATGATTATATGACCATAATTTATAATAAATTATAATATATATAAATATAATATAAAAAACTTAAATATAAATTTATTGCTCTCCCCTTACGGTAGATGGTTGCTTTTCTTTATTCCGCAGTTCATGGTTCTGTGATATCATGCCAGCATTACTTTTTACAGTCAGATATGGAGCAATTAACCCAATAGAATTTCTGGCAATTTTATGCAGAAGTTAAATAGTAAAAATCACTTTATGGGGTCTATCTGAGCTCTGGTTGTTTTGGTCATATGAACATGACCTTGGTGAAAATCATACATTTCATACAAGTGATTTTGGTATGCTTTTTGATTCAAAAAGGACTAAATGTGATTTTTAATGAAAAACAGCCATAACATCATAAGGGAAAAGTTTTCTTTAAATTGATCATAACTCTGGAATACTAACAATTTCATTTTTTCAAGTTACTTTCCACGTGTATGTTTTTGTATCATGGCAGAGAGTAGGTACCATTTTGTATTTTTCTATATTCATCAGCATAAATATTGACTGTGTCTCCATAGTCTTTGTAATTCATATTTTGTTGGCTGCATAAGAGTTCAACTGTTGATTTTCCATAATTAGCCAAGACAATCACCTGTTGGTAAACATTTAGGCTGTCTGATTTTTGTTATTAGAGATAACAGTGCAATGAGCCCTTTTGTGCATATATCGTTGGACTAATTTTGAGTTATTTTCTTAGAATAGTTAACAGTAGAGTTATTGGGTCAAAGAATAGAAGTGAGTTTGTATGTTTTTACTCTACTGAAAAATTCTATCAATTGAAATTTACCTCTCTATCTTTAAATTATAGCCAGAATATGTCCTTTTGCTGGAATCTTGGAAAATGGAGCTGTACGCTATACAACTTTTGAATATCCCAACACGATCAGTTTTGCTTGTAACCCCGGGTAAGGACTTCAAGCTAACAGAGGGAGAACGCTTCTGTGCCCTTGAGCTAAGCATCAAGACATTTTTTTAGCCTTCAGGCAGACTTTCTGAATACAGATCATTTTTAGTCTTGCTTTTAATCTATACCACATCAGCATTGCGGTGGGGGAGGGGTGGAGACTATAACAACTAGTGACATATGAAGTTGCTACTTGTATCCAACTTTCCTTCTGGTTAATTACTTAACTGAGAAGGTACATTGGAACCACTAAAACTGGATGGTAATTCTTTATCATCTCTGGGACACATCTTGGCATGAAATTTAGAAGACTTTAGGAATTGGACTTGGGCTTTAGATATGAACCTCCTTTGATTGATTGGGAATCTCCAGAAGGATGTTCTCTGGCAAAGGTTGGCAGTGTGATGGTATAGAACATGGTTCTGCTGATCCTCACACGATCTAGGACGGCATCCCCAGCAAGAAAGCACGTAGCTCAGTTGCCTTATGAGCTGTACCTTAGGGCAAAATTTTACTGAGGATTCTTATGTGGGATTGGAAATGAAGAAATACTATATGTGAAAGAGGAATGGACGCTTTTCATCCAAAACACCAGTTAACTTTACGGTTTGTCTGATGACAAAGGACCTTGAAGCGATTGGCTGGAGGACACAATGTTACATTTTCAATGTAAATAGACTGTATTGTTTCTACTCATTTATCTCAGTAGAGTGAATAGTTTCAGGAAATGAAGAGTAGCCATGACTCAGTTTGATTCACTTTGTGACCCAGAAAGAGATGCTTCTATGTTCTATGTAAGAAGCAGTCATTTTGGTCTGCTGATTGGAAAAGAGGGACCTGGGGGTTTGGCTTCTATGACTCCAGCTATGGAAACTTCTCATTCTTTCATGAGTCCTGTAACATGCAGCCCTGGGCTGGGGGATTTGATGAGCCTTAAAGTGAGTGCTGAGCTCCTCAGGAAAGCAGCCTTACAAAATAGGGAAAAAGTTGGTAGCATGAATCTGAGGCGATGCTCAGTGGAGAAGACATTTGAGATGCCATCGATGGATGATATTACTGCTTGATGGGTTACCTTTTCCTTTTGCAGGTTTTATCTGAATGGAAGTAGATCCGCTCAATGCACGGAGGAAGGAAAATGGAGTGTTGACATTCCTGTCTGTACTCGTGAGTCTGGGGGTCCCAGTTCTGGGGAGAGTGGTTTGTTGTTTTGCCTGGGACTTTGCTGGTCTTAACACTGTACATTCCATGGCCTGGAAACCCCTCGGTCCTGATTCCATGGGATGGTTGCTCACCCTTATGGGGAGTATTCCTCCTGATAACTTCTTACCTTGGAGGACACAACAATCCCCTTGGAAGGACAGAAGGGAAGCATTCAACTCGTGAACACATCTGTATCCTCCACCTGGTGGAACCAGTGGTATCTGGGCTTATCCATTCCATCACTCTCACAGGTTTTGGCGGGGACTTGGTCACATGTGGCATTGGTCAATCAGGGACTGCCAGCATTTGACTAGAAGAACTGGAAACAATGAGATCAAACATCTTTCTCCCACTCTGGGACCCCATCCATTCATTTAAACATCCACCCATTTATGTATCCCATAAATGGGTATTGAGGACCTAATGCGTGTCATATCCTCTTCTCAGCACTGAGGTTATGTGGCTGAAGGAGACTTCGGTGTATCCTCAGCAAGGGTGTCTAGTGATGAAGGACACAGGAAAGTAACCTTCGCAGTGACCTTAGACTCCATCAAAGGGCCTCGCCACATAGGAGTGGCGTGGAATTGCTTCAGAAAACACTACTGGTTTATTCCGGGGACCCTCAGCCACACAGTAGGGGCAGCTCTGGGCATTGCTGACGTAGGCAGGAATGTTGTGATTGTGATTCACAGGAGTCCGGCCTCCGACCAGGAGCCCCACACATTACAATCATGGTTATGGTTCTTTAATATTTCAGTGAGGTCTGTCCTAGCAAGAGCCAGTGAAAAAGTCAAGCAATTTCAAATCAATCATAGTTTAAGAAAAATTGAACTACCCAAACTAAAGGTTTTTAAGGCTAAATTAGAGTTCTTTACTCAGCAGTAAAAATCACCACGGTTCCTATAGTTTCCCTTGGAAGCAGATTTATATCAACTCTGTAAAGTCGCTTTTGCTTCCTGGTTACAAACAGAAAATCTGCTTTAGCTTCAGTCTAATCTAAATCAATGGTCCTCCTACTTTAACGTATGTGTGAATCACATGGGCATCTCGTTAAGATGCAGATTCTGATCCACGGGTCTGGGGGTGGGGTTCTGAGCTGCTGCATTTCTAGTAAGCTTCCAGGCAAGGCCCCTGCCGCGGGGTCATGGATCCCACTTGGAGTAGCAGAGATTTAAATAATTCAGATTAAATCACATTCTGATCTGCACTAACTTCCTTTACATCAGTATAACTCTCCGTGGACTTGTTGAAACCTCATATTAGTCAGGTCAGATGACCATCCCGACCGAGTCTCCACATAAAGCTCCTTAGGCAAGCTCCGCGCATTCGGGGTGCAGAAGTAGGAGATGTTCAATGGGGACAAACACATGTAAGACAGCAGTGGAACGTAGATGTCACAGAAGACTTTGTACCAGGTGCTATCGTGAGCATTTATCGCAGGATGGTCCTCCATCCTCCACTAACTCTGACTTCCAGAAACACCTAGCATTTGGATCAAAGACTTATGGAGACGTATGCGCTGTGTCATTGTAAGAGGCAAATTCGTGGGGACAAGACTTAGACTTACTTCATTTTTCAGTCTTTTCACTGGCTCAGACATCTGATTTTCAGATCCTGTGTTCTTCCATGACTTCTGTCGGTGACTGTTTTTATCTTGGCATTTGATCCAATTTTGCATTTTCTCAAGTTAATCTTTGTTTTTTGTGGTTTTTTTTTTGTTGTTGTTTTCCTTTCTGGAAAGAGTAGCTTTAAAAGATTCAACTACTTCATAAAAGTGATCGTTCTTGCTTTTTCCAGCTGTAACCTGTCCTCCGCCATCTATTCCTAAGTTTGCAACTCTTAGTGATTATAAGCAATTGGCTAAAAACCACTCCCTCTATGGAAACAAGGCTGTCTTCGAATGTTTGCCACACTATGCCATGTTTGGCAATGATACAATTACCTGCACAGCCCATGGAAATTGGACTGCCTTACCAGAATGCAAAGGTAGGTGCAAGGACAAGACAAAACTATTATGGCAGTGTAGAATCCCATTTTTGAGAAGTATGGAGAGTTCCACCCTCATTGAGTGTTTCCAATAACCTTGTTCAATAAATGTTTATTGGTACCTACCATGTGCCAGGTAGTGTACTAGATGTTGGCGATACCAGATGAAGGACACCTGGCTTCTAACCTCAAGAGAATTATATATAATGTGATGAACTGTTTGGAGTTGCCTGGGAGGGCTTCCCAGAAGAGTAGAAATGGAGAATGACGGGAAGTCATGGAAAGTCAGGGAGGTGTGAGAGAACAGGGTATGTGCATGGACAGCCAAATATGGTAGTGAGATTGGTGGGGAGAAGCCAGGATGAAACTGGGGAGTCCGAGAAGATGAGGGTGAAAAACTGGGCTGTCGTCAGATTGTCTCAAGCTTTTCTAGTCCACCTAAATTTAAGAATCATAAGAACATCTGATTTAAAAAAATTATGAAAATTCTTCCTCTTCTATATATTTTTATTTTAGAAAGAGAGAGAGAGAGCAGGCATGTGCATGTATGGTAGAGAGGGGCAGAGGGAGAGGGAGAGACTCTTAAGCAGGCTCCATGCCTGGTACAGAGCCTGACATGAGGCTCAATCCCACGACCCTGAGATCATGACTTAAGCTGAAATCAAGAGTGGAATGCTTGACCAACTGAGCCACCCAGTTTTAATTTGACCTAACAGTGTTATCTTTGAATTTGCCAGCTGCAAAACAAGTAGACAAATTATAGACTTTATCATGCACACAAGGAATTATACTAAGGAATGCTACTTTCTCCTATAGTAGACATTGCCGATATCTTCTGAATGATTCAGAGCATAAATGCTTTTTAGCATGGGGAAACTACCAGTAATAATACCTAGTGCCTTCTTTGGGTCAGGTACTGGTCTCTTGCTGTGTATATGTCATCTCATCTCACTTAATTCTCTCAAGTCCCCAACCTTTCACCTACATGTATCAACCATCAACATGTTGTGAGTTTCTCTGTCTCTCTCCCTCTCTTTCCATAGACACATGCTTTTTCTTCCTGAACCATCTGAATATAAGTTGTACACATCATGACACTTACCCACAAATACTTGAGCATGAATGTCCTAAGAACAAGAACATTGTTCCTGTAGGCAAGACATTTAATGTGTTTTGAATTATTAACAATAATGGTTTAAACTATTATAATAATATAAATAATTAACAACATTTATTTCATGTGGAAATTTCCCCCCAATTGACCCCAAATTGTTCTTTAGACATATGTTTTATTTTACATGGGATCTCATCAAGAATCACACGTTTGCAGGGCGCCTGGGTGGCTCAGTGGGTTAAAGCCCCTGCCTTCGGCTCAGGTCATGATCTCGGGGTCCTGGGATCGAGCCCCTCATCGGGCTCTCTGCTCGGCCGGAAGCCTACTTCCCCCTCTCTCTGCCTGCCTCTCTACCTACCTGTGATCTCTCTCTGTCAAATAAATAAATAAAATCTTTAAAAAAAAAAAAAAGAATCACACGTTTGGTTTAGCTGTCATGTCTCCTTAGTCTTCTTTGGTTAAGAATGACCCCCTGTGGGACACCCGGGGGGCTCAGTCGGTGAAGTGTCTTCTTTCTGCTAAGGTCATGATCTCAGGGTCCTGGGATTGAGCCCCACGTCAGGCTCCCTACTCAGCTGGGAGTCTGCTTCTCTCTCTCCCTCTCCCGCTGCCCCTCCCCCTCCCTGTGCTCATTCTCTGTCTCTTTCTGTCAAATAAATAAGTACAATATTTTTTTTTACAAGGATACCCTGCCTTTTTAGCATTTTTACTTTCATATATATATATATATATATATATATATATATTTTTTTTTTTTTTAAATAGGGAGAGAGCGTGCATGTTTGTGAGGGGGGAGGGGAGGTCTAGGGGCAGAGAGAGGAGAGAGAGAATGCCAAGCAAACTCCATGTCCAGCATGGAGCCCAACCTGGGGCTCAATCTCTCAACCCTGAGATCACAACCTGAGCCAAAATCAAGAGTCAGATGCTTAGGGATGCCTGGGTGGCTCAGTTAAGCATCTGTCTTTAGCTCAGGTCATGATCCCAGGGTCTTCAGATGAAGCCCCACATTGGTCTCCCTAGTCAGTAGGGAGCCTGCTTCTCCCTCTGCCTGCTGCTTCCCCTGCTTGTGCTTTCTCTCTCTCTCCCTGTAAAATAAATAAATAAAATCTTAAAAAAAAAGAGAGAGACGCTTAACTGCCTGAGCCACCCAGGTGCCCCTCCTTGACGTTTTTAAAGAATAGAGCCTAGTTGTCTTGTAGAATATTCCATAACCTGAATCTAGATTTACTTGTGACTAGATTCAAGCTGAATAATTTCATGAAGAATTCATTCCATCACATCAGGAGGAATCATTGGTCATGCTTTGTTTGATCCCTTGGTTAGGTGGGTTGTGTCAGATCTCTTGGTAAAGGCATCTTTTCCTCTTTGGAAGCAAATGGTGGGTGCTACTTTGAGACCGTGTGAATATCCGCTCTCTTGCTGACATTTTGGCACCCTCTGATGATCCCTGACTTAGTCAATTACAGCACTGGTGGTTGCAAACTGGTGACTTTCTATCTTTTCTCCTATATTTATTAGCTTGCATTCTTCTATAGAAAAATGCTTTACTTTTCTTCCATGGACTATTTTTTAAACATTATTATAGACTCATAGATTCAGGTGCCAGGAACAGCATCATGTTTCTCCTTCATAAATTCATTCCGGCTTCTCATATAGACTGAAGACATTCATAAGAATTAGATTTAACATCTAAAATCCAATAATGGTGAGCTAGTGTGCGTAGAGGGAGTCTTTGTGTTTTAATTTCATGGTTTGTTGATTAAAAGAGGCAGAATTTTTTTTCTTTTTTTAAACCCACCATTTTAGACCGCATGCAGATGAAATTTGGAATAAATAACACTTTGCAATTGTATGTGAGCCCAAAGAACTTGGTAACTCATTGACTTACTTTCAAAGTATTGTTGTTTCTTTTTTAATATTTAGGGTCCTGTGGGCTTAAGAAAAGGGGGACAGGATTAAGCGCCTAGGTCCCTAGAAATTGTATTCTAGCTACAGGAACACCCAGTGACTCAATGGGGTAATGGAGACTAGAAAGTAAATATTTTGTAACTGTGGAAGAGCACTACTATATATACTAATATGTCTTATTGATTATACTTTTTAGAAGTAAAATGCCCATTTCCATCAAGACCAGACAATGGGTTTGTGAACTATCCCGCAAAACAAGCACTTTATTACAAGGATAAAGCCACATATGGTTGCCATGATACATATGTCTTGGATGGCCCAGAAGAAGTAGAATGTAACAAATTTGGAAACTGGTCTGCACAACCAAGTTGTAAAGGTATGAAATATGGGTGAGGTCTTAAGACATCCCTGAACTTATCCAGTGGATTACTTTTAGTTGCCATTTTCTTGCTCCAGTCATTTTCCTCTTGATGCTCAGACTTGCTTCACAGTTATTTGTATGTGAAAGACTTGAGGACTCACCTGTGCCTGGGGGAGATGTATGCTTAGCAAGCTTGTTTGAGATGAAACTGTAGGAGGTAAAAGGTCCTTTGCAAGCATTGATGATACAGTGGAAAATTGTGTGGGTTTCCTATACTTGTTTTTCCATGAGCATCCTTTTCTGCTTTGTTCTAGTCTAGACTCTTCTCATTGTTGCAACCAACCAACCACACATTCAAGCTAGTTCAAGGAAATAGGGGTTTATCATTAATAGGCAACAGGTGATCGTATGGGCATTGAAGACTAAGAAATGAAAGACAGCTGGTCCTCCTGGGGATTTGAACTGAAACCAGGCCCTATTGCTACTCTTTCCATATCCCAGTGGCCTCATGGTCTCTCTCATCTTCCTGTTCCCTCATGTTCCCTCGATCACCTCAAACTTGGCTTGATTCTACACCAGGACCTCTCAAGCAAAGGGCTCATCACTAACTGGCATCTTTTCCTGGAAACCCTGGTTCCTTTTGAGTTACGTGTCTATCCTTGACCCAGGGTCATGCTTATGCAGAGAACAAGAACCCAGCACTATACTTCTGCTCTGGTTGCTACAGGGCTGGGCAGTTCAAGCAGAAAAGGAAATTAGGCACAGCAGGCAAAACGATTTGTAATTAGTGTCTTAGGTCGGGGTCCTCTAGAAACAGAGCCTGAGACAGGGATTCAAGTGCGGACGATTTCTTCAAGTGCAGGAGAAAGTGAGGCAGGTAGGCTCGAGTAGGGCACTGGTTCTCAAACTTTGCTGTGCCCCAGAATCACCTGGAAGGCTTAGGTAAACCCAGAGTTTCTGATTCAGTAGATTTCGGATAGGACCTGAGTTTGCTCAAGTTCCCTAGTCCCTGCTGCTGATCCAGGGACTAAATTTTGAACAAACAGGTGGTCTCAGCTAGAGTCTAGTTTCATTTTCATCCCCTTGGGAGCTCTGGACCATGAATTCGACCCCAGACTTGATTCCCGCCAATAGACGTGGGGTCTTCTTGTACCCCCTCTCGGCTGCTCTCTTCCCTGACCCTGGTGTGGAGGCTGATTTGCTCCCAAAAGTGGTGGCTCCCTTATGGCTGAGGGCAACTTTTCAGAGAAAAGAGCATTTGTGAGCTATCATTAACCAACTCTCACAGCAGCATTAGCTCAATAAATGGGATCTCGGTAGGGCAATGGAGGTTTATACGAAATGGCAGTATCTCGTAGCTCTTTTTCTCAGAAACCTAAAATCTGATGCTTCTGCTCTGACCTTCTTATGTGGCTACTATAGGGGGAGAAAAGGGCATCTTGGAAGCCGTGATTAATGGTTCCACTGATAAAGAACTACTATTAGCCATGACACTGACGTTACTCACTACGAACATTCTTGGAATCTTCTTGTCCAAGAAGATTGGACATTGAAACACATTACAATGTGTTTCAAGCATACTCATCTACTGATTCAAAGGCTACATTGTCCTTAAGGAAGACTCACTGAACTCCTGAGTCTTGACTACAAATATGTCTCTTTCAGCTTCTTGTAAATTATCTGTTAAAAAAGCAACTGTGCTATACCAAGGAGAGAGAGTAAAACTTCAAGAAAAATTCAAGGATGGAATGCTGCATGGCGAAAAAGTTTCTTTCTTCTGCAAGAATAAGGAAAAGAAGTGTAGCTATACAGAGGATGCTCAGTGCATCGATGGCACCATTGAAATCCCCAAGTGCTTCAAGGGTGAGTCGGACACTTGTACTTTTAGCTAGGAGTTCCACTTGCCTCTCACTAGTAAGTAATTAATTAATTACATAGTGATTATAAGAAGCCATGTCAGTTTGGCCACTGGATTTTCTTTAAAGATTTTATTTATTTATTTGAGAGAGAGAGAGAGAGAGAGAGCACAAGCATGAATGGGAGAGAAGGATAGAGGGAGAGGGAGGAAGCAAGCTCCCTGCTGAGCAGTGAGCCCGATGAGGGTCTCGATCCCAGCAGTAAACCGATTCATTTTCTCCACTTGCATTCACATTTTCCTTTCCAATTCTTTTCCTTAAAACTCCAGGTTGCAGTTTTTTTCAGTGAATATTGAGAGGAATTATGCCATCTTGTATAATTCTAGATTAAGCCCAAAAAATAATATTTCATGGAATATTGAATAATAATAATAATAATAATAATAATAATATTTACTACCCCTCAGTCTCAAATTACAGAGAACTCACCCCAATTACAAAGTAACTCATGGTAATGGGAATTAGTTTATAGATCTTCCAACATTTTTATCCCTTTCTTCAGCATTTCCTGGAGTTTGAAAAGTCTCCATTAGAGCAAAGTATTCATCAGAGCAAAATAAGGAAGAGTAGGTTATGTTTGTGGGAGATAAAGAAATGTACAATGATCAGCATTTAGAACTGCCAACTTTTTAAATTTTCAGGTTTAGGGCTTAAATAGCTTCATACTATGAAGGAAGAATGAGCCAGAGGCTAAAGGTACTATTAACTCTTAGTTTAGAAGTGTTCCAAGACGGATGCCTGGGTGGCTTAGTCGGTTAAGTGTCTGCCTTTGGCTCAGGTCATGATCCCAGGGTCCCGGGATCCAGCCCCACATTGGGCTCCCTGCTCAGCGGGGAGACTATTTCTCCCTCTGCCTGCTCCTCTCCCTATCTGTGCCCCTCCCCCCAACAAATAAATAAATAAAATCTTAAAAAAAAAAGAATGTGGACAGCCCTATACTGGTCAGGCAGGTTAGAGAAGAGAGGGGTTTGAGAAGTGACCAGCTAGAGACGGAGAAGGGAAGAATAACTAGTAAATCACACTTACTTCATAGGTTCGATTATCAGAAATATGATCCATGCCACAGAGGATGTGCTTAAACAATGATAGTTATTGTAATTACTAATGGTTAGAAATGCACGGGGTAAATTGTTATTGTTCAAAATATAGGAGACCCCTGGGCAGAAGTTAAATACTGAAACTGACAGAGGACGTGTAGCCTCGTACAAATCAGTACACAAAACATTAGAAGAGGATAATTTAAAAAAAAAACAAGCAGAGTTTTGTTGATGTATTTCTTCGGGCTATTGTTCCTTACAGTCTTCAGACAGATACAGTACTGTTAGTGCCAAGAATAAATAAAAGGCTGAGAGAGTTGGTTTTTTTTTCCTTTTAATCTTGACTGTCAGAATTATACAGAACCTTTCATTTTCTCTCTTGGAAATGAGTGCCTTATCATTTCCCTGATGTTTTCTCCTATCACTGAAACCTCACAGTCAATGGTTTTA
The DNA here is from genome assembly GCA_028533885.1 of Nasua narica. Classification (NCBI taxonomy): domain Eukaryota; kingdom Metazoa; phylum Chordata; class Mammalia; order Carnivora; family Procyonidae; genus Nasua; species Nasua narica. Next base: position 10,655,610 of record CM052804.1, on the reverse strand, counting down.
TTCATATAATTAAATTTTCCCACCCGTTGGTAAAATGTATTTGATTTGGCTTAGCTACTTAGCAAATTTAAGAAACGATCATTTCTCTTAAAATCTTTCTCTTTCTCATAGAACACAGCACTCTCGCTTTCTGGAAAACCGATGCATCCGATGTGAAGCCATGCTAAACTGGTTTTCAGATTCAAAATTAAATGCCACACTTGAACCAGTGTTTGTCCAAGGAACATGACAGAAGTGGAAAAATAAAGTGACTGAATTTATTCCCTCTGTCGCTGCAGCGTGGTAGCTTCCTTTTAGTTACATTTGCTGGTTAAGAAACCCAGATACTTGGAACTTGGTCATTCCGTGCTGTGGAATGGAAAGGATATACAATTATCCAGGTAACTCAGTTCGCCCCTCCCTTGTTCTATTCTCAAAAAATTTCACCTAAGCTGACCGCAGTATTTTTCATAGAATGGTCCAGAGAACCATCACACAAGTCCTCAGCTCTGCCTGGCAGTCTCACCATATTTCTCCAATTTCACTAAAGAGGAGGTACACTCCACTCCTCTCCAAGGGGACTACTTCTCTTCTCAACCCTCCTCAAGCCACCTTCTCTCCCCTCACCCCCACCTGATAATCTTCCTCCTCTTGCACCAAGAAAACAGAAGAGACCTTTCAAAAGACCTTCCCATGGGGCATGCCACATCCATGCCACATTGGCTCAGTTAGTTAAGCAATTCTTGATTTTGGCACAGGTTGTGATCTCAGGGTTGGGGATCCAGCCCCAGCAGGGAGTCTGCTGGAGAGTCTCTCTCTCCCTCTCCCTCTGATCCTCACCTCCCCCCAACTGGTACATGCTCTCTCTAAATAAATCTTTTTTAAAAATAAATAAAATTAAAAATCTTCCCATGATAAAATCTGTCAATTTACTAGTACCTGTGCCAGAGTCTCTGCCTTCTGTCTTGTTGCAGTGGGTAAACTCAGTTCCTATCTAAGGGCAAACCATATGTACATATGCATCTTCTCTCTCTTACTTAAGGATTTTGCTCCTGCCATGAATGATCTTCCATTTTTATTTTTTTTCTTCCTATTGGACCATTTCTATCGGTATAGAAATAAATGGTAATATTAAAAAAAAAAAGAAAGAAATGGTAATATTATATTACCCTTTACAAAAACCCTTCCTGTTGTCTGACATCTTTTTCTAGCTACTGCCCCATCTTTTTTTTTCTGTTTTTATTTTTATTTTGTTTTATTTTAGTTTATTTATTTTAATTTTTAATTATTTTTTATTTTTTAATTCCCTGTTTTTAGAAAAGTACTGGAAAAAGGTGTTTCTCTTTGCCAGCTCTACAAATAGTACCTGTCACTAATCTTGAAATCTGTCTCCTCCAAATTCCCTCAATGATGCTTTTTCATTAGGATTGGACCTGCTTGCTGGGGGTGGGGGCCAGATCTCTGTTCTAAGACGTTTCTCTGCTCCTCCTTTCCTTCCCTCCCAGGTGGTCATTCAAAAGCTCCACATTCCTATTACCTAGGCTTAAATAAAAGTTTTTACTTTTCTTCCTCAATCCTTCCTTTCTGTATTGTCCCTCTCTCCCCCTCTCTCTGGGTATTAGGGGTTGGGTTTCAGACCATTTGATACCTCCCCTTTGTAAGCCAAAAAGCCCTATTTGGGGATTTTGCTGAGCAAAAGAGCCATCACTCTGGACTTTCTCTTTTAGCACAAAGCTTTACACCCACTGTGTTCTTTAACTTGTTACATGCTATTTTTTAAACTGACCTCCCAGGGCACCTGGATGGCTCAGTCGGTTAAGTGTCTCTCTCTTTTTTTTTTTTTTTAAAGATTTTATTCAATTATTTGACAGAGAAAGATCACAAGTAGGAAGAGAGGCAGGCAGAGAGAGAGGGGGAAGCAGGCTCCCCGCTGAGCAGACAGCCCAATGCAGGGCTCGATCCCAATACCCTGAGACCATGACCTGAGACTATGACCTGAGACTATGATCTGAGACTATGACCTGAGCCAAAGGCAGAAGCTTAAACCACTGAGCCACCCAGGCGCCCTGGTTAAGTGCCTCTTAATTTTGGATAGGTCATGATCTGAGATAGAGCCCTGCTCCACACTCGGCATGAGTCTCTTTCTCTCTCTTCCTCTGTCCCTTCCCTCCTCCCTCTCTAAAAATAAATAAATAAATAAATAAATAAATAAATAAATAAATAAATAAATACATAAATAAATACATAAATAAATAAAATCGTTTAAATAGAAAATAAAATAGACCCTCCCCCCTCATCCCATGTAATAGGTCTAGGAATGGGAAGACAGCAGTAAAAATTTTAGACCATCTCCCCCTGCTCCAGACATGATCGCAAGGTTTACTCCAGAAAAGGAGAGAACATATTTTTTCTATTGTCCTCCTTTTTGTTGCAAATGCTTTCCTATTTAATTTTATTATTTCAAAATTTAAAAATACATAGAAAAAGTTTTAAATTATTCACTGTCCCTCAGCTCACTTGAACCGAACTAAGGAACAGTGAAAGTCAGTAATGATTTATGTGTAATGACCTCCAGCATCTGGTGAGTGGTTATTGGGAGCCTTTCTAATGTAAATCTAAGCTCCAAGGCCTTTGCTCAATATCTGAGGGCCTTTTAATAAAAACTCACAATTACACTTTTCTGTTCTTTCACAAGGCCGTTACCTACTTGGATCAACTAAGATATAATCCAGAATTTTTGAAGTCCTATAGTGCAGTTTATACCCAATGAACGAACATACCCAATGGGGGATTATTTACTTGAGTATTTATTACCTATGACCTATCTGAAGGGTATAACCAGTAGGATATGGGGCCAATCAGAATGGATGGTCATCTTGGACTGGGGGCTGGGATGGGGAGTTGGGACTGAAAGCCTCCTGATGTATCAGGCATTACCCTTTAGGAAGACTGGTGAAAGCAGGGCACGAGGTCTTACGGGAAGAACCTTTGGCCTCGAGGTTGGTAGTCAGAGATTTTGGGCAACAGTTATCTATCAATTGGTATAAAAGCTTTTCAATATTTTCACATATGCCCTGTATGCCCTACCACACCTGCTTTCAAGAAAGATTTGGGACATCTTGAAGTTGAAAAGACATAAACAACATAAAACAAAAACAAAAACACACACATCACGCAAGACAAAACAAGAACACATATTGTATATTTAAAATTATTACATAGTTTATTTTTTAAAGCTTTATTTTTTTTTAGAGGAGTTTTAGGTTTACAACAAAATTGAGAGGAAAGTACGGAGATTTTGCATATACTGCCCATCCTCACACGGGCAGACCCTAGCCGTTATCAGCATTACTTACCGAAGTGGGACATTTTTAGCCAAAGTGAAACCTACACGGACACATCACCCCAAGTTTACCTTAGGGTTTACTCTTGGTGTCGTCTATTCTACGGATTTGGACAAAAGTATAAGGGCATCCATCCATCATAGAGAGTATTTTCACTGCCCTCAAAATCCTCCGTGCTCTGGAGGATCCTGGCTGCTTCCCGGTTTGGGTGATTATAAATAAGGCTGCTATAAAGATCTGTGTGCAGATTTTTGTGTGAATGTAAGTTTTCGGCTTCTTTGGGTAAATGCCAAGGAGCATGATTGCTGGAACATATGGTAAGGATATGTCTGTTTGTTTGTTGCTATTGAGATGTAGTTGACATATCACATTATATTAATTTCACATTCAACATGATTTGAGACATATATATATTATGAAATGATCACTGCAATAAATATAGTTAACATCCATCACTAGACAGTTACACATTTTTTTCTTGTGATGAGAACTTTTAAGATCTGCTCTCAGGGCACCTGGGTGGCTCAGTTGATTAAGCGACTGCCTTTGGCTCAGGTCATGATTCTGGAGTCCTGGGGTCGAGTTCCGCAGCGGGCTCCCTGCTCAGCAGGGAGTCTGCTTCCCCGTTAACCCTCTCCTCTCTCATGCCCTCTCTCTCTCTCAAGTAAATAAATAAATTTTTTAAAAAAAGATCTGCTCTCTTAGCAACTTTCAAATATACCATATAGTACAGTATTATGAACTACAGTCTCCATGCTCTCCATTACATCCCCAGGACTTAATTTATTTTACAACCGGAAGTGTGTATTGTATTACCGGAAGTAAGTTTTGGCCACCTTCACTTATTTCACCTAGACTGTGTTTAGTTTTGTAAGAAACCACTAAACTGCTTCCAAAGTGGCTGTACCATTTTGCTCGCTCACCAGGAATGAATAAGAATCCTATTGCTCTACATCCTTGTCAGCATTTGATGTTGACAGTGTCCTGCATTTTGGACATTCTAATGGGTGTGTAATGGTATCTCCTTGTTTTAATTGCATTTCTCTGATGTGGAGCATCTTTTCATATGCTTATTGGCCACCCCTGTATCTTGCTTTGGTGAGGTGTCTGTTAAAGCCACTGGCCCCTCTTTTTTTAGTTGGGTTGCTTATTGTTAAGTTCTAGCAGTTCTTTGTATATTTTGGATCACAGTCTTTCATCAGTGACGTCGTTTGCAAATATCTTCTCCCAGTCGGTGGCTTGTCTTCTCATTCTTCTGGATAGTGTCTTTCACAGAACAGAATTTAATGAAGTCCAGCTTATCAGTAATTTATTTCATGGATTGTGTCTTTGGCATTATATCTAAAAAGGGCATCACCATACCCAAGATCATCTAGATCTGCTCCTATGTTAACTTCTAGGAGTGTTACAGTTTTTCATTTTACATTTAGGTCTGTGATCTGTTTTAAGTTAATTTTTGTGATGGATGTAAGGTCTGTGTCTAGATGAATCTTTTTGCATATGGATGTCCATTTCTTCTGGCACCATTTATTGAAAGACTATCTTTGATCCTTCGAATTGCTTTTGGTTCTTTATCAAAGATCAGTGGACTGTATTCATGGTGGTCTATTTCTAGGCTCCCTGTTCTCTTCCATTGATCTACTTATCTATTATTTTGCCAATACCACACTCTCGTGATTATTGTACCTTCATGTCTGCTGTTTGGTAACATCAGGTGTTCACAGTGCCAACGTTTCCTGAGCCCAGCATTCCTATTTTCAACCTACAGTATCTCTCTACCTCCTATCCCCTTAACCTGCTCCACAGAGAAGCTCCTAGAACATGGTAGGTTTGTTGAGGATGGCGTTTTATACCATTTTGTTCATTGGAAGGCATTTCAGGCTGCTGGATAGGCTTAGATCCTTGGAAAATTAATCAGAGTAGACTTTAAAGTTTAGGCCATAGCCCTGAGTCTTCTAATTTAATGATATTTTCATAGAAAGAAAAAATCTGCTACTTTGGCAATTTGGATAAGAGGGCCCCATCAGTAGAAACTGCCCAATTGCAGCCCTCCATTTCATGATTATGTGGTCCATTTAGCGATATAGGTAGATTCTCTTTCCCAAATGTTTTTCTCATTAAAAGCTTTGGTCATCAGATCATCCAGCATTAAAATTCAGCCATCCCCTCCCTAGTAAGTGTGCAGTGATCTCCCCTGTCAGCTGACAGACCAGGAAGTACCTCCCTCCTCCTCCCACAGTGTCAGATGGAAAAAGAGTGAAAATATGGCTAAGAAGCCAGTTATCATCCTTTATCTTAGCATGGCTGAATTCATCTTCCCAAGTTATGTGATAGTAATTAACTAGCAACTACAGACCCAACCAACACTATAAGCTACATATGGCCAAGGAGGACTTCTTTCAAGATGAGGAGGTCCCCAGCTGTGCCCCCAATGACCAGCTTTCGTCTCTTGGATTATGGCTGGTTAGGCTTCTACATGCAAAGGTGTCCATGTTTTAGCTTTTCTCTCACACTGTCTTATGTATCTGTCAGAGGTTTAGAGTATCAAAAATGAATTCTCTCATTTCTAAGACATTAATTAATCTTTCAGTATATAGGGTTTCATTGCTGAGGCCCCAAACTCAATAACAAATCTTCATCAGAGAAATTTCTCATCTGCCCCAAGGATCATTTCCCGCTTTAATTGAAAAGATACAAGAAATAGAAAAAGAAAAGAAAATCACCTGGGATGTGTGCAAGAGCGTGTGTGAATGTGCGACCTACGGGTTGACATGAACGTGTGTGTGAGTGTGTGAATATGCAATGTATGTTTGTACATGAATGTGTGGGTGAGAGAAATAATGCTTTGTGGGCGAATGCTGCCTCCTAGTGGCATCTCCTACTTTTAAAAGTGTTAGCAAAAACCATTGGGAATAAAAGATACCCAAGTCTTGGGTCAAGCATCGGCAACTCTCCATATATCTCATTTTTGTTAATTTCATTTTCCCAGTTATGCTGTAGGGAAGGTAAAGAAACTCAAGCTCGGGGCGGCTATGTCACTTGGTTTACCTGAGTCACAAAGCTAGTGACAGTTACCCAAACTTCAGAACTATGTCTTTTCTAGCACTCTCGGGCTGCTAATTTAGCGATGAATTTTCCCGGTGGCTTTGTCAAAATGACGGCAATCTAAAGTTAGAATTTCACAGCCTCGGGAGGAGTGCTGAAACATTAGTGGAGAGATTTCCTGGCAGGTGGTTGCCAGTTTGTCAGCATGCTGGCTGGGGGATATGGGTATTACCGAAGGGGAGGAGAGCCAGTTTCTCTCTGTTGATAGCTCCCTTATAGATTGTCCAGGAGGGCAGGATAGAGCAAGCCACAGGGACAGGGATAGAATGCCGAGGGCAGCTAACTTCCAGATGGAATCCAGCATTATTGTGTTAACGGTAGTAACTCTTTTTCTTCTTTTTTTCTTAGTAGTGAAGAAAAGAAAATATGCCTCACAATTCTGTTCCTGCTCTCTTTATACTGCATCTATTTTTTTGCCCTACAATTTATATTTTGTGACCTGAAAATAGGAAGTTCTGAACCATTTCCTATCCAATTTAAGGAATTTTCTGGCTGTGGGATTATTTTGATCTCTCCCTCTAATGTGTTTACATAATAGTAATTATTCTTGGTATTTGTAAATTGCTTTCCATTTGGATAGCTGAGAGTCATTCATTTATTTCACTCTAATGATACAGAGTATCTTGATAATGCAAAATGGTGAATCAACTGAAACTTGAGTAGTTAGAATATCAGCCTATGCTGAGTGCCGTGTGCAGAGCCATTACTGGTTTTGAAACGATAAGTCAAAGTATGGAAGTTATGTACATCATGTCAAATTCTAGAATAATGGACAAAGGGCTAAGGGATCCTTTGCAAATGAAAAAAAGGAGGAAAAAAACTAATAGAGATTTTAAAAATATTTCAATGTTTCTAATAGTGGAAAATGCAAATTAAAGAGGACTGTTTTTATACACAGTTAGCACAGATTAGAAAAATTGTTAATGTGAGACAGCCACTCTCAGGGACCATTGGGTGGGACTGCAAATTTGCAAAACACTCCTAGAAAGCAATTTGACAGTAGTAATCAAAAGCCTTAATTTTTTTATACCCATAAGAATATCTTTTATGGAGAGCTGAAACTTCAACCAAGGTGTATATATTAAAAGATATTTATTGTAGTATTATTTATAAGAGCCAAAAATTGCTAATAACTTACATATCCAATCACAGAAGAATAATTAAGCAAATTTGTTGCATCCAAACAATGTAGCAATAAGTAGACAGTAGAATAATTACACATGCACACACACATATATGATATGAGGAAATATATGCAATTATTAATAGTGGTTATTCTTTAATGGTAGGATTACACATAATTTTTATTTTCTTGAAACCTTTCGGTGTCTTCCAATTTCCCTATTATAGCATTAAAATTTTATAATCTGATTTAAAAAACAATTCAAAAGTCTGTCTAGGAAGAAAAGTTTCATTTCTCTTTACAGATAACTTTTGATTTATTATTATCATTTTTAAAGTATTTTATTTATTTATTTGAGAGACAGAGAATGAGCAGGGGGAGAGGCAGAGGCAGAAGGATAAGCAGGCTCCCCACTGAGCAAGGAACCTGATGCAGGACTTGATCCCAGGACCCTGGGATCATGACCTGAGCCAAAGGCAGATGCTTAACTGACTGAGCCACCCAGGTACTCCCATTACTCTTGCTAGTAAGTGGAAATAACTGCCTGATAGTCCACTGCAGTGATCCAAAGTCACTAACATTTGTTCTTAGGTATTGTACTTTCTCTTTTATATGTTTATTATTCAGTCCTTCAAATTACTGGATAAATTCACATTGAAGTTGTTGAAGCCCTGACTCAAAAAAGTTTTAGAGGAAAAAATTGAGTAAATTTCAAAATTTTGTGTCCGAGTCAATTTTTCCAAAACAGTGTATGTTTTGGAGAGATTTGAGGCTATTTAGAAAGTAAAACAGAACTTAAAATATGTTTAATTGCTTCACCTAGAGAATCACTGTCCACATGTGATTCATATTCTCACACATTTTCCTTTCTTTGTGTGTCTGGCAGGTATGTAAAATTGAATAATCATATATTGTAACTCACTTTTAGTATTTATTAGTACAGACTTCTACTTTTGGTATGAATCTTTAAGGCAATTAAGGTATCAAAAGAATGCCTTTAGGAAATATGTAAGTTTTATACACATGTAACTTAAAGTTAAGAGATGTAAGTTACTGTAATCAGGTTTACATTTGACTTTATAAAACAGGAAATTCAAATGACAGTGGCTTAAACAAAATGGAAGTATCTTCCAGGCCTGTGCTATAGTTAGTATAATATTATAGAGCAGGAGTTTAAACTACAGAAGTTCATCAGATTTAATACAACAAATGCAGGCCTAGTTCAAACTATGTACGAGTAATTATTATCTTCCTAATTAGCAAAAGGTCACATTTCCCATGTCTTATGTAGGGAATAATTGAATTCACATGGTTCAGTATTATCTAGACTAATCTCTCAATTTTAAGTTTATATTTTGAAAAGAAACAGATAGCTTTCAACATGAGAAATATAGCATAATCAACTTCCCATATAGGGAAGAAAAACAATTTATATTTTACAGTCATGTTTTTACAATCATGTTCATACTTTATTATGAACTGTGTTACCCTTGGCTTTTAAAAATTGAGGTAAAATATTACTTGTTTTTAAAACAAACTTCTTTCATTTAAGTCATTTGTAGCTGATAGGAAATAATATGTATTTTTTGAAACAATATTTTCAATGGGAATAATGTTTCAATTTTAATACAGTTTCTAAAGCTGAGCTAAAACAAGGTTGGGCATATATTTTCCTATCCTGACTTTATAATCACTATATAGTGTTTGCTTTATCTCTCCTCTATTCCCGTAACATATTATTTATATACCTTTTAAGCTAGGTGATGTAATCTGACTCCAAATGTGGTTATTTGATGTGTGTCTTATTACCTCCTACGATATTTTAAACTTTTGGAGGGTGGAAACTCATCTTTGTTCTCACAACTCCTGGAGCTTTGTTGAAGCTGGAACCATTTGTGGTAACTCCTTAGTCCCCTTCTCTGAGGAAGGAATCTCGATCCCTCGTCCTTCAGCATAAAGGTGAGCTACTAAAGTCATGTTTATACAGCGGGATGCCCCATCCTCTGCCCACACCTGATCTGATTAAATGTTCTCACTTGATTCAAATTAGACCAATCAAGTGCACTCTCCCAGAAAGAGATTTGGATTCAGGAAAGTGAGTCTTCCGGGCCTCCTGAATGAACGCTTGTAAACTAGGACGCTAAGGGTGGCCATGTTCTACCACAGATGCGGAGAAAAGCACCAAAGACCCATCTGCCTTCATTCTTTGATTCAATAAACATTTACGGATTGTCTCTGAGTGTCATGTACTTTGCAAGGCTCTGGATCTCCAGTGGTAAACACGGCATATATGGTTCCTGTTCTTGTGGATCCTCCAAGACATTTGAAAAAGATTGTAAGTATTAGTTAATAATTGATTACAAGCACTCCTGGTGGAAGAGACATTTCCTGAAGATACATACTAGATGTCCAATGACACCTAGGAGCACCCAATAAATGCATTTTGAGCTGAAAAATTACTATGCTTAATGCGATAACCAGACATAGAAGTCCTGTTAGTTGTTTGCCATACGCGTTTGGCCATAAAAGGTTTACGTGAAACTGTATTTTTCAGGCCACAAAAGCTTCGACTTAGTGCAACGGTTACAAAAAAGTATTTATCTGACTTTACCCTCGAGCTCCCTGAATGGACTCTGATTCCAGCCATTTCCTCCTGAATATTAATGAAGGTCTCTAGGCTGGGTCTCATGAGTGCTCTGTATGTTACTAAACTACCATACGCTTGCATCATTGAGTTTTCTCTAAGTGCGTGTAGCTGCGAGGATGCTGTTATTCTCACTTCTTGTCTCTGATGCTTGATGAAGGCGTCCCTGCTGCGACTACTTTTTACTGATGCCCGCCCTGACGTTGCTGGGGCCCACTGCCAGGGGCGACGTTGTTGTCTGTACCGAGTGTGTTACCTTCAGAAATTATGCTCACAAATGCTGGTTAAGGCTTCTGTTCTCAATGGTTAAATGGGTAATCAATCCACACACAGGAGTTCTTAACCTAGGCTCTATGGATGGGCTTCAGAAATTCTGGAAACCCTTTGATTAGTATGCACATTCTGGGGGCATGTGGGCATTTGATGATGGAGGAGGAAGGGAGGAAGTTTTCAAATTTCTAAGACTTTCGAAGGACGTTCCTTACCTCTAAAGATTAGGAATTACTCTGTTGCAACAAGAGGAGAGCTGGAAGCCATTCCAAGGTCAGCAGTGTGCTTTATGGAGAATCGCCTTTCCCTCTTATGTTTGTATCATCATTGAACCAGACCTGCTCACCATCTCTTAGGATGAGTCACTTCCTAGGGGTTCCTTGGTTTTCATGTAAGGAGATTCTTTACATTTTCCACCAGACTTCTCAATAAGATGTATATAGCTTAAATCCTAAGGTGAACACAGCTCACTCTCAAACTGGTATCCCAGCTTCATATTTATAACATAAATAACACTAACGACTTCCATGCATATCATAACAATATTTATGTTTGCATAAATATATATGTATGTACACTTGACACTTGAACAACATGGGGATTAGGGTGGCCAAACTCCTGAACAGTTGAAAATCCATGTATAATTTTTGACTCTCCTGAAACTTAACTACTAATAGTCACTGATAACATAAACTGATAACATAAACAATTGATTAATACATATTTTGTATGTTACACGTACAAAAGTCTCACTGATAACATAAACAATTGATTAATACATATTCTGTATGTTACACGTATCATTTACTGTATCCTTACAATAAAGTAAGCTAGAGATAAGAAAATCATAAGGAAGAGAAAAAACATGTACAGGACTATATTATTGTATTTATGGGAAATAATTGGTGTATAAGTGGACCCATGCAGTTCCAATCCATGTTGTTCAAGGGTCAATATACTTTTTAAATGAAAAAAGTGACAGTCTTCTAGTTCTTAAAAGTGGAAAGGGAGATTTTCTTATCTTCTTTCACTTAATTAGGGAAAATACTTAAGAAGTTTACTTTCTTAATTTTTTTGACTTATTACTTTTTACTTCCAATCATATTTTTTTCTCTGAAATTATTTCCTCTCAGATGAACTTGACTTTGTTTTATTTTTTCCCCTGATCCCTTCTTTCATCTTCCATTTTTTCTCTCGTTCTCATTTAGACATCAATTGTCAAAAATTGATTTCACGTTCTTCCTGCATTGTGGTTATATATTTTGAACTTCACTGAGTGGTCAAATTCCTGCAATTAATTATTTGCATGCCTTTTGCATCCCTGAATCTCAGTGCAAATGATCTGGATTACTGATCATTCTTTAGCTATAAACATGTGCAAATATGCTTCGGAAAACAAATTTCTAAAAGCATTTTGTTCTGTTTCCTTCTTTTAGCCTTCTTAATTTGTCATGGAAACAATGAAGAACTGCTGCTGCTTATTTCTGGTGGGATGAGTTTGAAAAAGCACCTTGGGGAGAATAGGACTTCCCTCTGGGAGCTTGAAAGTAACTAGTTACAAATGAATGAATCTTCTATTTTCTTTATGGAAAACTGAAAAGATGCCTCAAGCTGTGCTTATGTTAGATCTGGCATCACACTGAATGTATTGCAGAGACACTGCAAAAAGAATCCTGTTGTGAAATTAGATGAAAAACAGTGGTAAACTGAATTTCACTTAAGTGAGTGTTTTTACAATTTAAATTTTGTTTCTGCCTGGTATTTAGATAAATATACTTCAGAGCTTTTCCAGAAATGTAATAGAAGACCAAAAAATATCCCAACATAGCAACACAGACATGGAGACTGCCATTCAGGTGGTTGAGACTTCCCGAGAGTAGCAAAATTACATTTTTCCACTTGATCTTGCTCTTCTCCACAGAATTGGTAAACACAAAGCCCTTTATTTTATTTTAGCATCCTCAGAATTTGGAGTCAAGTTTCTTTAGACCTTGGAGAGTTCTGAATGCAATAAAATAAAATAAAATAAAATAAAATAAAAAAGAAGGAAAAGAAGAGACAAGCTCATGCTCATTTTCCCCGTTTAATCCGACCTCGTTCACCTCTGGGTTGTGAGGCACCAGGCAGTAAATGCTCACTTCTGTAGACTCAATGACGTCTGTCTCAATGGGCACACCCTTCTGTGAACATCTTCCAGCAGTTCTATTTTTCTTTACCCTCTACCTGTTTCTTCTCCACAACCCCTAAAGTGTTCACAAGCTACTCTCCTCCTTGGATGACCCAGGGGGAGCAGTGTGCAGACAGCGGTAGTGTTACCCTGGGAACCTCCGCCTACGTACCGTCAGGCTGCCCAGCTAGCCCGGAGGCTGCGCGACAGCCCGGAGCGTCGCCATGGCAACGGCGCGGAGCGCTCACCGCGACCGGGAGGGCTAGGAAACAAGTACGGAAGTCCCGCCTCCGAATTGCCGGGAGCGTCGCCATGGCAACGGCGCCGCGCGCAGGCCGAGACCAGCGGCGGGGTGGGAAGGGGGCGGGGAATGAGGGCGCGGAAGTCCCCGCCCCTGGGCTGCTAGGGCGGCGGTGACTGCGGCGGCCCGCAAGGATTTGAAACCGTTTCTCTGTGGCGGAGGTGGCGGCGGCGGTGCGGCCGACCGGAAAGCTTGCATGTAGGGGCACCAGGTTCTCCGTTTCCCGAATTCCGCCCCCCCCCGCCCTTACACCCGGGTTCTCGAGTGGAATTTTGCGCGGGGTGGCGGCCGCCGCTCCTGTACGGGCCCGTTCGGGGAGGGGCGTCGCCCCGCAGGCCCCGGGCCCGTTCGCAAGGCCTGTGGGGCGCGCGCCCGGCTGGGGGGGTGGGGGATCTGGGCGCGGACAGCCGCGATTCCACTTGTGGGTGAAATCCAGTCCCCATGCGGACTGGGAAAGTTCTGGGTAAAGTTTGCTAGATGGATGGAGCTGGCCCGCAGGACGCGGTCCGGAGGTCGGACCGCAAGGTTGGCCGCTGGGGAGGAGAAATCTGTTCTGCATAAGGTATGGAAGCGGCCGCGGCTCCGCCCCCACTGGCTGCTCAGACAGGGGAAGTTCCTCCCAGGACAGGATGGGCTACCCCGGAGGTAGGGCCGGACCGGTGTGCTGGCTCCCGTGTGGGCGACAGTCCCGACGCCGGAGCACCTTGGAAGGCCTGGCCCCGCACCACGGCGAGCGTGCGAGGGGGCCACCGAGTGTTCCCGAGGTCCAGGGTTCAGGAGAACAACCCGAGTACAGACGAACAGCTTTTATCCTGGTCCTTGTGTGGCTGTTTTAGCATTTGTCCTTTATATTCAACGATGAGTGAAAATAAGGTACAGAAGGCGAACGGAACGACAGGAGCCTCTGCGTAGTGGTCAGGCTGCAGCCTGGAGCGCACGACGGCGGGCACACAGTGTCCAGGCCCAGCTGCCACTTTCTGTGGGACTGAGTCTAGGGCAGTTACTTAACCTCGCTGAGCCTCGACGGCCTCCTCTGGGAAATGGCCATGAAATAGCGCCCGTCTCCCAGGGCAATGACTGGGAAACGTTTGTAATTATAGTTTTTTTTTTTTTAAAAAAGATTTTATTTATTTATTTATTAGAGAAAAATTGAGAGCATGAGAAGGGAGAAGGTCAGAGTGAAAAGCGGACTCCCCGTGAAGCTGGGAGCCCGATGTAGGACTCGATCTCAGGTCTTCGGGATCATGACCTGAGCTGAAGGCAGTTGCTCAACCAACTGAGCCACCCAGGCGCCCTGGGAAACGTTTGTAAAGCACTCTGCATGCTCCTGGCACCGTCAGGGAAGGCCCTGGCAGTGCGCTGGTAACTGTCCAAGCCTCACGTGCCCCTGTAAAACTTTCTGGTTTGCCGAGGGACGTATTTCAAGTTTTCTGGAATGACTC
>CM052804.1:10616817-10640735 GCA_028533885.1 Nasua narica | reverse complement strand
GGTATTTTGGCTTGAGGGGGTTTGGAGAATGGGAACAGTGGAGGGGATGGGGGCTGCAGGGATGGGAAGTTTGAACCCGCGAGGAGGTAACTGATAGGTGATGGAAATACTGGCATTAGAGAGGACAGTTAACGCTTCGGATACAGAAGGAAAGGAGGCATTCTTTTCTCCTAGCGGTAAGTTGAGAGGTGGAGGGAAGAGAATTTGGGGTGTCGCCACCTGACTATTATTTTTCCCATGAAGTGGGAGGTAAGATTTTTTAAAATTGAGAGTGAGGGGAGGCAAGAGAAGTTTGAGGGGCTTTAAGATGTCTGGCAGAAGCCTAAAAGCTGCTTTGTGGAGGAGGAAATAGTGAAAGACACCTGAGGGTTCAGGTAAGATGGCAAGTTGTCTGACTGCAGGCAGCGCCATTTTCCTCCAGCAGACCCTTGGTGAGGGAACGAAGGAGGGTGTCACAGCAGTGCAGTCTTGCTGAGGGAAGGGTGCATATTTTAAACTTAAGGAATTTCATCAAAATCTGTTGATTTTTGGGATTCACTTTCTATAGGTAGTATTTTTCTTGCTAATTTGGAAGAAATGCGAGGACTGATAGTAAGTGTTTTTGAGGGGAATTAAGCATTTTGAATTTATATACAGTTAAAAATTACTTTTTTGGTATACAGTTATTGAACTTTTACACATGCATAGAATAGGGTCTTAACACCTCCTCTACAAACAGTGTAGAGAACAATTTCCAACACCCCAGCTACTTCCCTTGTGCCACTTCTTTGTATTCAGACTGTCCCACAACTGCTATCCCCTGTGAACCACTGATCTGTACTCTATACTCATACTGTTTGCCTTTTCCAGAAGGTCATACGAATGGAGAGCTAGAGTATGTAGCCCTTCATTCACCTCACGTAATACAGTCGAAGTGTATCCATGCCCTGGATGTCAGTATTCATAGCTTTCTGTTGCCAAGCTCTCCTTCAGTGTGTGGATACACCATAGTTTATTCTCCAGGTGAGGGACATTCGGATTGTTTCCTGTGTTTGGTGATTACCCAAGAACAAAGCTGCTGCAAGCCTTATATTCAGGTTTTTGTGTGGTTATAGAGTAAAAACCTAAGAGTGGGATTTCTGGGTCATATATGGAAAGGGTATGTTGGACTGTGTAAGAAACTGCTAAATTGTTTTCCACTGTGGCTGCGCCATTTTGCATTCCTCCCAGAAGTTCCTGAGAGTTCTTGTTCTGTGTTCTCACCAGCATTTGCTATTGTTTATTTGGTATTTTTTATTTTAACTGTCCTAATAGGTAGAGTGAGATCTCATTGTGATTTTAATTTGCATTTCCCTATTGGTTAATGACGCTGAGCATCTTTTCATGTGTTTAGTTGTCATTTGCATATTGTCTTTGGCAAAGGAACTCTTTTTTTTTTCTATTTATTTTTGTTGGTTTTTTTTCTTATGGTTTTGAGAGTTCTTTGCTATGTTTTTGATATAAATCCTTTATGAGATATATGATTTACAAATATTTTCTCTCAGTCTGTGGCTTTTTTTTTGGGTGAAGGTCAATATAATAATTTTTCTTTTATGGGGAGTGCTTTTGGTTGTCATATCTGAGAAACCCTTGTTTAATCCAAGGTCATGAAGATTTTCTTCTGTGTTTTCTTTTAAGAGTATTATAGTTTTACACTTTACTTACACTTTAGGTCTTTGATTTCTTTTAATTTTTGCATACAGTGTAAGCTTTAGGTTGAGGTTTATTTATTTTGCATATGGATGCCCAATTATTACAGTGTATTTGTTATGAAACCTGTCATTTCTCCATGAATTGCACTTTTGTCAAATACCAGCTGTCCATACTTGTATTGGTCAATTTCTGAACTCTAGTCTGCTCTGTGGGTCCCTGTGTCTTATCCTCTCACAAGTATCACATTGTCTTGATTCCTTAGCTTGATAGTACATCTTAAGATCAGATAACTGAGTTCTCCAACTGTGTTTTTTTTTCCCAGAATTGTTTTTGCTATTCTAGTTTTGTACATTTCTATATAAATTTTAGAACCAGCTTGTGCACATCTACAAAGAATACTGCTGGAATTTTGACTAGAATTGCAAATTGCAATTCTATAGATCAGCAACCTGATCTATAGATCAGGTTGGGAATATTTAACACTATTTAACACTAATGAGTTTTCCCTTGATCTCTTTCATTAGAGTTGTGTAGTTCTCAGCAGAGAGATATTAATATTTTAATTTTAAATCTTTTATAGACTGGATTATGGAAATTGGAAGTGAAGAAGAAAAATGGGAGAAGCTCGATGCAGAATTTGATCACTTTGTGGTAGATATGAAGCCCTTTGTTCTAAAATTACCCCATAGGTCAGGTAAGATTATGATTGCAAACCAGATTTTAAGATTAATTTTTTCTTCATATTATTTTTTCTAACCAATGAACTATCACAATGAAGAGAAAGCTTAATTTGTTTCTTCTTTCTTTTTTTTTAGTGAAAGATTTATTTGAGAGAGAGTGAGTGTGTGCGTGCGAGCAAGGGGAAGGGGAGAGGGAGAGAGAGAATCTAAGGCAGACTCCTTGCTGAGTGGAGAGTCTGACCTGAAGCTCGATTTCACCATACTGAGATCATGATCTGAGTTGAAACCAAGAGTTGGACGCTCAACTGACTGAGCCACCTAGGCGCCCCCAAAAGCTAAATTTTTTTAAGCATAGTTTCATGTTAAGCTGATGGAGAATTGTTTGCTTTGAGCTATTAAAGGGTAAATAGAAATTTAATTATAATATCCTAGTAACCTGTGGAAAGATCTTACTGTGATACCACTCTCAAACGTTGTGAGCTCAAAGCCCATGGATCTCTAAGGTTAGCTACAACTGTTTCTTCTCATATCTTTTTCCTCCCTGAAGTGCTTCCTCTTTCAGGAGCCTACTACTATCTATCTGTTCTCTGACAGTTTTATTTGTCAAATAAAAATCTATTGATCTCAATGCTTATTGGTTGCCTGAATGAAATCAATTGTGAATGAGTTTTTGTTGCTATCTTGTCTGTTCTTCCTGGCCTGTTTACTCTGATAATGGGATGAGAGTCTTTGTATCAAGCCAAAGACTTTGAGTTAATTTAAGGCATCAGAGAACAATTGGAGAGAGTTTGGGGGGCCAGAATGATTCTTTAAGCCATTGTAGACTGTAAAGGTAAATGTGATTTGTTAGTGGGGAGTAAGGCCAAGAAACTCTGGCTTTTACCCACGTTTTGTCCAAGTTCCCTGTTTCCTTGAGGTGTGTAAGTAAAGTCCATATTCAAAATGAAGAAGCAACTCCATATTAGATATTTGTTGCAGGGATGTGCACTGGGAGAAGGGAGTGTAGTGTATGATTATGGATTCCGCAGTCACCCTATATTCCGGGGCTGGCCCCTTTCTTAGGATGGCTTGGCATGGTCTTCCTTCTAAGCTTCTTTCTCTACTCTCTTTTCTTGCCTCATCAGACTGTAACCTCCTCTTTCTCCCTCTGCTAGTCTTTAAGGTGCATATTCATGTCCCGTGGCTCAGTCATGATAATTTGTATTATTTGTATATTATTTGATTAATTGTGTTTCTATTTCATGATATCTGTACTGTTTTTTTCTGATATTTACTACCTTTTTTTGTCTTAGATCTGCTGATTCAGACAAATATGTATTAACATCTCCCATTATAAATGTATTTGAAATAAAACTGTCTTCATATTTCATTTTCTTTTAAAAATGGATGTTAGGTACATAGTATTGTACACTTTGGTTCATGACTTGTAAACTTTGGTTCATGACTCATTGTCAGTATTGGTATATTCTGCCCTTTTAATTAATTAATTAATTAATTCATAATGAATGTTCCAAAATTCACATCCCAGTCAAGAGCCAGAATAATAATAATTTATATCTTCTTATAGCTAAATGCTACCTACATTAATGACTCTCCCTAGTATTTTAAGTAGAGTAGTGAATCCTTTTCATGGACTAAATTGTACTAAATTTTGGCCATTAGGATATTATATAGATTTCAGTTTGCAACAAGGCCTGTAGAAAATATATAATTTGAAAAACATGTTTTATTAAAGTTTATCAGTTTTGCTTTTTTTTTCCACTCAGAATACACCCGGTATTTCATGAAGTTTGCTTTGTGATTACATAATTTTCAAAGCTAAAAATACAAAAGTTCTTTAAAGGTTAGCCCTCATACCTGTAAGTGATAAATCTGGTATGAGCAAAATGGTAAATCCGGCCTTAGTGATTTTTGTAGGTAAAACAATAAATGAATATGACCTTTAGAAACTAAGAGATTAAAGCAGACTTACGATTTATGTTAGATATATAATCCTTAAATTGAGTTAGACTGATAAAAGATTAATGTCAAAATAGTTTTCATGAGACCTGAAAACAGTTCTGTGTCATGGTCAGATAAGGTAGTCAATAGGTCATTATATGTGAATCAAACTGTGCTGTATTTTTAAGGTCGTTTTTAATTTAATAATTATTTTGCTAAATTACATGGTAATAGCCCTCAATTATTTGTAGAGAGGTTAAAAGAAAGCCCTAAATTAATCAACTACATATCTGAAATTTATCAGCTTAGTAAATAAAATATTGGAAATCTAATTTTAGGGTAAGTTTAAAATGCTTAAATAAGATTGCATTTCAGCTCTCCTTTAGTTTGTATGATTAGAATTACAGAAAGATTTTTCAATTCAGCTAAAATTATCTTAGACATGTTTCTATAGCAAAATTTTATCTTAGAAATTATTTGATAGTGATCCAGAGATTTTATTTTTGAGAAAATCTTTCTTTGCATTTGTCATGCCTGGTCACTAATTAACTGAAAAAGTTAAACTTCTCAGGGGTTGGCGAACTGTAGCCTCCCAGGGCCAGATCTAGCTTGCTGTCTTTTCTCTAAAGTTTTATTAGGAAATACTGCTGCCCGTCGGATTACAGGTGGTGTGTGGCTGCTTTCACGTTGCGGTGGCGGAGTCAAGTAGTCATGGCAGAGCCCGGCTGGCCGGCAAAGCCGTAGATGATGATCGCCCGGCACTTAACAGACAACGTTTGCCGTTGTCTGCCACCCCTGCTCTAGACCAAAAAGGATGTCTTATAGGCCTTTACTGTTTTATTTTCTGAAAAATCAAGTTTCCAATGGTCCTTATGTATTTCTAGAACGGCAGAGGTGTGCACTTTGGATCAAAAAACTGTGTGAGCCTTCAGGAACAGGTGCAGGAATAATGGGCAGGAAGAATCGGAACCTGTACGCAAAACTGTTACTGCACATGCTGAAGCGAGGAGTGCTCGAAGGCCCCTTCACACACCGACCTGAACCGGGGACACTGAAAACCTTGCCTTCGTACATGGTAGGTGTCATTGACCAAAAGGTGTCTTAGCTTCATTTCTTTAAAAATGTCAACTCATCATCCCAGTTGGGAATGGTTATATTATTAAGTTTCAAGTCCTGGATAATATATGAGTTAAAACTGTTTTTTTTTTCTTCCTAATTCACTTTTTTCCCCTTTGAGTAGAAATCAAATACTGGCCTTACAGGGATTATGCATATTGATTTAGCCATCCCACAATATTCTTCTGTATTTCTGAAAAACTGAAAGTAGATTTTTTAATATTGAGTCTTAATTTCCCACTAGTTTCACTGGATAACATTAACCATTATTTACGTGTATCAGTGAATTTTAGTTTAGTAAGCTCACATACATTATTTGAAAATTCATGAGAGGTTGGATTGAGTGACTTTCTACTCTAATAAAATGATGATAGTAAGTTGGAGTTTATACTTTAATTTCACTGTCAAAATCAGCTGTTAGAAAGGTAGTTATAATTACATTTGGTGAATTGCCACTGTCTTGATCTTTGTAACCATGAAATACACCTTGGTTTGTATGGTGTTTGAATACTTGAGAAATCTGACTGGAGTACTTGTTATTGGTTGCACTGTTAGGATATTTATGTATTTAAAAAGCATAACTTTGGTTAACTTAAACCAAAATACAGTGAAGAGGCATACTGCACACTAGGCGGTAATTTTGTTGTCCAAGGCAGAGATGCCAAAATTTGTAAGGTTGTTTCCAGTTGTATGGTAAAGTAGAGCATATAATTTTCTTCAGATCAGTGGGCTTGGGGGCAGTAGTCACTTGACTTGATATTTGATTAAACATTGCAGTGACTGTGTCGTAAAACTGCTGTGCATGTCTGACTTGGGATCCAGGGTCATGTGTCACCTCTCTCTAGAGAACACCCCTCTTGAAGATTCTTTGGGTGGGATTTGGAGAATTGTTGCTGAAGTTTCCGGTTAATGCAGTTTTCTTCAGAAGTGTGTCAGGAAGCTCTGCTCACTTGGAAAGCAGTTAGTGGGCTACTGCCATTCTTCTTAAAGTCTGAAGGTAGAACATTGTCTAAAACACATTGGGTGTTTTGGGGTGATATAGTGTGTGTTGCATCATGTTTTTCCATTCATACTCATTTCCAAGAATTGTAGGAAGGCTTGATTTCACAAATAGTAACAACAATGAGAAGGCCCAGGGACCCATCTTGGATTTTCTAGTTAGTTTATGGGATGGCCAGAACTAAAGTCCAGGTCTTCACCTCTGTTGGTCCTCCTTTACCTTATCAAGGGATTCCTAATTTCTGTTTCTGATTTTTATGGATTGTAGTTTCTCTGCCCACTGATTTTGTGTGTGTATGCAGAGTAATTAATGATCACGGAAAGAAATAGAGCGCGTGATTTAAAAAGAATTTTCGATTTATTTATTTTTTTAAAATCAGGCATTTCTAGTATTCCATTTCATCTTCACTATCAGTTTATTTTCTCTCCTTTTTAATAGTTGCCTTAGGGCTTACAAATTGCATCTTTAATTTATGGTAATTTACCTTCAAAAGTATTATATCAGTTTATGATTTATAGAAGAAGCTCATAAGATTTCCTCCTCCCATTCTTTGTGCTATAGGTTTTCATACATTTCACTCCTACATGTATTTTATTATTATTATTTTTAATTTTAATTCCAGTAGAGTTAACATACAGCATTATATTAGGTTCAGAAATACGATATAATGATTCAACAATTCTGTACATCACTCAGTGCTCATCATGATAAGTGTATTCTTAATCCCCTTCACCTCTTTCCTTCATCCTCCCACCCACCTCTCCTCTGATAACCACCAGTTTGTTCTCTATGAAGGGTCTGGTTAGTGGTTTTTTTATTTTTTATTTTTTGGTTTGTTTCCTTTTTTTTTTTTTTTTTGTTCATTTGTTTCTTAAATTCCACGTATGAGTGAAATCATATGGTCCATTTATCTTTTTATAAAGCTGTATTTTTTTATAATATAAATAATTATCAGATTTATCTGTTATGTAATTTTTATCATTTATCATATTTCTTATATAGCAAAGCATAACTAAAATGTAAAAAGTTATCCATTTTATGTTTTTAATATTTCATAATTCATTATGCATTTTTAGTGTAATTGAATTTAAGTTGAATATTTGAAAGGCTGTTGCCAGACTTGAAACTTGATGGAAATCTTAACTATTTCATTATAGTACATTTTGAAAGAATAATTTTTCTAATTTTTAAAAATCAGTCCATCTATTTTGATGAACCAAATCCAGCACGAGCAAAAGGTTCAAGCCCGGAAGGATTACCCGACTGGGTAATGGGTGAGCTGGGGACCAGTGAACACAAATTAAATGAATCATGGAAGCTTTCTTCGGGAGAAGATTACTCTTTGGTGCAGTCGCCAACTGATGTACACAGGTATGCTCTGAAAATAGGATTTAAACATGATTCATCATTTAACCTATCTTCAGATCTGGTTCATATATTGTTTTTCCTTGTGGGTTTTTTTTTAATGGTAAGTAGTTGGTTTAGTTTATAATTTCATTATAGTTGACGACTGTGAAGGGATGTCGGGTAGGAAAAATAACAGTTTTGCTTTAACATTTATGATATATTCAAGGTTCTGTTATAGTTTTAGCCACTTTTTGGGCATCCGTTAAAAAAAAAATATATATATATATATTTTTTACATATATATATGTATTTCCCATTACTTGGAAGGTAGTGCCTGAGAACCTTTAAATAACTTTTTTGTTTTCTTTTATGACAAGCATGAATTAAGAACATTATTAATGACTTCAACAAAATATAACATCCTCCATATTCATCTTGAAGCTTATGCTTGAATTTCTCTTCTTTTCCCCTCATTGAACAATATTTGTTTTGATTTAATAAAATAATGAATGTAAAGGTAAACCCCAGTCGGCTGTGTTTTCTCACGAAAGCATGAAACTTAAGTAGAATTTTTAGTGCAAATAAAAATAAATTTCTAAGTTTTTCAAATACACATAAAGTTTGTTATTATTATAGTATAACTTTTGGCCTTTAGGAGGGATAGACTTATAATGGGTTTTTGTCAAATTTTGAATTTAACTTTGGCATTGTTTTCTGTTAAAATATTGGACAGTGGCAATTGACATGGACCATACTTTATACTTTACTCCTCACCATTCTCTTTCAAGTTTTAATTTTTTGGAATTTGATGTGGTTAACAGTGTAGTCTTTCTTTTTTACTATAATTTTTTTGGTTTATTCCTTAATCAGAGAAATGTTATTAGTAATTTGAAATGTCCTCATGGTTGATGTAGTCTGGTTATAGGTTTTTTAGACCTCACGTGTTATAACGGAAAAGAGCAGATAGATAAACACAATGCAAGAGATCCAGTCCATGTGAAATTTTTTTTATTAGAAAGGGGAAAAAATGGGGAGGCAAAAAAGGAAGAGATGTTAGAATTAAGGATATATTCAGAAGATTAAAGAGCAGTGAATATAGATGAGTCAGTAGCAGGTGGTGTTAGATACTTATGTTTTGCAGTCACAGGAGACAAAAATAGAGGTGTTTCTGTGGAATTTGGTCAGCCTTATAGCTGGTAAATGGACGTGTACAGAGATTGTGGTCTGTGTACAAAGAAAACCACAATTCTTGGTTTGGCTGCAAAATCTATGAGGTGTTTGCCAAAACATTTTTTTTTTAAGATTTTATTTATTTATTTGACACAGAGAGAGAGAGAGATCACAAGTAGACAGAGAGGCAGGCAGGGGGGAGGGAGGGAAGCAGGCTCCCCGCTGAGCAGAGAGCCCGATGCGAGGCTCGATCCCGGGACCCCGAGATCATGACCCAAGCTGAAGGCAGAGGCTTTAATCTACTGAGCCACCTGGGTGCCCCTGCCAAAACATTTTTTGAGTGTCCAACTAAAAGCTACATTTGTTTCTAGGTAATAAATATGGAGATTATGGTATAAAAGTGAATTAAAATGATTTCCCATGTCTTGGAGCTGAGCAGAGGTTGGAAACTGGTGCTCTTCTTGGGCTGAATGAATCATGTGGATAGATTTGTTTGACTTGAATAGTGTCTTTAAAGATTTTTGAATGAGTAATTCAGAATTAATAATTGGGGAATTTCATATAAACACCTAGTTTTTTGGACCATTTAAAAAACTGGAGACCCAGCTGTCTTTTCAGAAGACAGCCATAGGTTGGAGATAAGTAATACTGGTTACTCCCCTAATGGAGCGAGCCTTCCCTATTACTGCTCGTTTTTGACACTAAGTTTGAGGTCAGTTGCATCTCTTGTTGAGTAGGAGCTCTTTTCCCTTTTAAGAAGGGTTGAGAGGTGAAAGAAGTACTTGTTTTCACATTTTTACATTCTGTCACAAGTGGAAAGAAGAAAGGTAGCTGAAGAGGGATCATATGACTCAAAAAGAGGAGAGAGACTGCACTTTTTAGAAGTGAACACTACCCCTACATCTGGCAGCGTAATCACTCATTTGTTACCCAGACCCTACAGACATTGGATTTCTAATGGTTGTTTTAGATAAATAGGAAAGAGAGTTAGATGCGTGGGTAATTTCCTTATAGTGGTTATGTATAGTTGTGGGGATATTCGTGAAGATTTAGGTGTGTGTAAAATTAAGGTTTAGGGTAGGAAATTTGAGATCTCAGGGAGTCCAGGTGAATGGGCTTTTCTTTTTGGACCAGAGGGTAAAGTTTAAGAAAATACAGTGAGAATATTCTTCAGATATTACTCAATGACTTTTCTGGAAAATGATATCATAGTAAAATCTCCACAATTTTAACATATAACTTCTTTTTCTTGTTGCTCTCCTATAATAAAGTGGCGTGCGATGCAAGTTATTCAAATAATACGTAATTGATGGGAAAAACAGGCAGTCATTTGGTCCTCCTCAGTCCTTCAGATCTTATAATTCAAAAAAATCTTACTTGACACCTCAGGTCTTTTTATGGGACTCTGTGTTTCCCTGGTGCACTCACGACGTTCAAGGGTTCCAGATCTGTCCTCTGTGCTAGATTGTGAATGTCATGAGGCAGAGACTGTGCTTTTGCCTGTTTGCACTGTGTTTCCGGTGCTTAGTGCTGGGCAGGAACCTCTTGGGAATCTGTATTTGTATTTGTTGAGTGCTTACATGCATGAATGAATGAATGGTGTTGGGCACTGCCACCTAATCTGTACAAAAGCCTTTTGAGACAGGTAGATTGTGACAGAGAGGATGGCCCGTGAGGATTAAAATAAAATTTTCAGGACAAGTTGAGGAAAGGATAAATTTTAGAAGAAATTAAGAGAAGTCTGGATATAGGCCTTCACACACTGTTTGGAATATAAAGACAGTGAGCTGGAAAAGGCATGCTGAAATATCTTTCTGGCCAAGTGTCAGAATACTGCAAAGGCTAGCGTCTAATTAGTGCTACAGAAACAAAATTTCTCAGAATATCTTATGTTTTTCTTTTAATTTAATTTGATCTATTTTCAAATTTTAATTTGATTTAAAATTTTAATCCACATGTACATGAATTAACAGCTTTTTGTAATTTTATATACATGAAGGCATTTAAAAAATAAAACTGACTTTTGCTTTAGCTAAGGGCAATACAATTGATTTAAAAGCCGAACACACAGTGTGCGAGATGAGGTCAGAAGTGGGATGAAGAGTCTACTCATGGTCTGTGTCCAGTTTTCTAAAGCTGCTCCTTTACTGAGTGGTCGCACTGTGCTAATGAAAAAGTTAATATCTGCTTGTGCTGACCTAATACATCTAATCGGTTCTGTAAGAAATTGTTTTAAAAAGTTTAAGAGGCTTATAATATTTGACACATGTATGTTTTTATAGTGAATAATTTATTGTTACTCAGAACTGAAGTTTAATGCCGCCTCATAAATTTTACAACCACTTCAACTTGTCCTTTGAAAAACCTCTTTAATCTTAAAAGATTTTCCCCCTTAGTGTTTCTTTTTTGATCACTTTATAAAATCCTGCTTTACTTAGACCTTTTTGTATGTGAAGTATTTCTAATGGCATTTTAGATTATGCTGTTTGTGTCCTAGCCTTTTCATATTATTAAAGATGCAGAGCCCTTTTGAAGCCTCTTTGTGAGGCCTCTCTATTCAGTAGAGGTGACACCTTTTCTTTACCTTTATTCTTCCTGTAGGATATGGGGTGTAGCTTCGTTCTCAACATGTTAGAAGTAGTATGAGGTTATATTCTGTCGTGCGTATTCTCATACTCCCCCCCCCCCCCCCAAATACACAGCATACATTAGTAGACCTAGCATTTCCCATCAGACAGCTTTGACACATAGCTAGTTCCATCCTGGTTTTATTCTTTGCTTTCCTTTGTCATAATTCTTGGCTTAGGGTTAGGTTATTATCTATGTTTTCTTTTAGAAAAACCACTTGTTAAATCATTTTGCTATTTTATTAGAGATCTATGGCTGCATTTAAATGTCAGATATCTGCTTATTTTCTTGGCAGTGAAATATTTTACTCACCTTTGAGTTTGGAGCGTGGTTTTACAAAATGTTACTGATGAGACCGTAGACTCAGATCTCATCCCTGTACATTTAGTTCTGCAACCATGAGCTGTGTCCATATATGTTGCTTCCTGGTCATCCTTCAGATACCACTGTGATCCGGTAAAGGCCTAAATTATCTTTGTGGTAGACAGACTTTCAGGTGGGTCGATGGTCCTCCTCTGGGTTTTCACAGTCTTGTGTAATCCCTACTCCTTGGGTGTGGGTAGGACCTGTGACTTGCTTCTAACTAATAGAATATGGCAATGGAGTTGGGATGTCACTTCCATGATTATACTGTGACACCTAAGACTCTGTCCTGCCCGTAGACTGGCTCTCCAGTCTTGTTGCCTTCTCCTTGCTGGCTTCGAAGAAGCAGGCTGCTGTGAATTCTCTAGCTGTGAGGAACTGAATGCCGCTAACAACCCTGCGAGAGGAGGTGGCTCCTTCCCCAACAGAGCCTCCAGATGAGAACCCAGCTCTGGGAAAATCATGGTGTCAGCCTCAGTTGGCCCTAAGCCGAGGACCCAGCTCAGCTGTACCCCCACTTCTGACCCACAGAAACTATGAGAACATACGTAACTGTATGTGTGTTGTTTAAAGGTCTTCAATTTGTGGTAATTCGTTATGTAGCACTAGATGACTAATACAGTTTTGTCCTCAAACTATATACAGTACATGCTTCTTGTAAAAACCTCAGTGTAGAAATACATGGAGTACAAAGTCAAAGTCTTTCTCTCCATGTCCTCCTATTCCACTTGCCTCGTGAGATGTAATAGTCATCAGCAATTTGGTGTGTATCATTCTATAGTAGACACATAGCTACACACAAGTGTAATTAAAAAGTTAGAAGTTAGTTTGTACTTTCTGTACTGTTCTGAGACTTGCTCTTTTGCCACTTAACCGTCTGATCCTGTGTCATGTAGTCTGTGTGTCTTTTTTTTTTTTTTTTTAAGATTTTATTTACTTATTAGGAAAGAGGGTGAGAGAGAGCATGAGAGGGGAGAGGGTCAGAGTGAGAAGCGGACTCCCCATGGAGCTGGGAGCCCAATGTGGGACTCGATCCCGAGACTCCAGGATCATAACCTGAGCCGAAGGTAGTTGCTTCACCAACTGAGCCACCCAGGCGCCCCTCTGTGTGTCTTTTTAATTGCAGATCATAATCCATAGTGTGGATATGCTGTAATTTAACCTAATTTAACCTGTCTCTGTTGCTTTTAATTCCTTATTGTTACGAAGAATGTGTTAGTTAACCTTTTGGTACATATATCGCTATGCAACTGCATGTATTTTGGACTATTACTGATGCCCAGAAAAGAAGTCACTGTTTCAGTATCTGGGTACATTAAAAAATTTAATGGATAAACTATTGGTGGGATTATTAGTAGGTACAACATTTTGTGCATTGGTAACAAAAATCCGTAAGTGCTAGTATGGAGAAATCTCTAAGATACATAAAGTTTTAAAGAAGTGTGTAAGAGTATAGTAAGCTTCCATTTATGTGTGTGTATGTATATTTTAAAGAGGATGTGTGGATACATATGTGTATATGTCTAAGGTATATTTCTAGGGACCACATTTTAAAACAGTTTTATTTTTAGAATGTAGGACTAGTCAGGTATGGAAGTTTGAAAACTTTTATTTTGTACATGCGTCTATGTTATTTTTAATAGTCTACACACTTATTTTTTGATAGATGCTGTTAAGTTGCCCTCCAGAATATCATCTTATTAAGATGTTTGGGCATACACACCATTAATGTTAGTGATGCACATCTAACTATAAGAAACAAATATACAAGTTTAAACATCAGAATGAGGGCACCTGGGTGGCTCAGTGGGTTAAAGCCTCTGTCTTCGGCTCAGGTCATGATCTCAGGGTCCTGGGATCGAGCCCAGGTCATGATCTCAGGGTCCTGGGATCAAGCCCCGCATCGGGCTCTCTCTGCTCATCAGGGATCCTACCTCCTCCCCCCACCCCCCGCCTGCGTCTCTGCCTACTTGTGATCTCTCTTTGTCAAATAAATAAATAAAATCTTAAAAAACATAAGAATGAAATTTTCCCCCAAAATTAATACTTGTGGATTTCACTTGTATTTCTAGTTTTTCAAAACAGAAATCAAGTGGGACAAGTTGTAACATTTATGGAGCATCCACTGTATGCTACATACTATTCCAGAAATCTTTTATAAGTTATCTGATTTCATCCTCTCTACAGTTCTCTGAGGTTGATGTGATGGCCTGTTGTATTTATAGATGAGGTAACAGCTTCAGTAAGGTCGTGCCACTTTCCCAGTCATGGATCCAGTTTTGGAATCTAGGTCTTGATGATTCCAGACCTCATGCTCTTTCTAGTCTACCACGTAGGCATGAGTACTTTTCACAGCAAAAGATGGAAATCCCACTTTCATCTATCTTTTTCCCCACTTGAGCTGCATCAGCAGTCCTGGGCAACTGTGCCTTTGTTCTTGGTTATTTCTAGGTTGAGCTGAAATGAGGCAGTTTGCCTTTGTTCAAATCTCACTTCTGATACTTGGCAACCATGTGTCCTCAGGCAAGTTACTTAATTTCCCTAAACCCTGGTTTCATCATTTGTAAAATGGAGATCTAGAGCCTCTGACATGAGCCCTGGGAAAATGTTAGCTATTGTGGCCACCATCATCGCTGGTGTGGTGATCGTTATTTTAATAGTTCCTGCAGGGGCTTGCTTGTTAGTTTGTTTGACCGTTCTTTTCCTTCTCTAATTATCTAATCTTCCAGAGGATATGATCTTAAAATCGATTGGTCAATTATTTTGAGTTACTAAAAATCATTGTGTTCCTGAGAAAAATAAATTAATGGCTATGCAGAAAGGTTCTTATTGTAAGTATGAGTCCTGCACACTCTCAGGATAAAGAGTGGTAAGAGTATTTTAAAAGAGACTTTGAAGGAATCTTTATTTAGGTAACTCAGCAAATCCCTTTCCCCTTCAGATAGAAGGAATACAGTGTAGCTGGCCCCACGCCCCACTTTTTTTTTTTTTTTTTTGCTTTTGGCCATACCCTGAATTAGAGGCTGCCTAAATAATAGTTAGACATAAGTTCATGTTGTTTCTGTATACATTCTTTTTGTGCATTATTCCAAACACAGAACACAAAGATACTAGGTTGTATTCTTGTCTTACGATTCTGTGGAAAATGTTTTGAAGCTTCTTTTTAATGGTTTGTAATTATTTTTATGACTTTTCAGTGAAGTACGATGTGGTTTGGTAGCTTATCACCAAAGTGAAGTTAGGGTCTAGGATAGAAAAGATGAAAAAGAACGCTTTAATGCGTTTAATGAATAAATGCTTATTATTTTTACTTGAAACTTTGCTTAAGAGTTATGGGTTAAAAGACGGTGGAGGGGAGTAAAGATGAATCAGCTTGCTTCCCAATGGAAGAAACATAGATTCTGCTTATTTTAGAGGATTTTGTTCATGAAAAAGAACGCATTGGTTTAGATTTCTTTAGATGCCATTTTATCAAGAGCTACCATCTAGATTACATAAAAATTCTAGGAGTGTGCAAACAGAAGTATTATTTATTTTATATTACTTTTACCATATTAGATTTGGTATCTTTATATGGATTAAAGTTTTATCATTTAATTTATGTTGTGTCCTCTAAATAATAAATTTGTTCATACCTATAGAAAGGACTTGGAGAATAATTATCCTATTTTAAGTGATTATAGAGGACTGTAATTTTTGCATCTAGCTTTAATGAGATCCTTCCATAGGTTATTTGATGCCAGACTTTAGTTTGGAATGAAGATTCTAATTATAGTCCTGCCCTTATGGAAAATATGATTTGCTTTACAATGATCCGCTTTATGATGTGGTTTTCCAGGAATGCAATGCAGCAAAAAGCTGGGACTGTGTATGTCCTTTAAAATGTCTCCCATTACAGCAAGCATTTCATTTGCTTGTGTAGTTTACTAACATGGCCAGCAGATGGTGATCAAGTATAATGAAAATGTAGTTGTGATTGAGTATGTTGATCTGTGAAAAAAAAATTTTCACTTTAAAAATAATGATGTAATTTTTAGTCTTGATACTTAAAAAACTGTAAAAATATATTTTTACTTTGTTAAGCTCTATTTTTAAATGTAAATGACATTAACACTATAAATAGCCCCTGCTCCTAAATCGTTGGATGGATATATGCGGGAGCTGATCAATACCTTTCCTTCCTAGGGATTCTTTATATCCACCGGCATAAATAAATATGGTTGGGATTATACGAAGTTAAAACATCCTTAAATGTTCACTAAGTACATTCATTATATTTATGAATAGCCGTGCTGTTTCGGCAAAGATACGTTCTGCAGCAGCACCATCCAGAAGTTTCTGCATAGAAATGGCCTATGGTTATGTTGTCCAACAGAGTAGCCACTATTCACCTATGACCACTAAGTCCTCGAAATGTGACTAGTGTGACTAAGGAGCTGAATTTTACGTGGTAATTAATTTAATTATCCATATGTGATTTTGTGGTTGCTGTATTGGCTTGGAACGGTAGACTTGGGTCTTCGGCACGGCCGTTGTGTTGTAAAACCTGACCTGCGTGGGGCAGTGGGATGCAGACAGGGACCACGAGTTGGAGCTCGGTGCATATAAACTGCCTCTGCCCCAGAGGAGACCTTTTCTCTGGGCCGCTTTGTAATTTCACAGGTGTCTCTTCTTTGGTGATAATCACCCATGATCAACACCTGGTTGCCCTTCTTTCCGTCTCAGGTTTCAGAGGCGCTCTTGTGAATAAATATTTTTGAAAGAAAAATTAATCATTTTTCTTAAAATTAATTTTTTCACCATTTTGTTTGGATAGAACACTTAGGATGGATTATATCTGATTAATTTGATATTTTGATACAGTGGCCACTTAACCTTGGGCTCTAGGAATAAGTCTGCTACATAAATGAAGAATGAAGACTGTTTCTTAGGGTACTCCGTGAAAACCTAACATTTTACTCTCATAAAACCACCTAAGTACTCATTAATTTTCAACATTCATGTACTAATTAAGTATCATTCTTCGGTGTTTACCAAGGCAAGGAAGTGGCAACAAATTTGTAACTGAGATTGAATTGCTTTGCAAATAATGGCCTTGCTTTTCTCTTAGGCATTTATTTTTTTAAATGAGTCAGATTTTTACAAACGTAGTCACTTTTTAAAAAAATTTTTAAGGAATGGGGCCTTGTAATAGTTTCTTTTTATTTTACAGGCAAGTTTCTTTCTGTGAGATTATAATATTGAACAGTTTTGATTTTTTAATAAACAAAAAAGGATGACAGTAAGCTTATAAATATAATACTGTAAAACTTAATTTTAAGGGAATTAAAGTACTCTCTAAGTGTTGTACTATTAAACCAGAGATCTATTATTAAATGTTGACTTAATTATATGATTTTAAAGACAGTTCTTACTTTTAATTTTTAAAATTACATGTGTTATTTTAAGGTAGGAAATGGGGAAAACATGAAGTCTTTAGTTTATGACTCTCTCGTCATTTTTTAGTTTTGTTAAGCATCTAATTTTTTTTTTGTTTAGCTTTTCTTTTTATTCCTAAGAAAGTAGAAAGTTCCCTTGGAAAAATTAAAATAAATATGTTGTGGATCATTGAAAGTTATTTTTATTTTCCGTGTTATTTGATAGTTTACTGCATTATTAATTGTTGCTATTTATTTTTATGTTTCATTTGTATTTGGCAATACCTTAAGAAGGTGATTTTGCAGGTGGCGTATAACTGTATTACCCGCTGCTCAGATGAATGCAAAAACATAATATCTAGTTCTTGCTTTAATTTTTTGATCATTTATAATGCAGTAGTTGTGCAGGAGTTGTATTACTCTTGGGATATTTTACAACTGTGAAACAGCATACATGTAAACAGTGTATGAAAATACGCAGGTACACTTTAAAGAACAATTACAAAGTAAACATCACTATACTTTTGGTCCACCTAAGAAAGAGCATGTTCTGGTACTCCAGGAGACCTTTGGGTGTCCTTTGCTATTGGCACCTTTTCCCTTCTCCCGAGAGGAGCATTGTTCTGTCTTTTGTGTTAATCATTTCTTTGCTTTCTAATTTTTTGAACATTATATAAGTGGGACCCTACTTTTTATGTTATTTTGAAGCTTCTTTTTCTCACCATATTTCTCAGATTCATCCATGTTAGTAAATGTAGCTGAAGTTCAATCTTTGTGGCAAACTTTTAAAATCAACATTAACACACAACAAAACACAAAATCTCAAGTCTAAAGCTTGAAGTTTTACAAAATGAATACCTTTATATAACCACCTTTTAAATCAAGATGGAGAACATTACCAGCTCTCTAAAAACCTCTGTCTTGCTCCTTTCCAGTCATTTATCGTCCCCCCTCCCTATAACCACTGTTCTGCATTATATTACCATAGATTAGTTTTAACTGTTTCCAATTCATAAAGTATGTTCACTTTTTTCTAGCTTCATTGACTCAACATTATGTTGGGAGATTGATTCAAGTTGTTGCATTTAGCAATGGATTATTTTTTAAAATTTTACTACTGTGTGAATATATCACATTTATATATCCATTCTACTCTTACTGGGCATTTGGGTTTTTCTAGGTTTTGGCTATTAGAAATAATTCTGCTTTGACCATTCTTTTACATGTCTTTTAGTGCACATATGTACACTATGTTGACTTGGAATTACTGTGTAATTACAGTAGATACTGCCAAAGAATTTTCCCAGATGGTTATAGCAATTTATATTTCCATAGTAGGACTTCAGAGTCTGTGCCTCCCCATCTTTCCCAGCACTTGGTTTGTCAGTTTCTTTTAGATTTAGCAATTCTAGTATGGTGTTTTAATTTGCATTTTCTCTCATGACTAATAACATCGAGTACTTTTCCCCATGCTTTTTGGCCATTTGGATGTCCTCTTCCCAAGAGAGGACACTCTTTACTCTTGTGAAGTTCCTATTCATTTTTTAATAAAAAATGGTTTGTTAGTCTTTTCTGTATTGATTTGTCATAATTCTTTATATATTCTGGATATAAATTGTTTATTGATATATGTATGGCAAATATCTTCTACTTTCACTGTGTGTTCTGTTGAATGTTATTAAATTATAATATAGTTTTATTTGTTATTTGTCTCTGATATCGTTTGTGCTTGTTTTTGTGTGTCCTGTTTAAGATTTCTTGCCTTATGCATCCGAGGATCATGACGATACTTCTCTGTGTTAGCTTCTAGAAACTTTCTAATTTTATCTTTCTCAGTTAGGCATGTGCTACATCTGTAATTGATTTTTGCATATGAAGTGAGGTAGGACTCCTACCACACCCCCCTGCCAGTGGCCCAGGTTAGCGGATAGCCATTTGATCCAGCATCTTTAAAGATTTTATTTATTTGTTTATTTATTTGACAGAGAGAGAGATCACAAGTAGGCAGAGAGGCAGGCAGAGAGAGAGGGGGAAGCAGGCTCCCCGCCGAGCAGAGAGCCCGATGCGGGGCTCCATCCAGGACCCTGAGATCATGACCTGAGCCGAAGGCAGAGGCTCTAACCCATTGAGCCCCCCAGGCGCCCCCTAGTATCTTTAAAAAAAAAAAGCCGTTCTTTCCCCTCTGCTGTAATTGGCATCATTATTGTAAACTAGGAAATCTGATTTGTGTGGGTTTGTTCCTGGACTCTTATCTCCTCCCTTTGTCTATTTCTCTATCTGTGTGCTAGTCTACACTGCCTTAATTACTGTAGCTTTGAAATAAATCTTGATTTTTAGTAGTGTAGTGTATGCTTATCTTGGTTCTTTACATTCTCATTTAAATTTTTTAAATAGTTTGCCGGTTTACACACACACACACACACACACACAAACACACGCCCTCTGCTTTTTGTCTCTATATTTCGCCTTTTCTAGAAATTTCATATGAGTGGAATCATAAACTATGTGGTCTTATGCATCTGGTTCTTTAACTTAGTGTATTATTATTATTGAAATTCATTTGCATGTATTTATACTTTATTGTGAATAATGCTGCTATGGATATTCATATTGCAAATTTTTGTTTGAAAACATGTTTTGCATTTCTTTTGAGTGGATATCTAGCAGTGAGTTGTATGATAAGTGTATAGTTAACTTTTTAAGGGAAATATCAAACCGTGTTCCAAAGTGGCATTACCGTTTTACATCCCCATTAGCAATGTGTGAATGTTTCAGTTTTTTCATATCCTCAACTCTTGGTATTATCAGTGTTTCTGATTTTGGTCATTTTAATGGGCATGGAGTAGTATTTCATTGTGGTTTTAATTTGCATTCCCCTAATAACTAATTATGCTGAGCATTTTTTCATGAGCTTAATGGTCATTTGTGTATCTTCTTTGGAGAAATGTCTGTTCTAATAGTTACTTGCTCCCGACACACCCAGCTAACTAATCATTATAGACATTTCTAAAAAGGAGAATAATGGGAGGCACTAAGTAGTCATTGGTCCATAGCAGTTTTGAAATCTAATTGGGTAAATATTAAAAATTCCTTAATTAAGGCTAAAGACGTGGGAATAATATTCTGTCTCTTGGCTCCTCCCACTAGATTCTTGATCCCGTCTTCTGAGTTCTTCCTTTTTCATGAAAGACAGCATGTATTTGCAGCTGAGTAGTTTTCTCAATCTACTTCCTTCCAGAAGAATTTTGGGGGTCCACTGAC
Organism: Nasua narica; assembly: GCA_028533885.1. Taxonomy (NCBI): domain Eukaryota; kingdom Metazoa; phylum Chordata; class Mammalia; order Carnivora; family Procyonidae; genus Nasua; species Nasua narica. The sequence continues at coordinate 10,620,141 of CM052804.1, read as the reverse complement.
TCCTTTTCACTTTGTACTCTTATCTTTTCAGTCCAGGAGAGAAGTGATTTTGCTGATATAATTGTATTAAAAACTTCGTAGACCTCCTGTACATCTCATTTATGTTCATTTCATTAGACAAAAGCCACATATATTAATCTCACTGAGATTCCCTTTCCATTTGGGTTGCTTCTGAGAAGATTGAGCGACAATGACCTTAACCTTTCAAGAGACTCCATTGTTTGAGAGAATCTGTATGGCATAAGCTTAATCTTTTTAAAGGTCTCTTTGTGTCAATGTATAGTACTCTGATGTATCCCCTTTTATCTTTTTGATCTTAAAAAAAGGTTTTTCATTTCTATTCTATCTCAAGGCAGTGCCCAAACTTCACTTGGATGCCATTTCTTACTTTAGCATCTTTTGCCAGTTGGAGACTGAGAATTTTTAAAACCATGAAGCCCTGATTCTTTTTTCTTTTAACTTATTACTCTCTTCTTGCATTTTATTGTAGGCAACAAGAAATACTTTGCTTGGAAATCTCCTTCACTATATCACTTACCTAATTTATTAACAACATTTTCTATTTTACACGTTACTGAAGGTGATAGTGGGCTTTCTGCCACTGTATAAAAAGGATCCCTCTCCCTCTAGTTTTTAATAACATGTCTCTCACTTCATCTTGAGCTCTCACTGGCAATGTCCTCAAATTCCAGATTTCTACCTACAGCTTCTTCAAGTTAATTTTGTCTTTTTCTAGCATACTATTCAAACTACTTCCAGACTCCCACCACTGCCTAGTTCAAATGACATTTCCAAGTTTTTAGGCACTATCTCACTTCCAAGTACCAAAATCCTTATTAGTTGTTATCTGTTGCTGATAACAAATTACTCCAAGTCTTAGCAGCTTAAAAACAATAAACATTTATTATCTTGTGGACATGACTTAGTTGGGATTTGTGGCTCAGATTCTCTTATAAAGCTGCAGTCTAAGTATTTGTGGGGTATTTGTCTGAGGGTCTCGGTCTTATGGCTTTCATTCAGAGGCTTTCCCGAGTTTCTTATTGTTTAGACTTCTCCAATGGACAGCATACACCATGGCAGCTGGCTTGCATTAGAGAGAATAAGCAAGATGGAAACCAGAGTCTTTTGGTAAACTAATCTTGGAAGTGATATCCTATCACCTGTGTTAGATTCACTTATTAGAAGTAAATTACTAGATTCATTGTACACCCTAGGAAAAGGGCTTATACAGGGCCATGAATACGAGGAGATGGGGATCATTGGGAGCCGTATTAGATGTTGCATAACATGTAACTAGAACAAGTACTAAAAATTTGATAGAAAGACCTATAACCGGGAAGAAATATAACTAGAAGGATTAAAATGGAATATAATAAAGTAGTCAACACAAAAGAAGGTAGGGAAGGAAGAACAGGGGAACAAAGAGGAGATGGGACAAATACAAAACACATAGCAAAATGGCAGACTAAATGGAACTGTACCAATAATTACATTAAATGTAAATAGATTCAACAGTCTAATCCAAAGGCAGTGATTGTTATATTGGTTAAAAAAGCAAGAACCAAATGTATATTATCTATAAGAGACATACTTTAAAATACAAAGACAAATAAATTAAAAGAGATGTAGAATGTAGGGGTGCCTGGGTGGCTCAGTGAGTTGAGCCTCTATTTCAGCTCAGGTCATGATCTCAGGGTCCTGGGATTGAGCCCTGCATTGGGCTCTCTGCTCAGTGGGGAGCCTGCTTCCCCCTCTCTCTCTGCCTGCCTCTGCCTACTTGTGATCTCTGTCAAATAAATAAACAAAATCTTAAAAAAAAAAAAAGACAAAAAAAAAAAAAAAGGAAAATCTGAAAAGACCTGTAACTGGTAAAGTGATTAAAGGACTATTTAACAGTCTCACAACAAAGAAAAGCCTAGGACCAGATGGCTTCATGGGTGAATTCTACCGAGCATCTAAAAAATATTTAACACCAAATCCTCCTCAAACTCTTCAAAAAATTGAAGGGGAGGAAACACTTTCAGTTCATGGCATGAGGTAAGCATTACCCTGATACCAAAGCCAAAGACACTACTGAAAAACTAAGGACCAATTTCCCTGATGAATATTGATGTAAAATTCTTAAGAAAGAAAGAAAGAAAGAAAGAAAGAAAGAAAGAAAGAAAGAAAGAAACAACAGTTAGCAAACAGAATTTGGCAGCACATTAAAAGGATTATATACTGCAACCAAGTGGTATATTCCTGGAATGCAAGGATAATTCAACATATGAAACTCAATCAGTATAATACTTGTATTAATAGAATGACAGGAAAAAAACACATGATCATCTCAATTGTTGCAGAAAAGGCATCTGACAAAATTTAATACCCTTTCACGATAAAAATACTTAAACTAGGAACAGAAGGAAATTATCTCAAAATAATAGTCTACGTATGAAAAGCAGATAGCCAACATCATATTTAATGTTGAAATACAAAGGCTTTCCTCTAAGATCAGGAACAGGACAATGATTCCCACTCTTGCCACTTCTATTCAACACAATACTAGAAGTTCTAGCCAGAGCAATTAGACAAGAAAGATAAAAGGCAACCAAATTGGAAAGAAAGAAGTAAAATCATCTCTGTTCACAGGTGACATGATCTTATACACAGAACACCATACGTATTCCATAAAAAGCTGTTAGAACTAATAAATTCAACAAAGCAGTGGGATACAAAACCAACACAAAAAAAATCAGTTGCATTTTTTATACACTAACAGTAAACAATCTGAAATAGAATTAAGAAAATAATTCCATTTACCATAGACTCAAAAAGAATAAAATACTTAGGAATAAACTTAATTAAGGTGGTGAAAAGCTACAAGATGTTGCAGAAAGAAATTAAAGAAGACACTAATAAATGGAAAGACATCCTGTGCTCATGGAAGAGTTAATATGTTAAGATGCCAATACTACTCAAAGTGCTATGTGGATCCAATGCAATACTGCAATACTATCAAGATTCCAGTGACAAGTTCCCCGCCCCAGAAATACAAAAATCCATCCTAAAATTCATATGGAATCTCACATGACAATGAATAGCCAAAACAGTTTTGGAAAATAAGTACAAAACTGGAATTCTCACACTTCCTGATTTCAAAATTTATTGCAAAGCCACAGTAATCAAAACAGTGGTATTAGCGTAAAGACATATATATATAGAATAACATACCAGAATAGAGATCCCAGAAATAAACCCTGTGTATATGACCAAATTATTTTTGTCAAGGGTGCCAAGACCACTCAATAGGAAAAGGACAGCATTTTCAACAAATTGTGTGGG
>CM052804.1:10571928-10616317 GCA_028533885.1 Nasua narica | reverse complement strand
ATCTGGGGGCTATAAAATGCTATCTTCTCACTGTGGAATTACTTTACATTTTCATATTTCTGAAAATATTGCATATACATTCCTACATGTATTAGTCATTCAAATTTCTTCATCAGTAAAATGTGTCTCGTGTTTTTCGCATTAAAAAAACCTGTTGTTCTTTCTTTTATTAAATTTTAAAGACCTTCTTTACACATTGTAGAGACTAATCATTTGTGCAAATGTCTCCCAGTTAATGGCTTATCTTTCCATTTTATTCATGATAACTTTTTTGGAGAGAAGTTCTTAATTAGTCAAATTTATTAATTTCCTTTTTGTTTATGCTTTTTGTTTCTTGCTTAAGAAATCTTTTTTACTTTGAGGCCATAAAGTCATTCTTTTTTTTGTTTTGTTTATAGAGCAAGCGAGAGAGTGCGCGTGCACACAGTTGAGCGGAGGGGGGTGGGTTGGGGAGGGGCAGAGGGAGAGGGTGAGAGAGAATCTTAAGCAGGCTTCATGTCCAGCATGGAGCTCCATGAGGGGCTCAATCTCATAAGCCTGAGACCATGACCTGAGGTGAAATCAGGAGTTGGACTCTTAACTGACTGAGCCACCTAGGCACCTCAAGTCATTCTTTTTTTTTTTTTTTTTTAAGATTTTATTTATTTATTTGACATGGAGAGAGCACAAACAGGCAGAGTAGCAGGCAGAGGGAGAGGGAGAAGCAGGCTCTCCACTAAGCAGGGAGCCAGATGTGGGACTTGATCCAGGACCTTGGGACCATGACCTGAGCTGAAGGCAGTCGCTTAACCAACTGAGCCACCCAGGCGCCCTCAAGTCATTCTTTTAAGTTGTCTTCTGAAAGGTTTTATGGTTCTGCTTTTAATTATAAGTATTTACTCCGTTGGAAATTTATTATATGTGGTATGAGAAGGAATCAGATCTCATTTTTTCCCACTTATTGAACACAGCTTTATTTTCTCAATAATTCGCAAAGCTACATTTTTCATGAATTATGTTCTCATATTTATTTGAATTTCCAGTACTTTCTAGTTGGTTCCATTGACTTATCTTCATTACTGTAGTTTTATTAGATCTTAATAAGTCACTCCACCTTGATTGTTTTCTTTAGGCATGTCTTGGCTATTCTTGTCTATATATTTATATACATTTTATAATGAGCTTCTTAAGTTTTACCAAAGCCCTATTGAGATTTTGGTTTGGATAAATTTAGTCACTAGGTAAAGTTAAGGAGAATTGTCATTTTTACAATATTGAGACCGTCCAAAAACATGGTTTCACTCTTTATTTCATTATTATTGTTTTTCAAAAAAGCTGAATTATTTTCTCCACAAGGAGCTTATGTGTATTTTCTTAGATTTACTTTTGGGAATTATATGTTGTTTTGTAATTGCAAATGATATCTCTAAAAATTATTTTCCTTTCCTAAGTGATTTTTGCTAATTTACAGAAATGCAGCTGATTTTTATGTATCAATTTGGCATCTTGCAACATTGCCAAGCTCTTCTTTGGTCAACTCTTGTTTAATGTCTTTTTTTTTTTTTTTAAAGATTTTACTTATTTATTTGACAGAGAGAGATCACAAGTAGGCAGAGAGGCAGGCAGAGAGAGAGGGGGAAGCAGGCTCCCTGCTGAGCAGAGAGCCTGATGCAGGGCTCGATCCCAGGACCCTGAGATCATGACCTGAGCTGAAGGCAGAGGCTTTAACCTACGGAGCCACCCAGGCGCCCCCCTGTTTAATGTCTTTCTATTTTTTGTCTTTATTTATAGTGTTCTTGATGAACTTCCTGAGATTATTTAGAAGTTATACTTGAATACATATTGTCCTGGTGGTGGAACGGAACATCGTCAAACATTGACCTGCAAGAAAGTGGTCTACGCCAAGTGGGTTACATAAAAACCCTAATGAATGAAAGTGCTGGACACAAGGGAGGCCAAAGGAGGCCCATATTACTGTTTTCTTCTATTTCATGGCTTTGAAAAAAAAGTAATTCCTACTACTACTTTCCCTCCATCATGGACAAACTTCCTTCCAAGGGGCCTCTCTCTATTGCATAAGCGGTTCCTTCCTAAGAACCTTCTCTGGTTCTTTACACTTTTTCACACCTTTCTTTTGATTCTCCTGGCTCCAGCACTCTGATCCATCAGGTTTTTTTGTGCGACCCACGAAAGGCAGACCACTCTCCTTTTACAGGTCGATGTTTGATGACATTTATATTCCGACACCACTAGGACCCTTTTTGTTACATGCTGTCACTCTGGTTTGGCTCAGGATCTAATTCTGCTGATCTGTGATCTTTCTTTGGTCACTTACATGTAAATGGAGGGTTTTAGTAATCTCTTCTTGTTATGATGTAGGCATCCATGATAGGTGTTTTTAATGTGCTTTCATTGTTAATCTGTTTGGGTTTTGGAAGATGGGAAGAGAAATTTAAATTCAGACAGTTGCCATTACTTTATAGGAATCAGCCTTCAGGCAAAAGAAAATTGTTTTGTAAATTAATCCTTATCTAGGTGCTAAAATATAGTAACTTTTCAGATCTTATCTGTTTCTATAGAGTCTTTTATGTTTTTTAAACATGAATAATTGGTTCTATTTTTAATTTCATTGCCACTGTATTCTTTGTTTAATTGGTTCATGAATCCTTATCTTTATTATCAACTTGGGTATGGGTGGTTTTTCTCTATAATTATGAACCTCTAATAAGTCATTCGAGGAGCTTTTTGAAAACACAGTGAGACTTTGGAGGAGTAGATTCTGATAATATATGTTTGACCAGGTTTGTCAGTTGATGCCAGTGGCATACTTAAGGGTCAAAACCATTCTTCTAGTTTGAAGTCATGGTTAGTAGTGTATTTATATTCTTGTACATTTTGAGATAATCTATGTCGTGAATTGTAACTTTAAGATGTCAAGAGATTAGAATTCCGTGATAATGATTTTTTTAAAAGATCTTATTTATTTGTCACAGAGAGCAGGGAGCCTGATGTGAGACTCGATCCCAGGACCCTGGGATCATGACCTGAGCCACCCAGGCATCCTTTTGAAAATGATTTTTAATTATCACCTCATTTGTGAGCAAAATAGTTGGAATAATAATCAGTGTTTCTAGTTTATCATATAGTATATTCATTCAATAAATATTTCCTTGAAAGGCTACTACAGATTAGGTATTGTGCTAGTTACCAGGAATACAAAATTGGAAAGTCATTATCCTTGCACTTGCTGTGCATAAAGACAGATGTGGAGACATACTGATAAACTTTTAGAATGTGCTATGAGAGACACATAAGATAGTTTAGGAGCTTGGTAAGAGGGTGGGATCAGGTACATTTTGCCCCTTTCTCCCTCCTAACCTCTTTCCTTCCTTCCTTCCTTTCTTCTTCATGAATATTTGTTGGGCACCCATCACCTGCCAGGTCCTGTGGTAGATTCTAGGGATAGATGAGTTGTGACAGTCATAGTTTGTTTTCAGAGTTTACACTCTTTTACAGAAGATTGATGTTCGATTATAGAAGGGTACTATCTGAGTAGGAGGAACCTAATTAAATTTCTTGGGGAAGTGTCTTGAGTAAGTGAACCACAAGAAGTTGTTGGGAGAATGATTTTACAGGTTGCAAAGACTCAGATTTGGGAGAGAATGTAGTGCTTTTAAAGGTAAAACAAGTCGTTTAGTGTCCGTGGAATACAGGGCATACTGAGGGGGTAGATGAACCTGAAAGGCAGATACAGGAGGGGTCTCAAAGGAATTTTCTCACTCTCGTAGTTATTCTGGAGGTGAATGTAAGGATTCATGCTCTGAACCTCCCTGGCTGTGTAGTAATTAAATTGAGACTTGAAAGCTGATTAGATGCATGCTTGTAGGGGTTCGAGGGGCACAGAGTGGTGCCTAGAGGTAGAGAGGCACAGGAAGACTACTGTATTTCAGTGATACAAGTCAGCTAGGGTTCTGGAAGTATAAAACGTGTTGGGAGGAGCAGTGGAAACGAAGCTGGGCAGTTGGGCTATGAGAGGATCCCCAAGGTGCATTTCTGTCTGCAAAGGAGTTTATGTTTTATATTTTATTAGTGGGCTACTAAAAAATATTATGCAATACCCATCAAAAACACAAACTAGATATTAGGATACATAGAAAACATTTTTGTATAGCAGTTTAATTCTGTATTTTATCAAATAATAACTAAAATACAAAAATTAAAATTCAAAAATATGATTAATAATTAATAAAATTTTTAACTTCTATCTCACATTTTCAGATAGAAAATCCTCGATACCTGAGACAGAAGCCAATCCCGGTTTCTCTGGTAGGTGAGAATGTCATTGGACTTTTCCTATGGACAGATTTTTTTTTTAAAGATTTTATTCATTGAGAGAGAGTGAGAAAGAGAGTGCATGCACAAGTGCGGGGAGGGGCAGAGGCAGAGGGAGAGAGAATCCCAAGCAGACTCCATAATGGGCATGGAGCCCCAGGACCCTGAGACCCTGGGACCCTGGGCTGAAATCAAGAGTCTGGCGCTCAACCAACTGAGCCGCTTAGGCGCCCCCTTATGGACACGTTTTTTGTTTTTTTTTAAGATTTTATTTATTTATTTGACAGAGAGATCACAAGCAGGCAGAGAGGCAGAGAGAGAGGAAAGCAGGCTCTCTGCTGAGCAGAGAGCCCGATGCGGGGCTCAATCCCAGGACCCTGAGATCATGACCTGAGCTGAAGGCAGAGGCTTTAACCCACTGAGCCACCCAGGCGCCCCTGGACAGATACTTTTAAATAAAGTAATTGTTAAGTCATTTACAGAAAAGAACACAAGTCCACATTATGAAGCATAATAGTCTTATTAATCCTATCACTTGTGAGTGAATAAATCATTTTTATCTCTGGTGTCGGTATTATTTTGGCATGAACTTAAGGCAATTTAGAGTTTCCTTTTTGGTTAATGATAAGGCAAGCCCAAAAAGTATTAAATAACTCTTACTCATTCAACAGATGACTCCCAAATTCAACCTGAGAAAATCCAGCAGTTTCCATGATGATCATCTCTTCTCTCGAATGCATGAAAAGGAGGTAGGATTGAGGTATTTCTGATGTATCGAATAATGAACACAATTTTTGTATTTTGTATCATAAGAATTTTCAGGTCTTTGAATAATCCTGCACGGTAGGGAGAGGTTGTCTTTGGTACAAATGTAAAACAATGATGCAAGGTAGGCAAGGCTTGTTTTTCTGTTTTTTCATGCACATCTCCCACTTTCTGAGAGTGTGCTGAGGGGCTGTCTTCTGACTAACCATTCCTGCTTTTGAGGGCCTGGGGAGATGGCAGTTTCCAGAAGCAGTGTCTCTGACCTCAGCAAATCCCTCCATCCTGCATTTATCTCAACTTAATTTTAATGTATCTTCCTGGTTTTGCTCTTCTTACTGTTTCTACTATTTAAATTGATCTGCTGAATTAAGCTGTGCTATGGTTGATATATAACATAATATACTATCTTTCTTTGGTCCTTTAAGAATAGAATTATCCAAGAGGCAATATAGTTTATTGCTTAAAAGTATAAACTATGGAGTCAAGAATACCTGGATGTTAGTCCTACTTATTTGCTGTGTGAAAATGGGCAGATAATTGCCCCCTCTGAGCCCCAGTTTCCTTGTCTAATTTGGGAGATAGCTGCTTTACAGGATTAGTGTGAAGATTTTATAGTCTGTAAGTACCTGTATGCTTCACATATAGTAGACATGAAATGAAGGTGAATTTGCTTTATGATTTTCTTTTTAAAATTTCTATTCTAGGAAATTTGAAAATCATCATTATTTTTATTTTTTTTATGACACCAATGAAACACTTTGGTCATCTGTAGTGTGATAGAAGACTGTTAGATTGGGAATCTGAAAAACTATGTCCTTAATTTGCCTTTACTGTTCTCTAGTCATATTAGCCAGAGAAGTCAAGAATATTTAGTTTTTGCTTAAAGAGAGGATAACTATGGATGTCATAGGGTCATTACCAAAATTAATGAGAATAAGGAGTATGTATGGAACTTCTAAATTGTAGTTTAAATGTGCAAATGTGAAAGATGTTATTGGACTTAGATTTAATGTTTCTAATAAATTTAATTAAGTAATTTTATCTTTCATTATTTTTTTCTTTCATTTAATGAGGATGCTTCTAAGAATTTCTAAAGTTTAATTTCAGTTTGGTGATTTTCAACATGAAAGGGTTTTCTCACCACCCTATTTATAGGGTGATTTTTTTTGCTTAGATATTCCAAACAATAGCACGAACATATAATTTAATTTTTGTTGGTAATGGAAGAGGAAAGGCCGTTTTTTCATTTAACTTTAAATCTGGTGGAATTACTGCTGCTGCTCTCAGTACTATTTGTGATGAATTTCATGGTTCCAGTTTAAGGCATGCGGGGTTTTATTTTTTGGCGCAATCTTAGTGTTTAAAAAAACTGTTGAAATAAAAAACAACTACATTTTAAAAAGCCTTTGAGGAAAATATTTTTCATATACAGACATATCTTTCGAGCTCTTATTTTGAGTTTCTTTCTTTTCCAAATTGTCATTAATTGTTTTTACAAGTCATTCCAGGTCATTCCAAACCACTTCTCTTTTTTACTTTTGTTTTGCACTAATTCTTAGTGTTGAGGCTGTTTACCATAGAATAATTAAAATAATTGAAAGGACGTACTGGCTTTTTGAATCTTCTGGGGGTCTTTGATGAATTAATATCTTTATTCTTTATGATGACACTTTGGATCAGGCATGAACATACCAGCACTACCCACATATGTGTTGAGTGAGAGAAAAAGCATTTAAAGCTATAGTGTATTGCATCAGAGATGCATTTTTAAATGTGTGTGGCTTTATTTTTTTTCCACACCCTTATGTTTTTGTTTTTCTTTTTGGCATATTACAAAAATATTTTTGGCATCATTGAGAAGTTTGCCTGTAAACATCAACTTACTTCATATCTTAAAATATATCCAGTGCATAGATTTTGACTAAAATAATCCTTTGTGCAATTATATAGTTGTTTGGACTTTCTTATGAAATTTTTTTATCATACTTTTCTCCATACTAAAATATTTAAAAAGTATATGCTGAGTTGCCCCAATATGAGAATTATCTTAGTTTCATCTTTCTTTTAAAGTGGCATTTATAATTATAAAACAATTTGTGGATTTTTATTGAAGAAATTTTGGAAAATACAGACATATGTAAAGAAGGAAATAAAAATCACCCATAAAACCAACATCTAGAAATAAAAACACTGGCAAAATATTGTACTGACTTTTAGTTTTTTCTTTATGTGTCCCATAAACCTAAATTTTTCCTTAGAAAATTTAGATGATACCATATTTTTTTTGTATATTTTGAGTAATTTTCATTCTATTAAATTTTGTTCCTAAGCATCTATTTTTAATGGCTATATTATATTTCAAATTATGGAAGTATCCCCAGTTAATTTAACTTATCCGTATTGTTGGGAATTGAGATTTTTGTATACTTTCACTAACATAAATAATCCTAGGAAGAATAGCCTTTCTCTCTCTCTTTATATGCTTCTCTAAATATTTCCTTGGGGTATTGAATTATATCTCAAATGATAAAATTGAAATTATGGATTTCTGTAAGTTTAGTATAAATAACAATTTCACTTCTAGAATAAAAATTAACCCAAGCCCATTGAAAATTATATGTTACTATAAGATACAAGTAAGGAATTTATTATGTGTAAAATTTATTATTTTGCAAATATATAACAAAAAAATAATAAATTTTGCACATTTATTTGCAAAATGGAAATAAAAAGACAAAAATAGGGGCACCTGTTGATTATATGTCTGCCTTTGGCTTGGGTCATGAATTCAGGGTCCTGGAATCAAGGACCGCATTGGGCTTTCTGCTTAGTAGGGAGTCTGCTTCTCCCTTTCACTCTCCCTCTATGCTCTCTCTCTCTCCTCTCTCTCTCTTAAATAAATAAATAAAATTTTAAAAAAAGAAGACAAAGATAAACAGGAGCCATTTGGAGGCAGAGGAAGTAGCAATTTACATTGCCTTTGTAAATATATAAATACTAATTATATTTTATAATACAAAACATGTATTTGCAGGGCAAATTTTTTTAATATTCTCATATTTGAAATAGAAAATATCAATCATATTGTTTTATTATTTTTGTCTGTTTTCCAGAGATATTTTTCTAACTTGGATTTTTTCCTAAATTTAAATACATAGTTATGTTGTGATACGCGTAGTTATTCTTTAGGATAATTTTATGTCTACTTGCTAAGTCACTTTTATTAAGTATTTACTTGTAGATATGATGATAAATACTTTTCTGTTTTGAAATTTGGTAGAACCTTGCATGTTTGTGTAAGAAAACCCTGATGTGTCTTTTGCATGTTCTCATCTAAAAATGCTTTTGTTATTGTTGGGTGGTGTTTTAAAAATAATGAAGAGCATTGTTTAAAATGAGTTAACTTTATTTTAAAATGAAATATAAAATTAAAGATTTATCCTCATTTTCTCAACACCTTATCCTCATCCTTCAAAGGTAATCATAGCTAAAGATTTAGTGTGTATTCTCTTTAAAATTTTCTAGGAATAGCTCTTTTTTTTTTTTTTAAAGATTTTTATTTATTTATTAGAGAGCGAGAGACTGAGAACGAGAGGGGAGAAGGTCAGAGGGAGAAGCAGACTTCCCGCAGAGCCGGGAGTCCGATATGGGACTCGATCCCGGGACTCCAGGATCATGACCTGAGCCGAAGGCAGTTGCTCAACCAACCGAGCCACCCAGGCGCCCATGAATAGCTCATTTTTTTATACAAATGAGATCACAGATCATTGCTTCAGTTTTTTTTTAACTTAAATATACAGTCCGGTAATATTTCTATGTAGAAGTTTCTTTCTTTCTTTTTTTTTCTTTCTTTATTTTTTAAATAGTTACATTGTATTTTACTTTACTGCTATACCAGTATTATGTTAATACAGCTTCTGATCGAGGTATATAAGTTATGTATTTTGCTGTGATAGTGTTTCAGGAAATCCCTGTGTATATCTTTGTGTATCATTTGCTTTTTTCCTTTTGGGGTGGTGGAAGGGACACGGGGAGGGAAGAGAATCCTTAAGCAAACTTCGCAGGAAGCACAGGGCCCCTTGTGGGGCTCAATCCCACCACCCTGGGATCATGAGCTGAGCTGAAATCAAAAGTTGGAGGTTTAACCACCCAGGTGCCCCTCATATACTTATTCTTATATGATACATTCTGTGAAATGGAATTACTCGTTCACAGGGTTGCACACTTAAATTTTTTCTTGCCATCAACAGATTGCCCTTCAGATAAGATTCTGTGCGTAGGGCTGCAGGTATAGGAAGAATGGGCGAGTGATGGCTAAGGGGTATAAGAATTCTTTTGAGGAGTGCTAAAAATATGCTGAAATTAGATTGTGAATGAGGATGGTTACCTAATTCTCTGCTACAGTAAAAGCCATTGAATTGTATACTTTAAATAGGTGAATATTCTGGTGTGGGAATTATGTGTATTTCAGTAAAGCTATTAAAAAAAGGTTATGTCTGCTTATATTTGCACCAATAGTGTATGAGAATGTCTGTTTTTCTCATTTCATTAACATTCAATTCTAAACATTTTTAATTATCATTGACATGAAAAATAGTATCTTGCTTTGATATTGACATTTATTATAAATGAGAATGAACATATTTTTGGTCTGTTTTAATTTCACTTTTATGAGCTGTCTTTTCTCATAGTTTCCCCTTGTTTTCATTGAATTGTTTGTCTTCATTGTGATTCCTGAGAAATTTTTTTTTTAAGGGAATCTCAAATCTCTTCTGATTACACCCTTTGGTATTTCCTTCTCTCTCTCTTTGTTTAAGATTTTATTTACTTATTTGAGATAGAGCATGGCAAACATGGGCACTAGTTAGGGGAGGGGCAGAGGGAGAAGCAGGCTCAATCCTAAGACTGAGTCACCCTTCCTTAGCAATTTCTGCGTTAAAAAATTCTGGTCTTGGGGCGCCTGGGTGGCTGAGTCAGTTAAGTGACTGCCTTTGGTTCAGGTCATGATCTCAGGGTCCTGGGATTGAGTCCTGCATTGGGCTGCCTGCTCAGCGGGGAGCCTACTTCTCCCTCTCCCTCTGTTCCTCCTCCCTGCTCACGCTCTCTCTCTCTCTCAAATAAATAAATAAAATCTTAAAAAAAAAAAAAAAAATAATTCCAGTCTGTGTCATATATCTTGCAAGCATTTTTCTCTGTCTTTATTTTATTCCCGTTTTTTTTTTTTTTTTTTAATGTATACAAGTTTTCTCTTAAAAGCTGTATCTATCAGTCTTTTTTCTATGGCTTCTGGTTTTTGTATCATACCTAGAAAAACACTTCTTGTTCTAAGATTATGAAAAAAAATTCACTCATGTTTTTGTCTCTCTTTAAATCTTATTTAAAAAAAAATCTTATTTTTGTATTTGAACCTCAGATCTATTTCAGAGCCTTTTGTTGTGAATAGTGATGGTACTCTAGGGCAGTCGATTTTAAGGTCTACAGTAAAAAATTAGGAGGTTGTAATGTTTAAGTTAAAGAAGGCAGGAAGTATAGAGAGGATTGATATGAAATTTTATACATATTACAGAGTTGATCTGTGTCATGAAGCATTCAATGAAGGATTTGATTCTGTTTAAACTTTAAAGAGTCCTAAAATACTTAATTAGCCTTAAGAAATCAAACTTTATAAAGTACAACTTTCATTTTAAATTTATAATTGTATGGTAAATACCATGGATGTTAAATGAGTAATATTTGCAGTGTTATTTTATTACAGTTAAAAACTTGTAGTAGGTTTTGTTTTTTGTGTTTTTTTGGTGGTTAAAAATACATATACCCATAAGATATTTAAAAATGTTCTTTTAAAAAAATATTCTTTTAAGTTTCCAGTTAATTTTGGGCATTATGGGAAAACATGTTCAGAGACAGTGATCCCTTATTTTAACTTTAGCCTATCATTCACAAACACACTTGAACTTGTTTGCCTTTGTAATTGCTAACACATTTCCTGTGATACCTACATCACAGAGTTCTGTGACAGTAAGTATCACTAAGCAGTGGGTTGTTTCTTTGTATTCTTAAAAAAGATTTCTGACATAGATTAAGTCATTTGGAAAACTGTTGTCACTGAAAATGAAGTAAGAGACAACACAATAAGGGTAGATCAGTTTTCAGAGCAATCATCAGTTTTCAGAGGGCAGATGGTAGAAATTGCTCTTTTTGTGAAATAAAATAGAAAATTTCCTTTGAACTTCACCTTCACTTATATTGAACATTCTTACCTATTGTGTAAAAAGGGATGTTGCTTCCTTCTCGCATGTAATGCCAATTAGGCATTTTTACCTTTGTGAATCTGCTAGTTAAATATAGAATTTAAATAAATACAAGATAGCAAGATTTACATTATTGGCATAGTAAATGAAAAAATTGATATTTTCAGGCATTTCATATGAATATAAATTCAGATACACACAATCTCACAAAATATAATAATCATACAAAGGAATACCATTGTAAACAACACCTAGGCAAAGAATTAGATCATTGCCAGTAGCCCAGAAGCCTGCTGTCTGACTTTTCCCAAACATACTGTTTCCATCTTCCTTAGAGGCGACAACTGGGGGACTTGGGTGGCTCAGTCGGTTAAGTGGCCGACTCTTGATTTTGGCTCAGGACATGCTCTTGGGGTCCTGGGATCGAGTCCTGCATCCGGCTCTGTGCTCAGTGGGGAGTGTACATAAGGATTCTCTCTCTCCTTCTCCCTCTGGCCCTCCTCCTACTCAACGCGTGCGCTCTTTCTCTCAAATAAATAAAGAAATCTTTAAGAAGAGTAACTGCTATCCTGATTCTGATTTTTCTGATGATAATTTCCCTCCTTTGTTTTTAGAGTTGATTATATCACCAATGCCAGCATCCTTAAAAGTGAAAATATTTTATTTTAATAGATTTTAAACTTCATATAAATAGAACTAGATAGACTTTATATATTCTTTCACTTCTCAGTAGCACATTGGTGAAAATGCTGTGATCATCCCTGTTATGCCATCTAGATTTCTATTAAATGAATCTGCCACAATTTCTCACCATTTTGTTGATGAGTCTATTCTAATTTTTGGCTTTTACAAACAGTAATTCTGTGAACAATCTTGTACATGTATCCTGACAAATGTGTGAAAGTTTCTCTAGGTAGTGGCTCTCAAAGTGCTGTCCTTGTACCTGCGGTCCCCAAGCCTCTTTTATGACCTCTGTGAGGTCAAAATTTGCAGTGATATTTAAATGTTATTTAATGACATTTAATTTTTTTTAAAAGATTTTGTTTACTTATTTGACAGAGAGAGAGAGAGGTCACAAGTAGGGAGAGAGGCAGGCAGAGAGAGAGGGGGAAGCAGGCTCCCCGCTGAGCAGAGAGCCCGATGCGGGGCTTGATCCCAGGACCCTGAGATCATGACCTGAGCCGAAGACAGAGGCTTTAACCCACTGAGCCACCCAGGCGCCCGACATTTAATGTTTTTGTAATGATATTTTGTAATGATATTTAGATGTTATTTATCTTTTTACTGTGTTGACGATGGTATAGACACAATGCTGGGTGAATCTGTATCTTGGCCCAAATCAAGGCAGTGGCACCACATCGTACCTGTGGTTGTTCCACATGGTCACAGGGAAAAAAATGAACAATTTTACTTAAGAATGTTTCTGATGAAACAAGCCATGAAACTCTTTATTTTATTAAATCAGATATGCGTTCTTTTTGATGCCGAGTGAAGGAATGGAGCTTTGCAAAGAGAACTTAATGTTGCATACCGAAGGATGAAGGCTGCCCAGGGGAAACATGCTTGTGTGCGTCTCTGAGTTAGGAACTGCTGCTGTTTTTGCAGAAGACAGTTTTTATTTGAAAGAATGACTGACAAACAGTGGTCATTCAAACTTGGATATCTGGCAGATATCCTCTGAAAAACGAACAAAATGAACCTGTCACTTCAAGTAAAACAACTGATATTTGTTCCTAATGATAATATTAGAATTCTGGAAACCGTATCGGTCCCTCGGAGCTCGAGAGCCTTCTAAAACTAAGATTTTTACTGAGACTTTCTGATGAGAATGGTGGTGATACTAACCAATGTGAAATTTTGGTATTATAGTATGAAATTTTCAATATTTAGAAATCTACATAACTCATTGAACTGATTTCCAAATGAGTAATGCATGCTGTTATAAGATCACACATGGGTAAAAAGTCCATTCCAAGTTCAAGGTAGACCAACAGAACTTACTGTGACAGAACATGAAAAGTTTCAGATTCCACAGTGCAAGCAACTTTAAAAATCTAGTACTTGTGAGTGTTGGCTTACTTAAGAGATGATCCACAATTATCTGAAAAGGGTACTAAAATACTTTTTCCCTTACCAACTACATATTTATGTAAGGAAGCATTTAAGGAAGAATGAATTCCAGTATTATACAGATTCTTTGAGATAGTACAGGAGGAGGGAATACTTCTCAATTCATTTTATGAGATAGACCCTGACACCAAAACCAGAAAATAAAAAAATTAAATCCCAGTAAAAATAAAAAATTAATAACAAAATTCATTATCAATACACTGAGAGAAGGCTTTTAGTTAATAAATGATGCTGGTACAATCTTTCATTTACCTGGAAGGAAGTAAAATTGGATCCTCATCCTTTAAAAACAAAAGAAACAAAAACAAATTCTGGACGTACTGAACAATCTGTAAAGTCCCAAACAAAAAGCCTCAGAACAACAGAAATCTTGCAAATAAAACAAAACTCTAGTAATCAGAAGATCTTTCTAACCTAAAACCTTTCCAAACCCGGAACATATAAAATAAATGATAGCAGTCTTCAACTCAAGTGAAGTAAAAGACTTTGTATAGTACAAAAAATACAACAAACAAGATCAGTAGAAATAGAATGGATTTGGGGCGAATATTTGGGACCCACTGTGTGTTGACATGTATAGCACACCAGGAGGTCCTACTGACCGACAGAAATTTGGATCAAAATGGTGACAGGACATTTTCCAGAACAGATTCATATAGACTCAGAATGTATGAAAAGGGGCTAAGACAGTAGTTTTCAGGGGACTCTAAATCAGAGTAGTAATGAAGTAGTCACTCTTTGGGGAGAAAGATAAATTTACCTTTATCTTATTTTATTTTTATTATTATTATTATTTTGCCCTAGATGAAGAGACATTTATTTTGCCCTATAAGCACCTGAATTTACCTTGACCAGAGGGCAAAATCTAGTAAGATGTATCCACCATTGACTCATCTGCCTGTCTTCTGAGAATCTATCGTATAGTAACCCAAGCCCTGATGTGTAGGATGCATGTAGACAGAATTGTTTTGTGGCGGTATGTGCATTAGAAAAATATTGAAAATAAGGTGACTATGCATTAAGGGAACAAATTTTGTTTTCATTAAGGAATAGGTGGTAGCAATTTAAAGGAATGAATAAAAACTACAGCTGGTGTTTTAAGAGGCATTTCCATGAGATATTGTTCGGAGAGGAAAACGAGATGCAGAAGAAAATATATTTGTGTAAAACATTCATAATAAAAAGATATGCATTGCTGAAGGTATCATGGTTTAAAGAAGGGAATTTGTTTTGGGTCACATTTAAGAGCCCAGGGTGTGTAGGAAGTGCTCTGCTCTGTGACATGGGGGACCCAGGTTCCTGGGGAAGCCCCGCCATCTTCAATGTGTGACTTCAGTCTCTGGGTCTGAGGTGGTGTTTGCTCACTGGCTCCTTAGGAGTCATCCTTCGGAAAGAAAGAGAGCATGAAAAGAAAGCCACTTTATTTTAAGTATCAAGTCAGAGTTGCCTGCAGCATTTCTTTCCCAGTACCCTCCTGGACCGCAGCTCTTCACATGGTCACATGCAGCCTCCGGTGATACGGCCCAGCCCAGATTTGGTTGGGGGGGCTCAAAGGAAGAAGGGAAGATAGATATCTGAGGACACTGGCAATCTGTGATACAAAACCCCTCACTGGTTTATGCTTGTGTATGTTTGTATGTGATTCTGTGAACATGGCAGGAAATATGCAAATATACTAGGTTGTTAGTAAGGAATACCTCATGCAGGTATTAATACAGAAGGACATGGGAAGGAGAGGGAGAGAATCAAATAAAAAATGAACACCAAAGAGTGCAGAGAAGCTGACCAAAATAAACCAAAACTCAGTATAGAATAGGATTATGATTATATTTGTGTTGCATGTAAATTATATGTGTATATGATATATAACAAAATTTAAAAATCAGAAAAAATGTACTGGTATGCTCTGTGTCTGTTTAAATACCACTTCTTCCCTGAAGGTAATGAGTTCTGAGGAGACTAGAAATTACTGTTCAGGAGAATTCCATCCATCTCTAAGCCCCATGGATAAGGTAGCAAGAGAGATAGATGCATCCTTCTTTGTGCTGTGTTTAGAAATAAGCACAATGAGTAACAGTTGGCATTGTGAAATACTACAAACGAACATTTTGAGAATAGGGTACACTGGAGATGTTAATTAGGAAGAATCTTAATTATCAACACATGATAATATCCCCTGACTAGGAACTAACAGAATTCTCTAAAAAATGGTTGTAACCATTAGGTATCTGAGTAAGTACCGTGATGATTATTTTAGAAATCACTTCTTCTGCAATTTGCTGTGGTGATTGTTGAGATGTAGAAAGTGGGAGGAAGCAAATACATCATGTGGTTGTGAGGCTTTGGAAATTGCTGGGCAGTGCACATGGTTGACATCAGCAGTGTTTTTGAGCTTTTCTGCCTTACAGTTGACTTACTGTGTAGGTGCAGTAAATAAAAGCAACCAATATTTCAAAGTATGACATTTTCTAGTTTATGGAAAACTTGTCCATAAACTTATCGAGCTGGACTCAAATCCTGGCTCTGCTCCTTACTTTGTAGTAAGGAGTTTGTTGTAGTTTGTTGAGTTATTCTCTGCGTCAGAATAAACCTTGCTCTTTTTGCATGTTTTATTCCTTTTGATATGATTGAGGTAGTTGATCAACATTAAAGCTTTGAAATGACATTAAAAGGCGTTCACTGGTATTTTAAAATATGTAGATGGTGCCTGTTTAAATAACTTTAATACATTTTTTCCCTACAAATTCATTAATAGTTATTATGCTATTTTATTTTGGTATTGTACGGATTTCAGTATCAAATGTTAAACAAAGTTTGCACCTGCAAAACTGCTTTTGTAAAAATTGTAAAAATTGTAATTTTTACAAATTTTTTTTGTACAAATTGTACAATTTGTACAAATTGTACAAAAAATTGTACAATTTTTTGTAAAAATTGTAAAAATACCATTCTGAATAAGAAATTTGCTCTTTTGTAAGAGTGAATGTTGACTACCTGAGTGAATAGACTGGTAAGTATTCCTTTAAAAAAAAAACAAAACCAAAAAAACAACCAAGCCCTTAATTCAAAGTTCATGAGTATTTAGTTGACTAAAATGACAATGGTAATTGTCCTAAAATTTAACTAGTCATATTGTAAGTGCGATATTTTTAAACCCAAGGAAATACTCTAATCCGAAGCGAGTACCTTCATCAGTTTTATTCACTTGGCAAGAATGTCCAACCTCAGAGCTATTCTTTGAAGCACCTACTTCAGAGAAAATGAAGCCAAATAGACTTTCTAAATAAAATTTCCCAAGGTCTAAGTACAAATTTTAGAAATTCTCTTAAAAATAGCCTGGAGGCATGTCCTTTAGAGAGGGAAGCTATCCATCTTCAGTCCCTTTGCCTTGGCTGGAGGTTGTCCATGGAATGTCTTGTCACACATGCCTCGTATTCCTGTGGCATCGTCTCACTCTCTTGCTGGCTGTGTGCTGCTTTTTCTAGAAGTGGTGGTTTAGCCCTGAGGTGGTGGTTCACGTATTTGAGTGGGTCTTCCAGTCCTTCTGAGCAAGGACTTGGTCAGAGGAGGTAAAGCTCTCCTCTTTCCAACTTACCCCAACTGATTCTTGTCATAAGATAATTTTGACGGGGCAAATGGCCTAGACAGGTGTGTTGGTTCCAAACCCTAACCCCTTTCACATCAGAGAACCGATAGAGAAAACCCGTTGAGCAATGGCTGACCTTAGAAATAGGGTAAAAGTACTCGCGTTTCTTATGCATTGCGTTCAGCAGGGCTTCTCTGCCAACTCTCCTTAATGGCTCCGTCTTCTTAGCCTGACATCAAAAGTTCCATAATTCAGGTTCACTTTTTCATTTGTTTAAATTTTAAAACTTAATTTTAACATGTACATACCTGTGTACTTAATGTGTGTGTGTGCTTAAGTGTCCTGCACAGAGAATGCAAATGTGACTACAAAGTTTAGCTATTTTATTCAGTAAACATGATGAGAAAATCCCCTAAAACTTCTATTTCAGGTCCAGGAAAGAAGGAAAGAAAGTACAGTGCAAACCAACTGCAGGCAATGTTGAATATAAAGTGTTACAAGGTATACTGAGGAAGCAAAAGTTGCTGTTTTCTGGGAAGCTTGAGGAAGACTTCATGGAGGGAATGACATTTGAGGCATAAGATGTGAAAAGGCAGAGAAGACATGGAAGCAGAAAGCCGGAATGGGTGGTTAGCTGGAGCTCGTAGACCCCCTGGCTGAGGGTACAGGGAAGAGAAGACGGTGTGGTACAGAGACACATGTGCGTTGCTGCCACGCCAAGGCCCAGGGAGCTGCTGCAGTTATGGCCTGGCCTCCGATTGTGGTGACTCGGGGGTGTTGAGGATCAGGGACAAGGAGGAGTAAAGATAAGGGACTTATTTCTACGTAGTGACTATTTTGTATCGAATGTTGAATCGTGCTAGAACAACGACCAACGGGAGCTGGCTGGGAGGTGGTGGAAACTAGGAAAGACCTGAGTCCTGGAGAAGGACAGTTGTGGCTCACCTGCGTGGGAGATGAGAGCTCAACCCCGACGAAATCACCAAAGACAAGTGTTAACCCATAGTGCAGGCAGCCCCGGGGCTGACTGGAAGAATGGCGGAGACAGAGAAACCCTCTCCAGAGCGAGAGGAGAACCACGACAGCAACCTTAGAAGCTGAGGAAAGACGGTGATCCTCGTGATCCTCATGCAAATCACTGAAGACAAGAGCATGGCCTTTGCCCTTAGAATTGGTGATCAAAGGGCTTTTGGAGAAAGAATGACAATTATGTCACATTGTGGCCTTTAAGATTGCAGTTTTAACGAAGAGTGGAAGACAAATTTGGAAAGGAAGGCAAGAAGTGGAAGTACAGAATGTGGAATATATGCACCATGAAAAGGTCCTTCGTTAAAAAGAAGAAAAAAAGAAAAAAACAAATGATACTTTGTGGGGAAAGCTCAGATATTAAAAGAGCAATTTCTGCTGGTAACCTTCAACTGGGATTTAAAAAAAATTAAATATTAATTTAATCTATTAAATATCACTGAGGAAGATGTGTGTAAAGTAGTAAATGATCTAGAAAAGGTAGGAGCTCTTAATCTTAAAACATTAAAAGAAGTTTTTAGGGAACAGAAGTTGAATCATAGCATGTTTTAGACTGTCATTGACTTATGAGTTATGTGCCTGTCCCTCGTCTCTTCCCTGGTTATGCCAGATTTTCTGTCCTAAGCAAGCATTTCTCATTAAAACCATAAGACTGTTTATTTAGAAAGCATCTTCTTTTCCTTGCTGGCGGTGGGAGAGAATCTAAAGCAGAGTTCCCTCTCAGGGAAGAGCCCGATTTGGGGCTTGATATCAGGACCTGGTGAACATGAGCTGAGACAAAATCAAGAATTGGATGCTTACCTGAGCCACCCAGGCACCCCAACTCTCATACTTGACTCTCAACTTTATTTAGCTTGCACTCACTAGCTGGACCTAGACTGCTGAGTAGGAATCCAGGCTGGGTGACCTTGAGCAGGTACCTCTTTGTGCTTTGGTTTTACTATTTGTGAAAAAGCGATGTTAAAGGAACCAATTGCAGATGCCGCTGTGAGGATGACATTGAAATAATGAAACAATCCATGTCAATTTTTAGAAACAAAGCTTTGCAAGTTGTTTTAGTTTTTTATTTTTATTAACATATAATGTATTATTTGCTTGAGGGGTACAGGTCTGTGAGTCAACATATAATGTATTATTTGCTTGAGAGGTACAGGTCTGTGAGTCTTTTTTTTTTAAGATTTTATTTATTTATTTGACAGAGAGGAGAGAGATCACAAGCAGGCAGAGAGGGAGGCAAAGAGAGAGGGGGAAGCAGGCTCCCTGCGGAGCAGAGAGCCCGATGCGGGGCTCGATCCCAGGACCCTGAGATCATGACCTGAAGGCAGAGGCTTTAACCCACTGAGCCACCCAGTCGCCCCAGAATCATCAGTCTTGCACAGTTTACCTCACTCACCATAGCACACACCCTCCCCAGTGTCCATCACCCAGCCACCTTATCCCTACCCTTCCATCCCCCCAGCAACCCTCAGTTTGTTTCCTGAAATAAAGAGTCTCTTATGGTTTGTCTCCCCTCTTCCAGACATTTCTGCCGAGCTTTGCAAGTTGTACGTAATCAGTCAAGCATTTGTTGTTTTTCTGCTTCTGTAATTTTTTCTTTTCACTCCTTTCTGCTGCTGCTCCTGAAGTTGATACTACAGATGGTCCCTGACTTATGATGGTTTGACTTATGCTTTTTCGACTTCATGGTGGTGCTAAAGTCAGACTCATTCAGGAGAAACCATACTTCAGATTCTGAATTTTGCTCTTTTCTTGGGCGGGTGACATGGGGTGTGATCATCTCTTATGATGCTGGGCAGTAGTGTTCCATTGCATGAATAGACCATAATTTGTTTATCCATTGGTCTCTTGATCACCATTTGGTTTGTTCTCAGTTTTGCTGTTATGAATAAGGCTACCGTGAAAATTAATGTACACGGTTTTGGTTGACTTATGTTTTTGGTTCTCTTGGATAAAACTGCTAAACTGCTTTCTAGGTAGTTAACTATACAATGTCTGAGAGTTCTTGTTCCATATCCTCACCAACACTTGATATTGTCAGTTAAATTATTTTAATTTGAACAGATCTATAAAAAGCAAAGAAATTGAATCAGTAGTCAAAAATCTCTCAACAAACAGAAGTCCAGGGCAGATGGTTTCTCGGGGGAATTCTACCAAACATTTTTTTTTTTTAGATTTTTAAAAAAATTTGAGAGAGAGAGCACATGAGCACAAGTGGGGAGAGGGAGTCGAGGGAGAGGGAGAAGCAGACTTCCCGCTGAGCAGGGAGCCCAACACTAGACTCAATCCCGGGACCCTGAGATCATGAGCTGAGCAGAAGGAAGACGCTTAACCTCTGAGCTACCCAGGTGCCACTTTACCAAACATTTAAAGAAGAGGAAGGCTTATTACAAATCCAAAGAGGTAGAAGATCTGTACTATGAAACTATAGAGCACTTATGAAAGAAATGAAAGATGACACAAAGAAATGGAAAAACATCCCATGCTCATGGATTAGAAGAACAAATATTGTTAAAATGTCTGTGCTATTCAAAGCAGTCTTCACATTTAATGCAACCCCTGTCAAAACACCAGCAGCATTTTTCACAGAGCTAGAACAAACCTAAAATTTGTATGGAACCACTAAAGACCCTAAATAGCCAAAGCAATCTTGAAAAAGAAGAGCAAAGCTGGAGGCATCACAATTTCAGACTTCAAACTATATTAGTATTGCAAAGCTATAGTTATCAAGACAGTATGGTCCTGGCAGAAAAACAGACATATAGATCAATGAAACAGAATAGAAAACCCAGAAATGCACCCACAACTATGTGGCTAACTAATCCTTGACAAAGCAGGAAGAAATATCAAATTGGAAAAAGTCTCTTCAACAGACGGTTTTGGGAAAACTAGATAGCCACATGCAGAAGAATGAAACTGGACTGCTTTCTTACACCGTACACAAAAATAAATTCAAAATGGATGAAAAACCTAAATGTTAGACAGGAAACCATCAAAATCCTAGAGGAGAACATAGGCATCAATTTTTTTTTTTTTAAAGTAGGCTCTACACCTAATGTGGAGCCCACCATGGGGCTTGAACTTACGACCCTGAGATCAAGGTATGAGCTGAGATCAAGAGTTTGACACTTAACTGACTCAGCCGCTCAAGCACCCCAGACTGCAACCTGTTTGACCTTGGCCATAGCAACTTCTTACTAGACATGTCACTGGAGGAAGGGAAACAAAACCAAAAATGAACTATTGGGACTTTATCAAGATAAAAACCTTCTGCACAGAGAAGGAAACGATCAACAAAACTAAGGGGCAACCTATGGAATGGGAGAAGATATTTGCAAATGACATATCTGATAAGGGGTTAGTGTCCAAAATGTAAAGAATTTATCAAACCTAACACCCCCGAAAACCCCCAAAAACAACAAATAAGCAAAAACCAAATAATCCGGTTAAGACATGGGCAGAAGATAGGAATAGACATTTTTCCCAAGAAAACACACAGATGGCTAACAGACACATGAAAAGATGCTCGAGATCACTCATCATCAGGGGAACACAAACCAAAAGCATGATGAGCTACCACTTCACACTTCTCGGAATGACTAAAATTAACAACACAGGAAACAACCGCTGTTGGCAAGGATTCGAAGAAAAGGGAACCCTTTTACACTGTTGGTGGGAATGCAAACTGGTGTAGCCACTCCAGAAAACAGTATGGAGGTTCCTCAGGAAGGTAAAAATAGAACTATCCTACAACCCAGTAATTGCACTACTAGGTATTTACCCAAAGGATAAAAAAATATTCGATTCGAAGGGGCACATGTACCTGATGTTTATAGCAGCATTATCAACAATAGCCAAATTTAGAAGGAGCCCAAAAGTCCATCCACTGATGAATGACATTGTGATACACACACGCACACAGGCACACTGGAATATTACCCAGGCATCACAAAGAATGAAATGTTGCATTTTCACCAACATAGATGGAGCTAGAACATATTAAGCTAAGCGAAGTAAGTTGGTCAGAGAAAGACAAATAGCATATGACTTCCCTCATATGTAGAATTTAAGAAACAAAACAGATGAACATAGGGGAAGGGTAAAAAAAGAGAGGGAGGAAAACCTTAAGAGACTCCTAAGGACAGAGAACAAACAGGGTTGCTAGAGGGGAGGTTGGTGGGGGATGGGTTAAATGGATGATGGGGATTAGGAGAGCACTTGTGTTGTATGTAAGTGATAAATCACCAAGTTTTACTCCTGAAACCAATATTACACTGTTAACTAACTAGAATTAGAATAAAAACTTTAAAAAAAATCTGTCGATATACAATGTCAACTTAATTAAACTTTTTGAGTAAAATTTCCAATACCCTTTTACAGCTTAAGAGTCCTACAGGAAATAAGTAACAATAAATAATCTAACAACATAAAGATATATTTGTTTTATAAGCTTGGGTAACTGTGAAAAAGTCACACTTTTAAAGACATCTGTGTATGGTATGTGGAAGCAACAAAAATTAGATTAAAATTCCAGAATGGGAACTATCTTGAAATAAACTGATATCGGGTGCCGTTAAGAAAAATTATTTAGCCCATTCAAGTGGTATCACATGGTAGTTTTAAAAAATAATACTAGACTTTATTTTTTTTTTAGAGAAGTTTCAAGTTAGAAAAATTAAGCAGAAAGTATAGGGAATTCCTAAATTACCTCCCTTCCCACCCAGTTTTTCCTTTTATTACCATATTGTATCAGTATGGTACAGTAGTTAGAATTAATTTTTTTATAAATTGTTATTAACTAAAGTCCATGATTTACTTTAATATCTATTCTTTGGGTTATATATATATAGGTCTGTGGGTTTTGACACATGTATAATGTCACATATCTACCATTATAGTATCATATAGAATAGTATGTCCTAAAAATCTCCTCCATCTCTTTTTCTCTCCCTCCTTCTCCTGAACCGCTGGTACCACTGATCTTTTTACTCTCTCTAATTTTGCCTTTTCCAGAATGTCAGGAGGTTGGCCTTTCAGTTGAGATCGGGCACGTTCAGGGTGGTATGGCCACCTTTCAGATAGGTGGCCTTTCAGAAGGACTTCTAATTAGCAGTGTGCATTCAAGTTCCCTCCATGTCTTTTTCTGGTTTGATGTCGTGGTTGTTCTAATTTGTGTTTTCTGATGGCTAATGGTAATATCTTTTCACATGCTTCTGGCCCATTTATATATCTTTTTATGTGAAGTATTTGTTTAATGCTATCACATTTTTTAAAGATTTATTTATTTTAGAGAGATAGAGAAAGCCCAGGGGGAAGGGGCAGAGGGAGAAAGAGTCCCAAGTGGACTCTGCACTGAGCACGGAGCTGGAGCTCAGGCTCGATCTCACAGCCCTGAAATCACGACCTGAGCCGAAACCAAGAGTTGGGTGCTCAACTGACTAAGCCACCCAGCCGCTGCTCATGCTATTACATTTTAAAAGAAATAAGGTTATTTGCCATTTTATTATTAAGGTGTAAGAGCTCTTTTTATATTCTAGACACAATTATATTTTGTATTCTAGATACTGTTTGTATTCTGGATACAAATTATATTTTTCTATACTGCATACAAGTGGAAACTTTGTTATTTGAGATATATATAATTAGGTAGTCTTAATATTGCTAGGATGAATTTCTCTATCACTATAAAATATCCCTCTATCTTTTCTTGTAGTCCTTTTCTTGGTTTGTGTGGCATATCTTTTTGTATCCTTTAATTTTTGTGTCTATATTTAAAACAGATCAGTGGTAGACAGCATATAATGGGGTCATTCTTTAAAAATGTAGTCTGTCTCTGTGTCATTTATTAGAGTGGTTAGTTCATTTAAATTTAATGTAATTATTGATCTAGCTGGTTGGTTTTCAGTGTACTTTCTTGGTATTTGTTTCCACTGGTACCTTCTTTTTTCCACTCCTTTGTTGTCCTATTTTCAGTTATTCATTTAAAAATTAGTAGGGTGGGGAAGGATGGGGTGGCTGGGTGATGGACATTGGGGAGGGTCTGTGCTGTGGTGAGCGCTGTGAATTGGGTAAGACTGATGGATCACAGACCTGTACCCCTGAAGCAAATAATACATTATATGCTAATTAAAAAATTATTTCATTTAAATTTTTCTATTGAATTCTTATTTGTGCTTTGATATTTTCCTTTATCGGTCATTCTAGGGCTAAAAACATGGATCCTGCCCAGCAGAGTCTATGTCGTGTCCATACTGAACCCCCTCCCACTGGACCTTCCCATTCTCTTCTTCCTGTGTCGCAAATCTAATAATTGAAAATTAGTATAATTCCGTTTAACCTGATTCTCTGTGCTGTTGTTGACATAGTTCTACATACATTAAACCCCACCTTGCAGTGTTGTTAATTTTGCATTAAATAGTTGTCTTTTGAGGAAATTAGGAGAAGAGAAAACTGCTCTTCTGCATTTATCCACTTATCTACTGTTCTGGGTACTCTTCTTTCTTTCAAATCTGGGCTTGTATCTGGTATAATTTCCTTTCATCCTTAGGAACATCTTTTATTATTTCTTGTAGTGCAGTTCTTCTGATGACAACTCCTGTCAGCTTTTCTTTTATCTGAAATGATTTTTTTCTTTCCCTCTCAGCACTTCTGAGATATTATTCCTTTGTCCTCTGGCCTCTATTGTTTCTCACGGGGAACAAGCAGTCATTCTTGTTATTGTTCCCCTGTAGATAATGTCTTTTTTTCTTCTGGCCGTTTTTAAAATTTTCTCTTTATCTTTGGTTTGCAGCAGTGTGACTGTAATACACCTAGATGTTGTTTTCTTTGTATTTATTCCATCTCCGAGTTCACTGAGCATCTTGGATCTCTAAGTTAGTATTTATTTTTTTTCAAACTTAGGAAAGTTCTTGGCCATTTTTTCTTTAACTCACTTCCCTCTTCAGGTGTATTCGACTCTTTGATTTTGTTCCACAGCTGCCTAAAGTTTTGTTCATTTTTTCATTCTTTAATCTTTTTCCTTTTTTTCCCTCTCTGTCATTGGGTTAGATCATTTCTATTGATGTGTCATTAAATTTACAGACACTTTCTTCTGTCATCTCAAATGTATTGCTAAGCTTACCTAGGGATTTTTATCCTCTCAATTGTTATAATTTTCTGTTCTGGAATTTCTACTTGTTTTTTTTTATAATTCCATTACGCTGCTGAGATTCCTTATCTGTTCTCTCATTAAAATGAATTTTTAGTTTTTTGAATATATTTTCCTTTAGTTCTTTGGAGTATTTATATTAACTGTTTTAAAGTCTTACGTGCCAAGTAGCTTCCTCTTGGGCCTTATTAACTCCTTTTACTTGTTTGTTCTTGCCCATAGACAACATTTTTCTTTTTTTCATGTTTATTAATTTTTGCATAAAGGACATTGTCATTGTGGATGATACATTTGGAGACCTCTAGATTCTGTGGTCTTCCACCATTGAATAGTGATTTTTATTGTTGTTCTTATGGGCTGTTCAGTTATTGGTCAGTTACCTCTAACTTGTGTAAACTTGATTTTAAATTTTATTTAAGGCAAATATGTGGAAACCCAAAGATATTTCCCAAACTCCTCCAGCATGGTGGGATCTAATCTACAAGCTCTGTCTCTTCTGAAGATTTTACAAAGGCTTGCTTTTAGACTTTATTGGATAGGCTTAGGATAAGCCTACAGTGTGGCCTTTGTGGTGTTTCAGCTGGATGCCCAGGTCTTCTCAAGTTGTTAGGAAGCTGTCTTCAGTTTGCTTGGGCTGGGCCTTCCGTATCTCACAGCACTGTGTAATCTGGTATCTATTGTATTTTCTACCTTAGAGCAGCCAAGCTTTGTTATTTACCCAGCGCATGCACCTGCTGTGCCAAATGCACACACATCCTAGCCCCTGCTCCAGGACCAGCAGGAGCTCCTGCTGGCGGTTCCCACTTGCTAGTGCCTGTATTTAAGATTCCGGCTTCTTCAATTGTCCTGAACTCTGACCTTTGCCTTCCAGTTCAGTAGAGCTTTGGGGCTCCACTTGGACTGGGCTTGTTCCCGTGCGGAGAGCCAGAATGATAGTGGGGCTCAGCTTAGGAGGATGACAGTATCACACTCCTTGTTTCCTAATACCTGGGAATGGTCACCTCGTATATTTCATCCCATTTTGTGCGTGTTAACACTGGGAGGTCAGTTTGGTACTAGTTACTCCATTATAACCTGGAGTAGGCTTCCATAGTTCTTCAGTTTGAAATTGATAGTGTATATGCTGAGCCCAGTTAAAGAAAACTAAATGTTGTTCGGATAGACTTATGGGGGTAGGGGGTCAAACAAATTAGAAGTGCTCTATTCAGTCTTTTAATTTCAGTCTTTGTCTTAAATTAAGCAAGGCTATTTACTCTCTTTCCATATGCATATGGTATATATGTATATAGACGCACATAGATGTATGCATATCTTTATATCTGTATCTTGTCCTGTATTGTCTTTATATACTATACTAGTAAAATTGTTCCTATATTCTAATCCTGTTAGTTTATCCTGAATGCCCCTAAGTATAGGCAGAAATACAGAACTATTTTTTGGTATAAAGGTAAGAGTTTCCAGAAAGAGATACTTCTTTATTATTACTTTAGGATGGCAGTAGAGAATCTATCTATCTATCTATCCTCTATTTATTTATTTATTTTAATAGTACCCTTATGATAACTTGGTGTTCTCTCTCTCAACCAGGTTATCAAATGTTACATTGGCAATATTGGGACAAACTACCCTCCTTCTAATAAGATGGAATGAAAAAGGACACAACATCACATTAGTGTTAATCTTACCAAAATCTAGTAAGTCTAATGATCAGGAAACATCAGACAAATCCAAATTGAGGGACATTCAGTGATTCACTATACTCTTCTAAAATGTCAAGGTCAAGAAACACAAGGAAAGCCTGCCCTAGATTAAAGGACGTACAGTTGATATGATACTTAAGGGCAGTGTGTAATCCTAAATTGGATCTTGGACTGGGGAAAAAATACCTACAAATGGCATTATTGTGATAACTGATAAAGCTTGACTATAGACGTGCCTTAAGTAACATTATTGTGTTCTGTTACATTTTCTGATTTTGATAATGGCTGTGATTATGGAAGATAGCACCTTTGTTTTAAAGAAATGTACACTGAAGTTTTTAGGGACAAAAGAGCAGGATATCTCTAGCTTTCTTACAAAGAGTCAGAAAGTAGTTTTATTTATGTCTGTAAGTAGATAGAGATATTAAAATGATAAAGCACATCAGGCAAAATATAAACGGTGAATCTGGGTAAAGGGATATGGGAGCTCCTTGTACTATTATAGCAACTTTTCTTTAATATTACACCAAAGTAAAAGTTATAGTAGAAAAATCAAATTTAGATATATCTCTACGTTTGCAAGAACAGAGATCCAGCAAACTTCCCTGAAATAAAAAGGAGTGCAAAAAAACCTTCAAATTCAATATGCCTACTGTCATGGACACTATTAGGGCCCGAGTTTGCTTACTTCCTATGTCAGATGCTGTATGATTTCTAGCCTTTGCTGTGTTGGTGTATGTGCTTTGCTCTCTTCTCTGTAATGGATTCATTTACTTTCTCTTGGTTGCTGCCTCTCTAGAACTTGTTTGTTCAGGAAGGTTGCCAACTTGCTGCCCTAGTTCAGATTCTTGAGAGCATCAGAATGATTATTCTCCAACTAATGGGTTGGTTAAGCATGTGTCAGGTGTTTATTCCTAATCTGGTCAACCAAGACTGAAGTGGAACAGATGGGAGGAGGTGGTTTGGGTTATGGCAACATAGTCCCATGGCATTTAGGGCTGCCCCTCAGAAGCAAAGGGTATGACAAATTCTCTTGAAGGTGTTAGGGAAAGATATGGCAATGAACTGTGTCTTCTGTATCTGCCCAGCTTGCTTATATTGCTTTTTGAGTTTGATTACTTTTTAAAAGACTCCTAAAATCCTTCTGTTGAGGATCTTCACATGGACTTAGATCACCCAGCCCCCTTTCTGCTAAAATGAAGAAGTAACAAAGGGAGTTAGAGACAAAAGAATGGAAACATTCACATTCTCTTCCCTGTGTGTAGTAGATGACTGCTTTCTTCTCCACTGCTCATTGTTTAAAAAATCACGGGACTGTTAATTTTTGTTTGTGACAGTTTTAAATTTCATTTTACTATATTGATTTGATCATACATGTTTATCTTAAGTACAGATTCATTACTTTTTTGAAACAGCAATTGGAAAATATAAAGTGTATTTCAGAAATTTTCTTTTTCTTTTTTTTTAAAGATTTTATTTATTTATTTGACAGAGAGAGAGAGAGAGATCACAAGTAGGCAGAGAGGCAGGTGGGGGGGAAGCAGGCCCCCTGCTGAGCAGAGAGCCCGATGCGGGGCTCAATCCCAGGACCCTGAGATCATGACCTGAGCGGAAGGCAGACGCCTAACCCACTGAGCCACCCAGGCGCCTCTCCGAAATTTTCAAGAGAGTATTTTGATAGGACATTTGTAATATTTTATTCTTTATTTTTTTTTAAAGATTTTACTTATTTATTTGACAGAGAGTGAGAGATCACAAGTAGGCAGAGAGGCAGAGAGAGAGAGGGAAGCAGGCTCCCCGCTGAGCAGAGAGCCCGATGTGGGGCTTGATCCCAGGACCCTGAGATCATATCCTGAGCTGAAGGCAGAGGCCTTAACCCACCGAGCCATCCAGGTGCCCACATTTGTAATATTTTAAAAGACAGTTTTCCTGAAAGTTGTAAACTAATTTTTTTGAGTACCTACTTTATGCCAAAGCATTGTCCTTACTATAGTTACTTAAATGATATTGTTGAAAATAAGCTTCACAGCTCATTGAGGTAAGGGTAATTAATTTTAACTAGCACAAGAGGAAATAGAATCTCAAGATGGTGACTTGCCCAAAGTCACAACAGTTAATTTAGTGGGATTAGAATTTGAAATAGGTCTGTCAGACTCCAACATATATATTCTTTCAAAGGGTAAGGAATCAGCTGGTCAAACATTTTTACATTTGAGATAATCAATTTCATGTTGTTCATCTTAAAACCTGTCACTATTATTCTTTTAATTCTGAGATGTGCCCATTATTAACAAGGATTGGTTACATTTAGGTCGACTTCATTCAGAACACTGGTACAGTAGGTGTTGGTTTGATAAGGATAGGAGTTGTTAATGAATTCTCAAAAGGAGATCAAGTTCCTTCCTTGAAGTAGTCAGGGTCTATGATTCCAGGAGACAGAACTGGAATATCTCTTAAGGGAAATATGCAATTATCAGTAATATGCCATAATTGTGGACATCCACTCTCAAATGGTCAGATTGAAGTGTGTAGGTATAGGAGTTGTTTTCATGAGCATATAGATATGAGAAAAGAAAAAAGTAAAAAGATTGAATAGCTCAGAAATAGTAAACAAAGGCTAAACTACTATTGGACGTAGCAAAATATCAATTTAAGATGACTTCTTTTGAGGGTGGAGTGGGGTGGAGATAACTGCTAAATCTGTATTTAGTAGTCTTCGTTTTGCCTGTCTAGTGAAATTTATTTGAAAATTAGCTTGGAAGTAACCAAAGAATGTAACCAATGTGTTGGTAAGACGATGTGATTGCTAGACCAGTGGCCATAAGGAAAAAGTTGAAAATGATACTTTCACATGAGGAATTATTTTAATTTAATTGTGTGCTTTTGCGAAAAGGAAAAGTATGTTAATAACACCTTTAAAATGTTTTTCTTGAAGTTGGACATAAAAACAAAAATGCTGGAAGCCAAATGTCATGAGGAGAAACTTAAACTGCAGCAGAAACATGATGCCGATGTTCAGAAGGTAGGATATCTGCTGGAATATTCTAGATCTTGTAGCCATCATCCCACCATCCACTTATTTATGTATTTATAACTGTCTGTGCTATAAATGGAATTTGCTAAATTAATAGTTTGGCAAAAGTTGATCTTTAAATTTCATCTTCTTCTAAACCAATGTGTCTGTGTGAGTATCCTGATGGTTTGCGTTGCCCTTAGTTCTTTCTCTGTTTGAAGGCTGGCCTTCTCATAGTCCTTAATCTACATTCTGTCACTACCTTTGTAAAAGCTGAAATAAGACGTCAGGTGTAAACACGAGCGTTTCTTTTAGTCTGATATCCTGTTGGGTTTCTGGAAATGAAAATTTTCTTTTTAATTGACAAAGGAACTTTTGGACTTAGTTCTGTTTGGTGTAGACTGCATGCATCGTGATGGGGTAGGCAGAATGTAGGCTTCTTTGTTCACCAGCTCATTGGATTTATGCCTTTAATGTTTCAGTTTGTTTTTTTAAAGAAAACTTATTTTTCTTCTTAATGGGCACAGCACCAATAATTACAGTTATCCCACATGGAATTTGAATAATTAGTATATTTTAGTATTGATTTAAAAAGTTGAGTGATATTTTTATATATTTTAATACATGAAGATTAATCCAAATAGAAATTTGGCATTTCCTGTTTCACAGCAAAGCCTGATCCTGCTTCCCAAAACTGAATGACAGAGATGGTAGCAGGCCCTTAAGGCCACATATCACATACCCAAGTTTTCTTAAAAGCTGAAAATATATTAATATTTAGTCAGGTGTCTATTTGGCTCATTTTCTTTCAAAGCAAAAAGAAGGAAACCACTGATTGAGAATTAGAGAAAAAATACTGAATCCTTTTCCTTCTTTCTTCTTCCCCATTCACATTTTAAAGGCCCATATTACCCTTTGCTCTTACTAGAATTTTACGTTAGCATAAATTAGTTAGATAAAAACAGCTCTCTATCACAAATACGTTAGAGATTTAGTAATGTAATTTTAATATAACATAATACATATCCAAATGAAATAGAGTATATTAATATATAAGATAAATAAGTACAAAAATATATTTGGAAAAATCACGGTAATAGAGTTTGAAATAGGCTTCTTGGTATGTCCGTTACAAAAATCTATTCTAAGAAAAACATTTAATAATAAAATTCTTTCCAGGAATTTCTCTTTTAAAATAAATTCTGCATGAAAAAAGAAAGCAATGCAACTAGTTTGAAATGCCAGGTAAAATATAAATAAAATCCTTGACCTTATGCCAGATTTGGAAAGTATATTCATCGGTTTGTTGCTTAGATGGCATTTTCTAAGTGTCAGGAATTGGAGAGGAACAAAATTAGAGTGTACACTCTTTTCCTTTTGTGCTTCTTTATGAACATTAGGATCAAACTAACTCCATTTCTTATTTACCGATCATTCTTAGAGGTGGAACTAAAACCGTGAAAGGTAAAGTAAAATGCTGGTAGTAAAAGCACTAAGGAAAAGTTGGTTTGACTTCCAAAAGTTGGAAAGACTGGTGAATAATGCCCCCTGACATTTTTTTTTTAAGCTGAATTTGGGTGTATAGGAATTATACTCCAACCATAAGAAAAGTGGATATTCATACTCCTGCCTCAGTTTCAATTTGGTTTTCTTTTTCCCCTTTGTTAGCACATTTTTTGTCCTACTTGCTAGCTACTACATTATGGTTATTTCTCCAGGTTTTCTTTTTCTTTTTCTTTTCCTTTTCTTTTTTTCTTTTGTGCCTCTATGTATAGATGTTTTTAGGAGTATAAAATCATATTTAAATCTTATAAAATGATTCATTTAAAACTTCAGGCACAATACAATTAATGATGTAAAATATTCATACAATTTTTGACTAATTTTGAACTGATTTTTTTGATTCATAATAGCAGAGCCAGATATAAAAGAAGCATAATACAGTTCATCTTCCCATATGTCTGGGGATTCTTGTTATTATACATGAAAAAGAAAGGACACCAGAGGGAGGGAGGACTCAGGGATCAGTCATCTGATGGTGTTCTGGCCCAGGGCATGGGGGGTGGACTGTGCTATGCCAACAGGCAGATTTTCTAATGGCGTCTCTCTGCTACTTTATGAACCTTTAATCTCTGAATTACATTGTAGAGAATCACCTAATTTATTATTTATATTCTCCATAATTGATACATGAAAATTGGAAGCTGATAACATATTTCTTTCAGTAATCAGTTATTGTAGTATATTTGATATTTTCTTAGTGTACTAAAATATAATTTTTACATTTTTTTGGCAAACCATTTTTGGGATTAGCTGAGATAGATTTGCAAAAATATTGTGCTTATTTAAAAAAGTTATGTGTTCTGTGTATAAAATAGTTCACTAAAACATTTTGAATTCATTTGCAGATTTTAGAAAGAAAGAATAATGAAATAGAAGAACTGAAAACTTTATACAAAAAGAAACAAAGTGAAATGGAGGAGACTATTAGAAAACTTGAAAAAAAAGGTGATGTTGTATGGTTACATTAATTTTTTTAAAAGCATTTCCATTTTACTTTGGTGGCTGTATAAAGTAAAATTTTATTTTTGACCTTTTAGCATGACATGGAGATGTTTATGTGGGCTTTCATACGACTGAGAAAAAACCCTGTGTGTGTGTATGTGTGTGTGTATGAGTGTGTGGTGTGATGTGTGTACGGTGTGTGTGTGGGTCTGGGGTATGTGATGTGTGTATATTTGGGTGTGTATGGTGTGTGTGTATGTTTGTGTATGGGGTGCACGGGGTATGTGCATTTGGGATATGTGGTGTATGTGTGTGTCTGGAGAATGGTGTGTATTATGTGTGTATGTATATATGCGTGTGGTGTGGGGGGGGAGGTTATGTCAGGGGGAGGATGTGGTGTGTCTATGTGTGTGTATGGGGTGTGTGTGTGGTTACGTTGGGGGGATGTGGTGTGTACGTGTGTGTGTGTGTGTGTGCGCAGGTATGTGTGTAGATGGGTGGTGGCGGGGGAGGGGCAGTTGGTTTGGTTAAGGAGTTGAGTGAGTCTGTTACTGGTCCTCCCTCTTCCTGACTCTCTCTCTTATTGGACTGGAGCTGCCCTGCGTTGTAGACTAGAGCTTACTGGCCCTCGCGGGGAAGTCTAGGGGAACTACTCCTCTTGGTCTAATACAATTCATTGCATTAAGTACCTACTTTAAGCCTTGTGGTATATGCTGGTATCGTGATTGACAGAATAAACATTTAAAAAGTATTCCCCATTTACACTTCCATTACGAAGGAAAAGAAAGCATGTAATCAAGTGTAAAATTGACTGTGACTCTAGGTGAGAACACTGAAATGCAACAGGCAGGCAGAGAGAGTGAATGTTGAAAATATGTTTTGGAGAAAGGAACTTTAAAGGTTTTGTAAGATTTGATTAGTTCAAGAGAAGAGTTCCGGGTACAGGGATACGAGTGCTGTGTCGTCGGGTGTGGGGGGAGTGCTGCCGAACCGCTGGGCCGGAACGGATGTCCTGGGCAGTAGAAGAAGGGTTGTGGAAGGGGCTGGACATGGGACCCGTCCTGACTTAAGCACGACCTTGGATTTCAGACTTGGAAGTTTCACGTTTACCCTGTAGATGCTGGGGAGTCAGAGAAGATTTTTGAGACGTGAGCTTTAGGGCGCCACGTTTTAGGAGAAGTAGCCTGGTAGTGGTGGTTATGCCGAACAAGGCGAGGCTGGTTTCTCGTCTGTTACCATAGAGGCGGCATGAGGAGAGAGAGCGAGAGAGAGCGGGAGCGCGTTCCACTTATTAAAAACATGGGCTCCAATCCCAACCCTGCCCTTTGGTGTCTGCTGTATGACACCAGGAAGTTTCTGGGCCATGGCTTACTCATTATAAAATGGTGAGGTTGGAATAAACGGTATATAAAGTACCTTCCAACTCAAGGACGTGTTGCGTCCATGCTTCTGTAACTTTGCACGTGAGGTGATAAGGACCTGGAGTACCTGAGTGATGGCGGGGGGAGGAGGCTCGTGAGAGTGGAGGGAAGAAGCCATTTTGGAGGATTTGGTGAATGGTAAGATATACGTGATGGGAGAGTCTTCTGTGTAGGGTTTCCATATGGAACGTACTGGCTTTCTCTCAAACCACCAACCCTGAATGTATCTGAGAGAATGGCAATGCCCTTGAAATTTAGGGTGGCAATTACATATATAAGTGAACTAATGAAATAGATATTTTTAGGTTTATTTCCAGCCTTAAATGTTGGTTAAAGTAATTAGAAATTTGTTCAGGTTCTTTTGCCAAGTATCAGTGGCTACAAAAATATTTAAAAGTTTTTTCTAGGTTTTCGTTTCTTACCCTGATTCAAACCAGGCAATTTAAACATGCCTAAGATTTAAAAATAATATTTCCTAAGACTTTTTGAATTGCTAACAGATCTTAGTTTTAATTTTGGAATTGTGAAGTAAAATGTTGTAGATGCTAAAGACTAATATGAGGTTAACTTGGATTCTTTGCCTTTTCCCCTCCTGTGTTGCGATAGTTGAGATACATGAGTGAAAGAAGTTTCTATGTAAGTGTTTATGAAAATTTTGCAATCTTAAAGTAAGTGAAGGAGAACATATTCAGTAAGCTAGGAAAATAGTACTTTCAAACAAACGTACAACTGAATTTATTTTACTCTCCAGAATTTATTTTACATGAATATATTAAACAGATTTTCACTTAAATCAGTGACAATTCAAATCATTTAAAAAGGAAGATAGAAATTTAAATGATTTATAACGGAAATGTTTTATATACTTTAAAGCCTATTTCGTTTCAGTAACATAAACTTTGGCAATGATTTTAATGTATCTAGGAGCGACGATATATTGAAATGTTGAGTTCCTCCATCTGTGCATTCAGGACACATCTTTTTGAGTACTTGTCTGTGTGACAGTGTTTGCTATGCCCTGTAGATAAAAAGTTGAAATACCTTTCTCCTCGGGAGATAGGCGAGTAAGCTATTATAACATATAAAGTAATAAGTGATTTGTTGGAGAAATAGATGAGGTTCCCTGGGAATGAAGAGGATTTGCTTTCTACCCCTGCAAGGGGAGAAATCTGGTTGGTGAATGGTTCAGAAAGAAGGTGATACTCGAATTGAGACCAAGGATAAGTCGTGGTTTTTCAGCAAGGGATGGACGGGCATTTCACCTGATGAACAATCAGTTTGGCCGTGAGTAGTTGAAAGAATATGGCCTCCGAAGCTGCAGAGCGGTTGTTGTGTTTACAGTGTCAGGTTAACAATACAGAAGTGGTGAGAGATATGGCCAGGAAGCAGTCAGCCCAGGAGGAATTGTTTTCCGTAGTAGAGATTGTTGGCTTTTACCTTTTAGGTGAGGGGAGCCGTAGAAAGAGTTCAAGTCTGGGAGTAACAGGGCTGGATTTGCACAGTGGCAAGGCCTCTTCAAAGCAGTGGAGGACCCACTGGAAGGCAATGACACGGAGGCCAGCACACTGTTAAAACTGTCTAGAGAGTGAGTAATAATGGATTCAGCCAGGGCTGTGGTGGCAGAAATGGAGAAAGGAAGGAATGAGGGATGCTTTAGACAATGGAGAAGACTTGCAGAAAAATGGAACTGTTAACGGGTAAACCATATTTTTGTCTTCAGACTCTTATGAGGTAGCTGGGATTAACTTAACTATGTTTTCATCATTTTTGACAGTTCAGACCCTTATACGTGACTGTCAAGTTATCCGAGAGACCAAAGAAAACCAGATTACAGAGCTAAAAAAGATATGTGAACAGAGTACAGAATCTCTGAATAATGACTGGGAAAAAAAGGTAAGTGTCATAAAATTGTGATGGGAAATACAAAGGTTTACGCTTCAGATTAATATATTTTATTATAAAAATAATGGATGCTCACAGAATATACAGAAAAACATGAGAAAAAGAAAATAAAATAACATAAAATTCAAGACCAACTGTCTAGAAATAACTACTGTTCATGTTTTGATATATTTTCTTCTAGAAGTCTAATGGTTTATAAAGTAGTTTTCACTTAGAAAACTTACTTTCAACTAATTCTTGAATTTCATGTTCTGAATTTTTTGTCATAGCCTATAGCTTTTAAGAAAAATTAGTAGGGAAAAGGTAGTAAGATAATTTCTGGAGATTTTACCTTTCTAATATTGG
The DNA here is from genome assembly GCA_028533885.1 of Nasua narica. Classification (NCBI taxonomy): domain Eukaryota; kingdom Metazoa; phylum Chordata; class Mammalia; order Carnivora; family Procyonidae; genus Nasua; species Nasua narica. The sequence continues at coordinate 10,580,218 of CM052804.1, read as the reverse complement.
ATTTAGGCCATTGGATCATTTCTTTTCTGAAATTTCAGATAACATAATATTTGTAGTATAAACTTGTTTTTGATGTAAACAAAATCAGTAGTGGATGGGTTATTCATGGAGAAGCATTTAATTTAATTAAGAAAAATATTTTCAAAAAATATTTTCATATAAATTAGCAGTATCAAGAGCAATGTCATAAAAATACTTATGAACAAATCTCACATAGTCATATACCCATATAGTACTTTCACTTAAGCCTTAGCCATTAGTTCAAATTACAGTATGTGTTTAAAATAAAGTATGTCACTTCTTATGAGATATTCTGTCATAAAGATATTGTTAACTCATATCCTCTCAGTTATGGTCTGGGTTCAGAATGTTTTACTGAAAGTTGTAAGTGCCTTTCCAAGCAGACTCTGTTGGTCTGAAATGCATCCTGGTGACGGCAGCTTTAGGACGGGTCTGGAAAGTACACTGCAAATATAGCAGGATGTGGAGAGTTAGCTCTTTTCTGGTTTTATTTTGTCAATTTATGTGTTTTTTCCTCTTTCTCACATTTTGGTTTTATCTTTTCTATAAATCTGGCATATTTTTGTGTTTATTGCAGGTACATTGCATACATAGCAGGTCCCTTTCCTCCCTTTGTCTGAATTCCCTAGTTCCTTATTTTTCAGTTTAAATTGCCAAGTCTTCTTGGAAGAGAAAAGTCTTCTGCCTTCTACGGTGTCCCTTCAGTTGGATGAGCACATCTTTCTTATAGCTGCACAGTCATTAGTTGATAAGAATGCACCGCGCATGCGACTGAAGGGCTTTTCTATGAAGTGCAATTGCATGTAAATCTGAGGTGGAACCGGTGCAAGCAAGACAGGCACCAAAAATTAATAAGCAGATGGTGGATGGACTTTGTAATTTATGCAGTCATTCAGTAAGAAAGTATCGAGCGTCTAGACGGACAGGTGGTGCGAGTGTGCACAAGTGTGCATGTGTGTGCCTGCATGTGGATGTGTGTGGTGTGTGTGCCCGCATATGTGTGCATGTGCTCCATAGTATCCCTAACAGAAATCTCCATCCTGCATCTCTCACTCCAAGTCTGCTACACAGCTACCTACTTAAGATCTCTCCTGGATCTAAATCCCATTGTGCTCACCAAAACCCATCTTCTTCCTTCATTGCTAAAACAGTCTCCTCCTAGGGACTGGACTAGACTCCCTAATTCCCTGTTCCCTGTGGCATTGCTATCTGCCCTGCTGCTTAGGTTCTTCTTTTTGCCTCATTTCTCACATCCAGTCGCTTGCCAACTTCTACTTCTTTTGTTATTCACCACTGAGGCCTCCCTAGTTCAGAGACCATCGCCCCTTCCTAGGTTTGCTGTAACTGAACTCTCTGTCCCTCTTTAGTCCACGGCCCATAATACACCACACCGATGGTCTTTCTAACACACATCTGGTTTCCCTCACCACCATGTTTAAAGGCCTCCAGTGGTTTCCTTGTAGGAAATTGACAGGGCTCTTTATGACCAAGATTCTGGATCTCTCAAGCCTCACCTTCTGTCACAACCCTACACTTCTTATACTTTTGTACTGGCCTCACAGAACTTTCCCAGTTATCTGACTCTACCATGCTGTTTCTAATCTGTGGGCCTTTAAAAACATTGGATATGATTCACACACCATAAAATTCATCCTCTTAAAATATACATACAGTTCAGTGGTTTTCATTATATTTACAAAATTGTGTGACCATGATCACTATCTGATTTCTAGGACATTTCTGTCATCCCAGAGAGAAATGAATTGTCAGTCACTCCCTGTTTCCCTTTCCTCCAGCCTCTTACAGCCACTAATCTACTTTCTGTCTCTAGAGATTTACCTATAGAATCACACATTGTGTGCCATTCTGTGACTGACTTCTCTCAATTACCATGTTTTTAAGTTTCATCATGTTGTGGCATGAATCAAGAGTTCAGTCAGCATTAAGGCTGAATAATCCATTGAGTGGACATACCACATTTTGTTTATCCATTCATCAGTTGATGGGCATTCGAATTGATTGCATTTTTTGGATATCATGAATAACGCTGTTATAAAAATTTGTGTATGAGTTTTTGTGTGGACACATGTTTTCATTTTTCTTGGCTATTGTATAGGGAAAAACACTGCCTGTGTTTTCCTTCACTCATACACTCATAATACTTCTGACCCCAAATATGTGGGTTTATTATACATCAAGCAGTTTTCTTGGATGCCAACTGGATGTCCTATAATTCAACTAAATTTGACACTATTTGCCTAGAGTTAGTGTCAGAGCCTACAGGGTAAGGGCTAAATCCCACAAGACAGCCTCCACTTCAGATGTCAATCAAAAGTCCCAGGTTGTTACCTGTACTTCTTACCAAACAGCTATAAATAGGAGTGCCATGAAACCCTTTCTGTGATTTGCGGAATAGCTCACAGAACTCAGGGAAACATTAGTTATATTTACTGTTTTATAAGGGATATAATAGTAGATGATGATAAATAGCCAGACAAAGAGAGACACAGGGCTAGGTGTGTGGGTAGGGACGCAGAGTTTCCATGCACTGTCCTGGCACGCCACTCCCTGAGTTCCTCCATGTGTTCACCAACCTAGAATCTCTCCAAACCCCAAACTTTTGGGGGTTTTAGGGAGACCTTATTACGCAGACACAAGTGATGGTGAACTTAATCTCAGCCACTCTCCCCTTCCTACAGGATGGGGGGTGGGGCTGAAAGTTATAAGCTTCTAATCGTGTGGCTTGACCATCTAGGTCACCAGCCTCCATCCCAAAGCTAGCCAAGAGCCCATCCAAAGTCACATCATCATCATCATCATCATCCAATGATGATCAAACATCATCAAAGTTGTTTTTAGGACAACACGCGCTACTATCACCAAGGAAATTCTATGGGATTTGGAGCTCTAGGCCATGATCCAGGATCAAAGACCAAATATTAGAACAAAAGATGCTCTTAGTGCTCTTATCACTTAGGACATTACAGGGATTTTAGCTCTGTGCCAGGAACTGGGGGCAGAGACCAATATGTGTATTTTCTGTTATTTCACAGGTGTACCCCTCGAAGTGGAATCTCTGAGTTATATGGTGATTCTGTATTTAACATTTCAAGGAACTGCCTGACTGTTTTCCAGAGTGGCTGCACCATTAACCTGTGGGCTTTTACAATACTTCTCCATCTATTTAGACAGATTACTGTTTTTTCTGGGTCCCTTTTAGCATGAGGCAGCCACAAGGTTAAATGTCCGGGCGAAACACCCATATGCGGGGTGCTGGGAAGGCCTTTTGCATCCTGCATATCTATTGACAAACCCTGGCTAAAAAAATGGGTAGATCTCCTCATTATCGGGGCCTTGGTGGCATCCTGATGGCTTAATATACCCCAGCAAGGTCTCTACTTCCAAGCATGACAAATAATAATTTGCTGCTAAAACTGTTTATCCCTCAGGGGAATGTTTGCCCTTTAAAGCCTTCCAGACCAGGTTACCTGAACTCCAGTTCATTGCTAGATCTGGGAAAGCTCTCAGGGGTGTATCGTGCCTGGTGAATGGTAGATACTATTAACATTCCCGGGTGAATGCCTGAGTGGTAGTCTTCTCCAGTCGCATTATTAGACTTTGCACACCTGCTTGATCCTCAGACGTGTCAGCCAAATCAGAGCATATGCGTTTCTGCCAGGATCGTGTTTGCCCTTGGAGTCTTAACTCTAAGTTCCCTGGATGAGGTAACTTGGGCTGACTTACAGGCACTCCTCCGGCGTCAGCAGGCACAGTCCCCTTGTAGATCAGTCGCGGGATGCCCCGGAGAACCCAGGCCATGCTAAGGGACTGCTGGATGTCAGAGGTCTGCAGCGTTCAGTAGACATGTGGCCTAGGACCTCTGGGAGGCCACAAACATAAAGAAACCGCTACACCATGGGTAGAACCACAGAATTCCGAGTGACCTTTTGATCACTTTGTCAGTCGACGGCAGTGAAATGGAGGTGCTGTGGGCCTGGCCACTTTCATGTGCCCGCAAAGTGACTGACTTCTGAGCAGCAGACATAACACCAGTTTAAAACATAGACTTTGGCAAAAATGTCAACCCAACATATCGGGGATATTGGGAACCACTTGGAAATAGCCCAAACTGCATATGTGAAATTTGTGAAACCCGGGGGTCTTCTTTTGTGTGGCTATTACTGAACCATCCCCACTTTTCCTGGTCGGCTAGAAATGAGAAAAGTTCTTGGGGCCCTCGCCAATAGTGAGCACAGTCACTGCCCTCATTCTGCCTCACGTTCCTACCAGGTCTCAGGGTTTTCCCGCTTACTTCGGTATCTTCCTTGTCAAATCAGAATTTCTATGCATGTGTCATATCCTCGTCCCTCCTGTTCGTGAACGGGACATCAAGTCTGTCTTTTAAACCCTTCTGGATGTCTTTCCTCCCCACCTATTGAGTAAGCCTAGGGTTAGGTGTGGAGATAGGAGTTAGACTCAGAATTTCACTCTCATTAAGATAAGTGAAGGAATATCCATCCCCAGCCTCGGAGCAAATTTTTAACTCCTTCTGGAAGCTATCCACCGAACCGTGTTTTCTTTACCTTAGTTAAATAGATTATTTTGGTGCTTCATCCATTTAAACAGTGGATACATAATCTTTATAAAGACCTGTATACAGGAGGACGTGTAGTATACATTTCTACTTAGCGAACTCTTTCCCAATTTGATTTATAAGTGCCATCTTTAAATCTACTTTTGTATAGATTATGAAATGGGTAAAAATAGTTTCTTGTCAGGGGTTAGGGTGAAGGGGAAAGCATTTTTAACACTACTCTTGTGCAAAATTTGGTGCAAATGAGACAAAAATCCCAACAGTGAGAGAATATTCCTAGTCAATAACAATATTATAAATATTTCTATTTCCTGATTTTAGGCAAATACTAGTGTTGTTCAGTCAAGGCATTGTGTTGTCTGTATGATTTGTTTACTATTTCTACCTGAGGTGAATAATTCCCTTTAATATTTGTTTATTAATTAAGATTTTCAGCTCAGGGAAGTCAAGAAAAAATTGTTTCTTTTTTCTTTTTTTAAAGATTTACTTGTTTATTTTAGAGAGAGAGCGGGGTTAGGAGCAGTGGGAGAGGGAGGGAGAGAATCTAAAGCAGACTTCCTGCTGAGCACGGAGCCAATGCAGGTCTCTGTCTCAGGACCCCGAGGTCATGACTTGAGCAGAAATCAAGAGTTGGATGCTTAACTGACTAAGCCACCCAGGCGCCCCCCCCCCCAAAATTGTTTCATAATTACGCTCTATATAATCTCTTATTGTTACTTGGAATGTTTATTTATGAGTTTTATATCCTTTGTTGTTCAGGTCATCAAATAAATAAATAGGGAAATATGGGAAAACATTTTTTTCTGAATTGCAAAGTAGCCTCTTCTATAGTAATAGTGAAAGAGTCACTTCTTGACTTCACTGTGTAGCTCCACAATGCCGTCGCAGAAATGGAGAAGGAAAAGTTTGATCTTCAAAAGCGGCACACAGAAAATATTCAAGAATTGCTCGAGGACACGAACATGCGTCTGAATAAAATGGAGGGTGAATACATGGCACAGACACAGTCCACAGTGAGTCTTTTTTTCTTCCTTTCCTTGCTGTTTCTGGTAACTATCCTATTAATCTCCATGACTCCATGCTTCCTTGATGTGTGCAGTGCATAAGTAAATGTGTTACAGAATTAAAAAAAAACATTTGACCTTCTGACTTGATACAGGATTATATGTGACAATAGACAGTCTCTTGAAGTCTGCTGTGGGATTTCACTCTGGATTGATTGTTCAGTGCCATTTTTTTTTTTTCTTAACCCCCCAGAAGCTTTTACAAATCTTTTCTTCTTGCTTTTTTTTTTTTTTACTGACTCAGTCTAGAGACCCTTCCTTCACTCCTTTCTTCCTTCCTTCCTCCCTCCCTCCCTCCCTCCTTCTCTCTTTCCCTCCCTCTCTTTCTCTCTCTCTCTCTGCCTCCCTCTTCCTTCCTCCCTTCCTTCCCTTTCTCCCTCCCTCCCTCCTTTCTTTCCCTCTCCCTCTCCCTCTCCCTTTCCCTCTCCCTTTCCTTTCCTTCCTCTGTTTCATTTCAACTTGATCAGGGGACCAGACCCTGCTATCACATGGGTAGACCCCGGAAGTCCCCTTTCTATGAGGGCACAGAAGGGAGACACCAGAGTATACAGCTGAGAGACCAGTCACTTTCTCTAAGGAAAGATGAAGGAGTCCCCTCAAGGGCCACCTCAGGGAGCATCTGGTTGCAGAGGATAGGTCTGAAAGAGTGAGCATCTTCAGCCTTTGGGAAGGTTAGCTGACTTCCTAAAATATGTAAGCCTTAAGCCGGTAGACTCATGGGCACATGGCCTGGGCTCCTCAAATCTGAGGCAAGTTCATCTCATCAGTCTTGTTCCTAATATATGGTATGAGCTTGCCCGATGTAGACCTGTAGAGCCCTATGTCCTGGGCAAGAACACAGTTTTCATTTTCCGCTGACAGTCTACCCAGGCCAGCCTGGCTGGGCCCCATACTTCCTTGAACTTAAAGGTGTGAATTTGAATAAGAGTCAGTTACTCAGGCTTATCTTGGAGACCCCCTAGACCAGTTCCACAGCTTATATCACAGAGTTAAAGAAATGGGAGGCAGGGTCTGCAGTGATTTGGAACTTGGGCTTCGGGGTCTTGGGTTCAAATCCCAGCTTACTAGCTTGAGTGCCATGTTAATTTTCCTCATCTGTTAGATAGGATGCACTAGTACAGTGTAATAGATGTTGTTGGAAATTTTTTTAAAAGATTTAATTTATTTGAGAGAGAGAGTGTGGGGAGAGAGGCAGAGGAAGAGGGAGAAACAGACACCCACTGAGCAGGGAACCTGACACAGAGCTCGATCCCAGGATCTCAGGATCATAATCATAACCTGAGCAGAAGGGAGACGCTTAACCGACTGAGCCACCCGGCATCCCTGTTGGAAAATTTTATAAATTAATATACATAAATTAAGTTACATAATAAGCGCTCGATAGATAATTTTTGAATATTATCTTTGAAAATGTAACATACAAGAATGATGAGAGAGACATATAAATGAGAAAATGATCAATTCAAGAAGTTAATCAACATTTGCTTGAAGACAGCATGTTGAGGATCGTGTTGGCCTCCATCCCCTCCCACAAAAATGATGGTAAAGGGATAAAGAAAAAGGCGTAAACCCAGAAGGACAAAGAGCATTTGGCAGTAATAAAAGTTTTGGAGTTGGAAAGGCAGCGGATGAATTGAAACTGACCTGTTCAAGAAATCAGAACCCTAAATCAGCACTGAAGAAATCTACAAGCAAGCTAGATGACACCAGGGGTTCTCTTGTAGAGGCTCAGGACTTGTCAGCACCAGTCAGAAGGTGCAGGTGGTCCTTCAACACATTGGATTCCTAGAAAGTTTGTTTAAGAAGCAGCTAGATGTTGACTTTGGGTGCTGGACACAAGTGAGTTTATCACACTACTCCTACTTTTGTATATGTTTGAAATGTCCCATAATAAAACGTGTTTAATGATAGAGTTAACAACCAAAACCAACCAGATCTTTCTGTCCTCTTCCCTACCTCCTCTGTGAAGCCTGGGATCCCAGCAGAAGACATGAGGTTATTTTCTGAAGAGATATCTTACCACAGCAGTTCTCAAAGTATGGTGAGCACATCCTGTGGAGTCCATCAGACTCTTTAGAATCTTTTGAGTGGTCAGACTGAAACTCTGTGAAATTATAATTCCACTCCCCCAATAAAGTAAAAACATCAAAAATGCAGGTCATTTATAAGGGGAACGTTAAGCTTCCCTCACATTTTCTCATCTCAGTATTTGATACCAGAAGACAATAGAACAACACTGAAAGAAAAACATGAGGATCTGTACTCGAGGAACTATAGAACACTCATGAAAGAAATTGAAGAAGACACAAAAAGGTGGAAAAGCATTCCATGCTCATGGATCGGAAGAATAAACTTTGTTAAAATGTCTATACTGCCCGGAGCAATCTATACTTTCAATGCCATCCTGATCAGAATTCCACCAGTTTTTTTCAAAGAGCTGGAACAAACAATCCTAAAATTTGTATGGAACCAGAAAAGACCCCGAATTGCTAAGGAAATGTTGAAAAAGAAAAACAAAGCTGGGGGCATCACATTGCCTGATTTCAAACTTTACTACAAAGCTGTGATCACCAAGACAGCATGGTACTGGCACAAAAACAGACACATAGAC
>CM052804.1:10525386-10571428 GCA_028533885.1 Nasua narica | reverse complement strand
AGATGTGGTACATCTATACAATGGAACATTATGCCTCCATCAGAAAGGATGAATATCCAGCTTTTGTATCAACATAGACAGGAATAGACGAGATTATGCGGAGTGAAATAAGTCAAGTGGAGAGAGTCAATTATCTTATGGTCTCACTTACATGTGGAGTATAAAGAAAATCATGGAGGGCATCGTGAGAAGGAAGGGAAGGGTGAATGAGGGGAAATCGGAGGGGTGATGAACCAGGAGAGACTGTGGACTCTGAGCAACAAACTGAGGGTTTTGGAGGGGAGGGGGTGGGGGGGTGGGCGAGCCTGGTGGTGGGTATTGAGGAGGGCAGGTACTGCATGGAGCACTGGGTGTGGTGCATGAACAATCAATCTTGTAACACTGAAAAATTAAAATAAACATATTTGGGGAAAAAAAAAAAAAGAAAAACATGAGAAGTGTGGCCTGAAATGGTTTTCACATATAGAGGATACGAGCAGTTTTGAACATCAGCAAGTATCTTTTACTTTTATACATGTTAAATGTCACTCTGCTGTCCCTAAGTGTGGGTTTTTGGGCATTATTTGGATGCTTTAAATCTGTGTTCAGAGAACTTTATTTCCATTGTTCCTCCGAAAAGATCTGTCATTCCTGCCTCTTAGATCTTATTTTATGCCTTCTACCTTTTTGTATTTTCTTCCTATTCTCTGCACCTGGGATGGTTTTCCATTCTGATCGTACCCTTACCAATTAATTCTTGAGTAGATTTCCTTCTTCTTATTGTGTCTATTACACCTTTTATTTAGCTACTATATATTTTCATATCCAGTGTTTTAATTTGCTGGTGGCCTCTTCCTCTTGTTTTCTTCTTTTTTCAAGCAGAGTGCATATATTTGCAAATCACATTTGTGGTAAGGGATTGACATCCAGAATATGTAAGGAGCTCCTACAACTCAATAGCAACAGCTTCTGGGGCCCTCTACCCTGAGGCTCACCCCCTCCTCCCTATTTAAAGCATAGTAAATCCAAGAGACATATGTAGTCTATTATAAAAACATGCCAGGCATTATACTGGAGACTAGAGCCATGGTGGTGACTAAAAAGTCCTTGTCCACAATGCTAACATTTTTGTGCAGGTGATAGCCAATAAAGAAGTATAAGTGTCCAGGGGTGATAAGTGTTCTAGAAGAGAAAGAACTCAGTTTAAGATATGCATTATAAATGGAGGTGATTTTATCCTCAAAGGGGTGTCCATTGGTTGTTGAGATAAAAGAAATTTTAGGTATTATAGTGTTTTGTGACCTTCCAGTGGGCACAGCTTATATGCAGCAAGTCTGGGGTATTAAAATTTCATGGTAAGGAACAACTGAAATAAAAAAAAATCTCCTTAATTAAGGAGGCAATAATTAAAAGAAAAAAAAGGTTGAGCTACACTGGTGTGAGATGATAGGGTGTAGGAGGTGCTACCACAGGTGAGGCAGTCCCAGAAATTCCTTCTGAAGGTAGAGCATTTACAAAGGGACCCAAGGAAGTATCAGAGGAATCCATGTGATAATCTGGGAACAGCATTTCAGGCAGAAGGAACAACCAGTGGAAAGATCCTGACACTAGGATGCATTGGGGAAGTTCAGAGAACAGCAAGGGGGCAGTGTAGACCTAACATTGGGAGCAGAAGGGGGAGTGGGAGGAAAAGCAGGTAGGGCACAAATCAGAGAAAGCTGTGTAGACCATTGTAATGGATTCTTTTTTTTTTTTAATAGCTTTACTGAGGTATTTATATATTATAAAATTATTTTGAAGTATACAATCCAGTGAATTTTTAGTATATTTGTATTGAATTTTTAATGAGTTGAGCACATGGAAGTGATTCCATCCTACTAATATTTTAAACATGCCTCTCTGGCCCTGTGCAGAGAAAAAAATGTGAGGGACAAGAATGGGAGCAGGGAGACCGATTAGGAAGCTATTATTGTAGTCTAGGTCAGAGAGGGGCTGGCTTGGACATAGGTATCAGTCAGCAAATGATGATGCTAACAAGTGCAATGCAGAGGCTAGAGGTGGATCAGGTTTATTGGGGTAAAAAAAAATTCGAGAACTTATTTTCTGGATAATGAATATAACAATGTATCCAAAGTCGTGAATGAACACCAAATATATATGAAATGCATTTTTGTCATTTCAACATCCTAAATTTTTGCAAACATGAATTAAACATCATAATTTTAAAGTTGAAACTTGTGAAACATTGATTGCCTAAAATGTTGACTGCATAGTTACATGTTATTAAATAATATACGAGCAAGATCTTTCACACTGGAATTTTTAATTTTTATGCATTTGGGATGTAGAGAAAAGTGATGCTTTGGAGCCAAGCGGTCATTGTCAGAGAAACTTCATTCTATTTTTAATGAGAGTTGAAGTTAAAAATTAGCATTCAGACCTTGTCATTAGGTAACAGTAAATATAGAGAAAAATGGACAGAGTCTGTCAGCAGGATTGAATTTAAGAATCATCAGAACTAGACAGATCTTGCTGAGCAGCTCCTGATTTAATAATTAAATAAGGTAGAGTTCAAGGCATGGCTTAAGATGAAAGACAGGACTGTCACTGAGAATTAGTTTCTTGGTTTTGTTGTTCTTTCAGGCTTTTTCTTTCTTTCTTTTTTCTTTTCTTTTTTTTTGGTTGAGTCTTGTTTTGTTTCATTTCCATTTGTTGTAAGCAGATACTTGTATAGATTATTAGACGTCTTTTGGTATTGGCAGGGATTTTCTTGTGTGAAGTTCATAATTAAAACATGTAAACAGTGAATTTTTAAAACAATATATTAGAACTTATAAATATGAAAATTGTAGCAAAAGTATTAGGTGCTTGAGGAGGTGACAGCTGTAAAATATAGAGCTCTATTCATATCAATGCTTAGACACACTGAAAGTCTGTGGATGGCTTTGTTGCAATTTTAGGCTCTGTTAGTGGAATTCTTTACCTTTTTCTGTGTCATGGATCCTGCTGGCTATCTTGTAGTCTATGTAGTCCTTCTATGTAGTCCTTCTCAGAAAAATATTTTTAAGTATAATAAAATATTAAGATTACAAAGAGAAGAAATTTTATTGAGTTATAGTTACCAAAATATTAATAAATCAAAGTCATGATAAAGTAATAAATGTTTCTAAACCAATGCAATAGATATCAAGATTTAGCAGTGGGCCTGATAACTGTTCTAATTTATGAATAAGGATGAAGATAAACAATATTTAGTGATTATCCCAAACTATGATGGACTACAAAAATATCTGTGCTATATGATACTCCTTTGGTGTGTTGACCATATTCTTAGTTAAAGGAAAATGCTGAAGGCCAATTAGGATAGTGAAAATTAAGATGAGATTTTCTTCTCCATTCTAATTTCCTGACACTCTGAATTGTGTTCATGGACCTGTATCCAGTTTAAGAACCCCAACCTTAAAGAGTATCAAAGGGCCTTAGACACCTGAGAATTTTGTTAGCCATTATGAGCTGTTGTTAGTAGAGACATGTGATAATCCATGGAGCAACTCTTCTCCTCTCTGGGATGGCCGGAATTTGTAATTTTGTAGTCGCCACCAGCATTTCTTCTCCCAGCCCCGGAATTATAAAGAAACCCCAAATAGCACTAGTTCATCATTTTGAAGTAAGTGACCATTTTAAAAAAAGGTAGATTTTATTTTTTTTAAAAAACAGTATTAGATTTATAGACAATCTGAGAAGATCGTACACAGTTTCCATATACCACATACCCAATTTCCTTTATTAACGTCTTACATTATTTTGGCCCACCTGTTACAACAAATGAATCTGTAGTGATACATTCAGTTTTACTTAATTTTTATGTGATGTCCTGCGGTTCAGGATGCCATGCAGGACATCACATTACATTTATTTGTTGTGTCTCTCTAGTTTACTCTTGGTTGTGACAGTTTCTCAGGCTTTCCTTGTTTTTCATGATCTCAACAGTCTTGAGTAATGTGGGTCAGGCATGTTGTTGGATGCTCCTCTATTGGATTTTGTCTCGTGTTTTCTTTATAATTAGTCTGAGGTTCTGGGTTGAGGCAGTAGGATCCCACAGGTACAGTGCTGTTCTCATCACATCCTATCAGTGTTATGTGAAACTAATGACATCACTTTTTTAAAAAATATATATTTTATTCACTTATTTGAGAGAGAGCAAAAGTGCGTGCAAGTAGGGGGAGGGAGAGGGACAAGCAGACTCCATGCTGAGCACAGAGCCCGATGCTGGGTTCCATCTCATGACCTTGAGATCACAACCTAAGCTGAGTCGGATCTTAACCAACTGAGCCACACAGTACCCCAACGACATCACTTTCAATATTAACCTTGATCACATGGCTCAGGTAGGGTTTGTTAGGGTTTTCACCATAAAGTTACTCCCCACATTTCCATACTGTCCTCTTTGGAAGGAAGTTACTATGTGTAGCCCATGCTTAAGTAGGGACTTAGGCTCACCATACTTGAGGATGGAGTATTTATGTAAATTGTTCGAAATTTTTCTACATGGGAGATTTGTCTCTTCTTATTCATTTATTGAATCATTTATTTATATCAGTATGGACTTGGGATATTTATTTTATATATCCAATATTTAATGGGTTATAATCCAATATTTCTTCATTTTGTTGCTCAAATTGTTCCAGCTTTGGCCATTGGGAGATCTTTCAGTGGGTTCCTGTGCCCCTTTGACATCCCCTCATCAATGTGGATACCATGGAGAAGGTATTAGAAACCAAGATCTGTGTGTTAGGTGTGCTCATTACTGTTGGGGTGTTTTTTCTTTTATGCCCTTTTACTTGATGGAGCAAGGGAGTGTATATGCGTAACCTGTGTATATATGCATTTCTATAAACATTTCTATATGTACTCATCTCTGTCTATCTAAACATAATTTCTTCCTGATGTCAGTAACTCAGATAAATTACCACATGGATTGTCCTAGCCCCTTCCCATCGTGTATCTGTAAATTCTTAATCGAACAGTGGAAACTTGGCTTCCACTGTCCTCCTTCATTGTTACTTAATTGTTCCATTCCCGTATGCACGTATGCCAGTATCAGAGTTACTAATCCATAACCCATGGGAACCAATTTTGAGTACAGTGCTTGTGAGCAGTTATTTTTTGCTTTTGGACTTACAGATTCCACTCATTTTAAAATTGCTTAGGCTATCACCTTTACCCCATCCCTTCAATGAGTTTTTTCATATAATATAACTAGATTCTCTTGTCAGTCTGCATTGCTTCCTGAGATCCCCCCAATTTCTAAGTGATTTTTTTAATTTGCATACCATAGAGTTCATTTTTTATGCTTTAAAATTCCATGTGGTTTAACAAATGAGTCTTCTCATGTATCCATCATTATAGTGTCATACATATTTTCACTGTTCTAAAAAATCACCTGTGCTTTACTCTATTCATCCCTTGCCCCTCTCCCTAGAATCCTTGGGAACCACTGATCTTTTTTTACTTTTGCCTAGTTTTGTCTTTTTCAAAATGTCATATAATTGGAATCATACAGTATATATCCCTTTCAGATTGGTTTCTTTCACTAAGCAATTATGTGATTAAGGATTCTTCATGTGTTTTTGTGGTTTAAAAACTTATTTCTTTTTATTGCCAAATAACATTCAGTTATTTGGATGTACCATATTTTTATTCATTTATCTATTGAAGGATATCTTGTTTATGTCATTTTTGGGCAATGATGATTAGAGCTGTTATCAGTATTCACTTACAGAGTTTTGCATGGGCATAGTTTTCAAATCATTTGTGACTCAAATCATTTACAAATTTGCTACAGAAAGTATAACCAAAATAAATCAGTGCATATAATGTACCATAAAATATTTATGAAAGTGTTCATGAACAACATTATGTTTAATAGCCAGACATTGAAAAAAACCATCAATAAATGGATAAATTATTTTATGTATATTCACACAATGGAGAGCTATATATAGCAATGAAAAAGTTTTAATTACTGGTATACCCCATGACATGGATGACTCTCTCAGACATACAATATGCATGATGAAGCCTGGCCCAAAACAGTACTCTATGATTCCATTTGTAGGAAACTCAACAAAGCCAAAGTTAATTTTTTTTTGTGATGAAAGTCAGAATAGTGGTTGCCTTTGCAGAGAGGATGACCAATAAGGCTTCAGAATGGCTGGTAATGTTTACATCTTGTAGTGGCTCATGGGTGTTTTCAGTTTGTAAATGGAGATTAGAATGTGTACATAAGATTTGTATGTCATTTTGTCATATTTCGATAAATTTATGAAGTAAGATAAAATGTCACTTTTTGCCACTATAAATAGTTGCTGAGTTACTGTCCCTTTCTGATTTTTAGCTCCTATAGGATTTCAAATGTTTGTATATAAAATTCCAACATTTGTATTGTAAGTCATTATGCTTTATTCTGTCAGTTGCATAACCGAAGGCCCATTGGTTATTTTATAATTTCCTAGTGTGTAACTGGTTGAAAATCATGTCTTTATTTCCTACCAAAATAATACTGTTTGCTGATCTTTCTCTTAATTCCCAATGTGCTATAATTCTCTTAGCATATTAGATTTTGAGCCTGGAAGAATTATAATTCTTGCCATTTGTTATCTCCTTTACTTGGTATTTTACTTAATCATACTATTTACTACTCCAAAAATTTTCTTAGATCTTCTCTCTTCCCTTCTGTTTCCACAGCTACCACTTGAGTTCAGGCCATTGTTGCCTCATTCCAAGACCCTTCTAGTAACCTGCTAGTTGCTCTCCCTGTCTCCTCTTGTTCCGTACCCCACAAATGTGGTTTGTCCCATTTGCCCATGATCAAGAACTTTAGTTACTAATCTAATGCCTATTATAACTTCTGCTTATAAGCCATGCCCGTTCAAGAACTCCAACTTTATCTTCCGAGTGCCACCTTTGAGTTCACGATGTGGGAAGGTATTCCTTGCACACAAGGTAATCTGTTTGTCCTTAACTATACAGTTACTTGTTCCTTCCTTGATCCTGTTGTTCCCTACCTGGAATTCTCCTCTACGCTGTCTGTCAAAGCAATAATTTGACAGCATCTTTTTTCCTGAATAACTTTTTACCCCATTTTGAGATTTCTATTATTTTTTATCCCTCAGTTCTTTGTATTCAGTTTAAAAAAGGATACTTTGCCTAAATGTTGTTGTCCTTAAGGTATTTCAAAATATGTCTATATGCTTTCCCTTAAATTTATTTTACTTACTTTGGGTCTATTTTATGTAAGACACTATGAGAGTTAGGAAAATGCCTTAAAACTATATCCTAAAAATAAAAAAATAATAAAAAATAATAACATGAATAACTGTCTTACCATGCAGGGTGATAATAACATGAATAACTCACTACGTGAGTGAATTCTGTTGCATTTATTATTCTACAGGTGCTATAAGTCTTCTCATACTGTGTTTCTTTCCCGGAATTGACCTCAGTCACAATTTGCTTCCTGCGAATGTGGCTTTGTGAGATTTTTCACCTAGCCCAGACTTTCCTGCTTACTCTTTCATGCCGGATTGGGTTCAGAGATGCTCTGGTCACAACTTGTGTATATGTTACTGTTGAACCAAGCACCAGATTATTTGCATCCCACTTAGTTTGGATAACTATGTTCTGATGACATTTTCTAAGATCTCTAGCCATGGATCAGGCTTTCTTGGGGGTATTCCTACCTTTTTACTTGATCGTCATTTCATTTTGCAGACCTTCCTCATGTATTTTGAATCACGTAACATAATCCTCATAGATTTTTAGATTTCAGTATCTGGGCCATTCTGCATGTTGATTTCTGTTTTTTGTTTGCTTCCCCCCCCCCCCCCCGGATTCTAATTTTTGACGGGCCTAGTATTTTCTGACTGAAGTCTAGACATTGTGTATGAAAGATAGTAAATGCTCTGGATGATGTTATCTTCCCCAGAGAGGTGCCACCGTGACCCACGAGAGGCGTCTGGTGTGGAGAGCGCTCCCCTTGATCCATTCAGGGACCGAGGTGACTCGAGGTCAGGTTGCAGTCCTTGGTCTCCCTCTGATTCACTCCCACTCCTAGTGTGGCCTTCTACACAGTCTGAGGTGAAAGTCTCTGATGTTCCCAGGGGCCTTCCTCCTTGAATAATAATCTACAATTTTTTACTCCTAAGTACAGTGACATGCCGAAAACTCTAGTCTGCATTTCAGAGTATTTTCTCCTGGTTTCTTAGCCATCTGCCCTGTAAATGTTAGGAATTTGGGAAATTCCTTGAGGAGAAAACTGCTCGTGTGGAGCCCCCTCCTATGTGTAGCTATTCTCTCAGGGATCTTGCTTCCTCAAGTCCTGGCTGCCTAGGCCACCCCCTGCTCTGATTGCCTGGCCTCCTCCTCATTCTCCCAAGGTTGGGGAATGCCTCAAAGGTGAAAGCAGCTTACGGAGTGTTGACTCATCTCTCTGCCGTTTCTTTCTCTGGCCCCCTTAAGTCCTACCTGCCTTGGAAGTTCTCTAATACCTTTACATTGATTTTTTCCTGATGTCTTTTGGGTTTTTCACTTTTTCTCAGTGCAAGTGTGATGTGCTGCAAGCTACTCCTTCCGAGGCCGAGATAGAAGTTCCTCTCCTAGGGTTTATTAAGACAGAGTTTCATTTCTGTTTCTAGTATACCTTGTCTCTTTTGGGTAATTTCCAAGAGAAGAGGGAATAAAAATAATTTTTATTCTGCCATTTAAAACTGGAAGGCCAAGTATGTATTCTTTTCTTTGTTTCTTCCAGTCAATCGATATTTAGGAAACAAGGAGAGTTTAGAATATGTATTGGAAAATTGAACTATCTTCTAAAAGGAACTCCCAAAGCAGAGGGATCATTAATAATGAGGCAGAGTGAATAGGATCCATGGAGAAGAAATCTGAGCATCTGATATGTGTCAGACTCTGAGCTAGGAATTGTATGTATTTTCTATATACCATATCTGTATACTGTGTTTTTACATTAGATGTAATTATTTTCATTCCTCAAATTCAGAATCTGTTGCTTCTAAAATTTAAGTTATATACCTGAATTTTTATTATAATGAAGGAAGGATGGAATGAATAAAGAATGTTGGGTTTTGTAATATTATTTAATGCTTAAACTTTATGTTAAATGTTTATCTTAGGATGAGTATAAAAAGATACTAATTGATTAGAACATCATCCTAACCTTTTCCATACCCTTACTGGAAGTGTAATTGTTAAAATGAAAATCAATTGTCCCTTCAGCTAATGCCTGCTTACCCTAATTTTAGATAAAGTACCTAGTCATAAACATGTTGATCTAGTTTTATAAAGATGAAAAATTCAAAATAACTTAAACATATAAAAGGGAAATGATTTAATTATGTGGTGATTTTTGAAGGCTTTGGAAAATGCAGTGCTTGATAAAATGGTAAGTAAATAAAAATATGAAACAAATGAAAATTTCATTGACTAATACTGTAAATAAAATATTTTTATACACTAATGTGATGTGTTATTTTTAAAATAAATTTTTAATTAAAAATATTACATTATTTTTATGATTTTAAGAAGTTTCTAGAGCTTCAAGTAAAGAGTATAGAATATTGCAAAATAGACATTTATTAATAGTTGCATAAAGAGAATGTAACTTTTGTGAGGATAAGGACTTCGTCTCTTATTTACCGGTTTGCCCCTATATCCTGAAATCGTACCAGATTCAGTAATTATTTGTTGAATGAATGAATGAATAGCTAAACGCATATAAACATGATGGTCTTACTCTTATGAGAGAAAGCATTCTTCTTTTTTTTTAAGATCTTGTTGAGTTAGAGGTTGGTTTAATTTTTACCAGTATGATTTATGATACATTTATTTTCGTATTCTTATTTGTAATAGGGTATATCTTTTCTTCAGGTACTAAATGATAGAGGCTTTCCTAACAATGACCTATTCTTTCAGAACCAGGTGGTCAAGGAACTGGAGTCCCGTGTCCAGCAGCTGACTGGAGAAGCAGAGAACAGTAACTTACAGAGACAGAAATTAATTCAAGAAAAATTAGAACTCGAAAGATGTTACCAGATAACATGTAATGAATTACAAGAAGTAAAGGCAAGGTATTGTCTGCAGTCAGATATCTATCAGATGTGGCTATACAGTACTGATATTAACTCTAAAGATTATGTACCAAAATTAATCACACCTGTGCATTTAACCTTTAGAAGTGTCTAGCAAAAATATTGCCATTTGTTAGTTTTAAAAGTCCTATTTAATAGAAGAAGCATAACGTTTAAGAACAGTTGGTTAAAATGTGGATACTTGCTTAATATATTGAAAGATAATGCATTTGAATTTTGTTCACTAAAATATTTCATTTTTGGTATTGATTCTAAATGTATTAGAAGTATATTGTATTCTCTTATTGCTTTTAGGCGCAACACACTGCATAAAGAGAAAGATCATCTTATAAACGATTATGAACAAAACATGAAACTATTACAAACCAAGTATGACGCTGATATAAACCTTCTGAAAAAGGATCATGCTCTTTCAGCTTCAAAGGTATTCTGTGCTGGTAGATATAGCCATACAGAGTGGTTACTTACCTTACTCGACGAAGAGCCATAGATAGCCATGTGGAGGCTAACTATTTGGCATTTGAAATTCGTCTCTTTTGTGCTTAATTCTTGAAATAACTGAAATTTTAAGAATTTTTATTGGTATTTAAAATATTGAAAATGTATCTCTAATACAGAGTACAATATAAATATTTAATAAACTAAATTCTCCTATAAGCCCTTTTAAGTACCAAATTTTTTTTAAAGGAGTAAACATAAAAATTCAAGTAGAAATGCTCAGTTGTGTTAATAATACATTTTGTAGAGTAACTATATACACTGTTATTATTATTTTGAAATTTGGTTCATGGTTTAGCTTTCCTATCATCACATACACATTCATATAGGAACCCATAGACAGCCCTACTGGCACCCACTCACTTTTGTGTCCAATACTGAAACTTTCCACAAAGAGAATCCTATAGCTACAGTTCTAAGGTAGTCAGTTACTTGCTATTTCATGAATTAAATATTCCAGTGGATTTGCTTCTAAAATTAAAATTTAGAAGGTTTTCTACCCATTATCTTTGCATCAGCATCAGATTTTTGTAACTTTAAGTACAAAAGTTACAAAATTTAGTTTATATTTTGACTTTAAAAGATTAATTTTTAAACTTTTTAAAAAATATTTTTCATTCAGATTTGTAGATGATTTTAATTCTGATTAAACCTTCAGTCAGGGGGAAAAGTAAATATATTCACCCAGAAGTCCTAGGATGGTACTGTTTTTCATTATTCTTAAAATTCTTGTAGGCATCTGGTATGATTAAAGAACTAGAAGAGACCATGTGTCAATTAAAACAGCAGCTCCAGGAATCAGAACTTCAAAGAAAGCAACAACTAAGGGTGAGTGCTGTATTTTTATACAGAGCAGTGGTTGAAACTCACCTTTCCTTTTCTTGATTATGTGTATAAATAAGAGTTAATTAAGCAAAATCCTCAGACATACGAGTCATTTTTTTCTTTTGTTGCATTGTATCATTTTTCATCTTATTTATTTTAACAAAAGTAGATGCTAATGGGATATAGAGACTAAAGAACAATTATTTTATTGAATAAGCTTTTTTGATTCACTCAAAAAAAAACTTTATTTAAATACATTATTATTTTAGAATGATTTCCTCCCTTTAAATTACTCTCTACTAGTCTTCAAACTTTCTCTTTCTCCTTCACATCTTCTAGATCTTTCTTTTTCCCTCATGGTCAAGAATTGCCAAAGACTGACGTACGATATAATTTCAGATGTATTATTTTTTTATTGAGTCAACTGATTACTTTTAAGAAATCTCCTAATCCTAAGGTCCAGGAAGGTTCTCTTCCACTGTGAAGTAGTCCCTTTTGAGAGTATGAATATCTTCAGATATTTCTTCAGGTTTCTGCCCTAACACATAGCTACTCACATGTCTATTTGTAGTTTAGAAGATTGGACAGGTAGGGCTCTTGTAATAATATGCAAAACTTAAATAAAATTTGTCATCAGGTAGATTGATTTATTTCCTTAGATTGCAAATTGCATTGACTCTAGTAGCAACTTTAAGTATAATAAAAATATTTATTATTCACAGGATCAAGAAAATAAGTTTCAAATGGAGAAAAATCATTTAAAACACACCTGCGAAAAAAAGGTAATATGTTTTATGGGACACTGTAAGACATTTAAAATGGCCAATGAGGCTTGAGAATGAAGGCTGGTTTTTATGAAGCCATGCATTCTAGCCCTTAAAGAATCATTGGTTTCTTAAGTTTATTTCAGCTAGCTAGTATCAAATTTTGCTTCCTTTTTCATGTTTATAAACAGCTTCTTTACTTTATGAATTGTATCAGTGTAAAAATATCCTTTGTATATTATATTTAATGAGTGCAGAGTATTATGGTGTTAACCTCTCATAATAACACTTTGAAATTATATATTTTTCTACCAGTTTAAAAATATACCATTGATGGGAGCTATTTGTATTCTGTTGTATCATATGTCTAGTAATGCTAAATATTTAACCAAAGAATATAAAACAAAGAATCGTCTACTACTTCAAAATTTCTTTAATAATTATTTCTTGTCATTTGCAACAGCGAATAATTCTGCACATGCTGGCATCTCTATTATCAGTAATAACTGGGGGTTTATTGACATAATTTAACACCTTTGGCAATAAAATGTAGAGTTCTATAGTTCTGTGACTTTTATACTTCAATTTTGAATTTGTTGTTTGTTATACGACGTGGAAAGTAAAAAAATAGTTGAGATAGTAAGGATTTTATTGTTGCTTTTCTAATTTACTGTTGTAATATTAACTAAATTAATCCATTTGTAAAATATTCACATAATGAAAAATGAGTAAAACATTAACCCTTCAATAATTAAATACATACAGGTTAAAATTAAACAGGTTGTATGGCACAATATTCTTTTTTTTTTTTTAAGATTTATTTATTTATTTTAGAGAGAGAGAGCAAGACGGAGGGGTGGAGGGAAAAGGGGAGAGAGTCCAAGCCGACTCCGCTAAGTGCGGAGCCCGACGCGGGGTTAGCTCACAACCTGGGCCGAAACCAAGTGTCAGTTGCTTACCTGGCTGAGCCACCCACGCACCCCGTAGCACAACATTCTTAAAACGCTTTGTATATCTCATCTTGTCCGTATGGTCGCTCAGCAGATATTCATTAAATGCCTTCATTGAGCAAGGTATCATCTGAGGTGCTGAGATGAGGGAGAAGGTTAAGGATGAATTAGCATAGATTCTGCCTTCTAGAAGCTTAATGTCTAGGAAGAATGTTTCTGTCATTTGGAAAAGTGAGTATTTCTACATGTATTGACCTGAATATATGCCCTTTAAAATTATAATTTTCTGATTGCTTAAGTTTTTTTGTTTTGTTTTGCTGATGTTTTATACAGTCTTAGTGCAAGATCTTAAATATATTTCATGTCTACAAAATGATATCTGAACAAGAGAGGGAATTACTGCTTCAGTGGAATAAAGAATTTTTTTTTTAGTTTTTACCGTTGAGCTATGTAGCTTCGTAAATATTTGACTTACTAAAGAAGACCGTACATTATCATAAGCCTTACCGCCACTGTATAAGGCATCCTCTGGGTGTCCTTGTTGGTCCGTTGTTCATTCTTTGGGCAGATGTCTGGCTTCCTGTTCATTAAGGAGCACCTTCTTGGCCTCCTGCTCCTTTAAACTCTGCAGTCACCCCTCTTCCTGAGATGGTATCTGGGTACCTGTGAGGTAGGGAGAGGGGTGGGTAGCAAAGAGAAAGTCACACACTGACTAATTGTAAAAGAATGTGTTTCTATCCCAAACTTCTGTTAAGTCCTACTGAGGACTGTTCAATCCAGAGGCAGAACTGGAGGGATAGTCTTTCTTCTACTGCTGCCTTTTCTTGCCTGTTTAGCCACGAAGGCCACTAAGGCTTCTGGATCAGCCCCTCTGCCTGGCAGACACACCCGAGAAACAGAACGTTCGAGCTCAGCTGGTCCCTATCCAGTAGTCTTCCACCCACCCCCGTTCTGTTTGGCTTAGGGAGCAGACTGAAATTCCTTTTGTTAGGCACCCTGAGGATAGCTTTTCCCTTTCCACAAAGTTTCAGTTGGCCTTAGCTTCTTAATAACCTAACTAGTTAAAGTGCGTTACTTGTTTTCAATGTAAATAAGAAGTGTTTAAAGTCATAGCAATCTTAAAAAGAAAAATAAGCTCAACTGTTCTCGTTGCATATGTTCGAACGTTATTTATACTGGGAGAATGTTGCTCAGCATGTCACTTTTTGTTTTACAGTTAATTCCACAATCTCCCCCTTTTACATTGACATCTGTTCTTCTTTCTTTATTAAAACCGCTGTGATCTCAGTCCTTGAAGATTGGATGTGTTGTACCCCCCTCAGGGAATATCCTTTTTGACTGCGCAAAGACCCAACATAAATCTGACATAGTCCTGGACCGTGGAAGTCAGTAGCTAAATGGGTTGTATAGGTTTTTTTGTTTGTGAGCCAGTGTCACAGGTGTGCACGTTCAATAACTCTTAGTAGAAAACTTAGTTCGGGATATCTGTTCAGGAGGAGGAAATGCCATCTGAGTGACATTATTTCCTCACGCCAATAAGAAAGCAGCGTGAGAGATCCTAACTTGTCTTTGAGGTAAGAGAAACAGCTAGCATCAAATGCTGTCCCTAATTTAAGCACACACACATTATCTAATGGTTTTTATTGATCTCTGGTGGCTATTGCCTGCTCTTAAGATCTTTGAACATCAAACAAATAATAGGTAGTAAAACTAAATGTCATTGTTTGATGAAGTGTCCTAATCTGTTAAATCAGGAAATGGTTAGGCTAAATGATTTTACTAGCAAGGAAACACCTGCCTCCTACAAATAACCTATTGCTTGTTTTCCAAACAGGCACCAAAGAGTGAAAGATGGTGCCGTTTACCTGAAGGAGTTCGAGAGACAGATGTTAGGCATGTATATTCTAAAATGTGCTAGAATTCGAATACCTGCTTGTAATTTCTCTGATGTAACTGTGTAACAGACGAGATATAAAGTCTGCTGGAGTTTAAAACCATCAAAAATAGTATTCTAGTGTTTCGCATTCACTTATAATTCTTTTAATTAGGTTAAATAATTTAAAATGTTTACAGCTTTACACATAACATATTGTATTTTCCAACTACCACAGGCCATGATTTTCTTTAAGAGGGCAATGTGCCTTGAGTCAAGTTTTAAACAATGAAATTGCACAGTGCTGTGACTTATACAAAGAAGTCGTGCAGCCTGGTGCCTACATGCCCCCTGTGGGGAAGCCGAGTTGGAGAGGGGGTGGAGTTAGCCAGGCAGTGGGAGTGTGGGTGAGCGGCGGTTCACTGCTCCTTCCTACGCCCGCATGTCCGCTACCCTGTGTCTGGGTCCTTATGCGGAGCAGAATCTCTTTCTTTCTTATACAAGTCCTCCTCTCTTGATTACTTAAATTCTTGGGTTGCCAGGGAAAATATTCATAATATTTTACATATGTTTATATACATTTTACATACATTTCCATACATTTAGTAAATATTTAGTAATTGTGCTTATGTCTAGTTCAATTAATTATTTACAACAAACCCTCATGTTAGGGAATATATGCTGTAGCTTTGACTCTCCGGTTTGTATTTTCATTAAGTTACTAAAATTCATTTTTGGTATTAACCATATAGAGTAGGGAAAGGATTGCAAGATCGGTTCAGATTATTTGCCACTGCCTTGCTTACATTAAAAAGCAAGTGTTGACAGTTGCATTATCTTTATCGCCACAACTATCTGGAATATAGATAAAAACTAAAAATAAAATTCCTAAAGGCCTTTAACCACACAATACAGATATGTGCGATTAAGGACAAAAAATTTTTTTGTTGTATGGGCCAGGTTTGTGCTGGGCGCTGGGGATATAGACCTAAAGGAGAGGAAACAGCTTCTAGCTCTAAGGACCTCTCGGCTCAAAAGTCTGTGTACCGACACAGGTATGTTTACCTCAGAGGAAAGTCTCTCCTTCTCCCCCTCAGAAAGTCCCATTTCTGCTTCAGAAATGGTTCCAGTGCTTTTAGAGGCAATAAATCAGATCAGGGTGCTTGCGGTAGCTCATTGACCAGCATCAAGAAGTCCCAGCTGCAAACCTGACAAAGGTTAAGATGGAAGAGAGAGTGATAAAAGGCACTTTTACAAGAGCTCCACTTCTTAGCGATTCAGGGGCCGTCTTCGGAGAGGGCAGCCTAGGGGTTTAACTGTATTGTGCCATCCCTGTGACTTTGGGTCTTCACCACGACCTTGAGTTTTCAAGAAAATGTTTAGGTCTAGAGTATTCAATCTGAGAAGGAAATGATGATAATTTTTAACATTTCTGGAGCATTTATTATGTTCCTAATATTGTTCTAAGAGCTTTCCATGGAGTAATTTATTAACTCGTCACAATAACTTATTTTCCATGGAGTAGTAACTTATTAACCTGTCACCATTTTTAAGACATAGTTACTGTTATCCCTGTTTTTTCAGGGGATGCAACTGAGGCACAGTGTCAAGTAAGTGGCAGAGGAGAAGGGTCGAAACCCAGGCAGTCTGACTCCAGAGCTCACACCTATAATCACTGTGTAATTTCAGATAGATTTTTCTCAAAGATGGCTAATTTTTTGAAGTTTTAACTTGAAGAGGTAAACCTCAGTTAGGCTTTCATGCGGTGTTCTGAGTCCCAGAGAAAAAGAAACAGGGGAAATCCCTCCCGTG
The DNA here is from genome assembly GCA_028533885.1 of Nasua narica. Classification (NCBI taxonomy): domain Eukaryota; kingdom Metazoa; phylum Chordata; class Mammalia; order Carnivora; family Procyonidae; genus Nasua; species Nasua narica. Next base: position 10,554,561 of record CM052804.1, on the reverse strand, counting down.
CCTGGGAGATACAGTGCTGGTAGGTGAATATTATTGGCTAGAGGTAACTCCGCCAGCGGCTCCTTGTGAGTTCCCCAGGTGGCCTCTGACTTCGGATTCCTGCAGAAGTGACCTGTGAGGTGTGGAAAGAAACCCTTCCTCATGGAGATCCCCAGTCCACCATCCTGGGGGGCTTCCTGAGACCTGGACTGGTGCTGTAGCCCTGAGGAGGAGGCCACACTAGCAGACACATAATGGGAGCAAGGTTCTGCCCCCTGCGTTTTTGCTCAAGTACCAAATCCAAATGGATAATATGCCATTTACAGATGAGTTGGAGAACAGAGCCGTGATGGGGTCTGTGGCAAAATAGTGCAGAGCAAAGGGAGGAAGGTGTGCTACGGGTGACTCCAGGAAAGGAGTGTCTTCTGAAAGGTATTACTCCAAAAGAAAGCATCAAAAGGACTCATCAGTAGAGTACTGGAAGATACGATGTCTAGGAAAGAGGAACAGGCGTCATAAAGAAAGAAAAGGGTGGAGTGAAGGTTGAGGTAATTGTTATGGGAAGGATGTGAAGAACCCAAAAACACAAGGGCAGAGCTGACATCCACGTGGGAGCTGCGGAAGGTGGAGCCTGGGCTGTGGAGCGCCGCCTCAGGGGTCTGAAGGACAGAGCGTTATCCTGCAGACTGCAGAGGACAGGCAGAGCATTGATACTTAAGCAGAAAACAGAAAACCAGTAGACAATAATCAATATTCCTGAAGGGGGTTCAGAATCCATTAACATGAAGGAAAGGTAGGAGAGAACTCTTGCTGAAGGTCTATTTATACAGATTGAGAGGATTCACCCTTTATCAGGTAAAAACCAGTAAAGAGATTTCGATAACATTTGATTCTCAGGACAGAGAGTGGTTTTTTAAGGATCCAGACGGGGGGCAAAAAAGGGCAAAGGTCTTGTCAGTTTAGCCTCCTTGGTTGCAAATCTCAATGTCTTAAGACGGTACCGTGACATATGCTCTGTTGTGAGGCCAAAATGTTATGACTCAGAATCTCATACACAACTTTTCCTTCGAGTGCGAAGGCAACAGCTGGCCTCCTTAGATGTGCAAAGCCTCAGAGATAGATCACCAAGATATTCTTCTTGAAAATAAGATTATTAGGTGATGTACTGTCATCCACCCAAGGATAAGCAAAACATCAAAACAAAACGAAACAAAATACTCAAGAATAAAAAAGAAGTAGTGCTGAATGCTACAATTAACTAAAATGGAGTTAAATTTAAATGTTTATTGTGTACATGATATAAAATAGTGCAGATGTAAAAATTTCTTGGGAGAAGGGATGCATGGTTAAAAAATGTGAAAACAGCTATCTGGATCAAATTAATGAGATTATTTTCAAGAAAAAAATGGATAGGAGAAGAGGTAAATGTGCTAAGCTGTTGTTTAAAAAGATCGGACACGGAGGTTAGTTTTTGCTTATTGACTATTAGAGAGGTATAGGTTAAAAATAACTGTGAAGTGGTGCCTGGGTGGCTCAGTGGGTTAAAGCCTCTGCCTTCGGCTCAGGTCACAATCTCAGGGTCCTGGGATGGAGCCCCGCATCCGGCTCCCTGCTCAGCGGGGAGTCTGCTTCCCCCCTCTCCCCCTGCACCTCCTTCCTCTCCCCCTGCACCCCTGCACCTTCCCCTTCTCCCCCTGCACTCATGCTCTCTCTCTCTCTCAAATAAATAAATAAATAAAATTTTAAAAAGAAACCAAAATGAAAACAAACCTGTGTTTCCAAAATGTCCACATTGGGTCATCTCTGAGTTTAATTTTGGGATTTGATTTCTCTGAGTCTATGCATTAAAGAGACTAGATCGGTATTGGGATGGTGCTTCTGTTGCTTTATCAATGCGTCTACCCCAATTTAGCACGCCTGCTCTGTGCTGGGCCTAGGATACATACGGGGGTCCGGCGTAAGCAGGACAATAATTTCAGTCTAGGACCTGGTAAAATTCTGGATAGTTGACTTTTTTTTTTCTCATGTGAAGTAAAATAAATATAGTGGCAGAAATTTGTAAGGCATGTTAGTGGCTCTTTTTTTAATACGGTAGGTGTTTATGAGGTATTTTACCATTTAAGATATGGGGGAAAGGGGGGCCCCCCGTCTTTATTTTCTTGAGGGCCTACCCTTGGCACCACCCTGCATGTTCCTCTTTCCAGTTTTTCTCTTGGTCTCATAGCAGCCAGTACAAGCTTTTTGATATTCTCATGGAATATGAGAGTATGAACAAACTCATGGAAGATTTCCTCTCTCCTCTCTCTCTCTCCTTTTAGTCTACAGACAGACGGTTGATTTTATTTATGTATTTATTTTACTATACCACCAAAGGAGAAAAACACAAGAGAATCATCAGAGGAAAAGGTCAAAGAGTATAAGGTTTTTGAATTGGAGAGGTCTCCATCCAAACTAATATAGCCAAGTACAGGTGTTTTGGGCTAGCGCTGAGTCAGTGTTTGAAAGGTTTGTGAAGTGTGTGTGTGTGTGTGTGTGTGTGTGTGTGTGTGCGTGCGTGTGTGGTGTTGGTTGTATGCTTGTCATTCCTCTCCCGTCCCCTGTACTCACCCGCGGTGCTGTCAGCCTCCCCTGGTGTGCCAACGGGTGTGTAGCTGGTGTCCTCACCCCACTAAGTGAATTGCATTTTCTTTTCTTATCCGTTGCCTTGTGTGTGCAGGCTGCCCTTTTACTCCTCCCTTTCCGTCTCCTTTCCCTGTAGATCCACATAATATCCATGTTAGATATGCTTATCTGCATTTACACGTGAAGAGCTTTCTTTGGAGAGAAAGTTTCATTTAGCCCTCATTATTCATGCTGCCATCCTGCTGACTCAAAGGATGCTACTGCATTTAGGAAACAGCTCCTCGTGGTGGGGGCTCTGCCTCCCCAACTCAGTGAATGGTTTTACAGATCATTCCCAGCAGTGGAAGAGAGGGCTATTTCATCAAAACTTGTGTATGTTTGTAGAATATAGACACATGATTTATTGTATTGTCCTGAATCTCGTGATATTCCTTTCCTTTGGCTACTGTGTAAGTTCAAAAAAATTCATAAGTGACTGCTCGACTGCTTCTTTTGAATTTCTTACCCGTCAGTTTATTTTACAGGAAATCCACATACAGGTAGACTCATGCCGTTACTAACTTTGGCCAGACAATTGGTACTGGAAGTATAGTATTGAAATAGTTGTATATTAAAATGATTATGGTTAACCAAGTCTCTATCTTGAAATATCTAAATCTAATTTTACATAAAAATACATTTAAGATGACTGTTTCATTGTTTGTATTTCTCCTCTGAGTGCTTGTCTTCTGGTAACTTTTACATGTCTTCGTCATGGCAGATTCACGACCTGCAGAGTGAACTTGATAAAGAGAAAGAAGATGCTCAAAAGAGAATCCATAAATTTGAGGAAGCACTGAAGTGAGTAAATTGTAATATATTTAATTTTCTAGACTGTGAGCCATATTAAGGAACTAGAACTTAAACATCATATTTTTCTAAGAGACTTGCTGTGGTTTAGTTTGAATTGGTTTTCCACCATGAATCTCCATTTTCTGAATTTTATTACTAGCCAGCACATATTGTTTTTCAAAAAGGAAAAATCAGTTCATCTGTTTTTAAGTGATAGGAATGTAAGAAAATAGAACTTAGTGGTTTTAGATGCTTTCTTCCTCTTAAATGAAAACAGATTAAAAAGAAAAAAAACCCAAGATTTAGGTCTTAGGACATTTAGAAATTCTTCTGTAGGTTTTTGTTTTGTTTTTTTTTTTTTTTTTGAGAAATATGGGTAATGAAATGTTCTGGTTATATTTGAAAATGGACTATTACACAGGCATTGTTTGGAAAAGATTTTGTCTCATGATATAACACTTAAATATACACATTAAAGTGTCAGATTTTATTTTTCTTCACTATTCATTTACTAGGTTGATTAGGCCCTACTTATCAGTAGGTTTTATCATTCAGTTTTTAGCTGAAAAACACTGATTTAGTCAATAAATATTGAGTTTCCACCACGTGTCAAGCAATGTGTAGTCTCTTCCCAGAGGACCTTAGAATTGGTTGGAAAGATTTTCAAAAACTTTGGCAATTATATTACAGAGTGATAAGAATAGGGTACCTGACCCAAAAAAAGTGATGTAAGAAGGGAAGCTTACTTGAGTGCATTATCTCTAGCTAACTCCCATCCCAGTGATTCAGCTAATTTGATTTTTCTTTCTTCCTCAAAGCTTCAAACAAGAGTAACTTGCAGAAAGGCCAAAAAGAACATTCAGAATCAAGCAAACTTAGTATCAGATTCTGCCTGGGCAGATTACACAACCATTTTCCTCTCCCTTGTTTTGCTTGTTAAGAAAATGTATTAGCTGAGTTGTCATATAGAACATCTTAAAATAATTTATGTACTAGGACATCATGGATATCAATTTTTATCTGCACAAGGACTTATTGCTTATTTGTTCACGTCACCATGTATGAATTAGATAGTCAGACGAGAACTATAATATTCATTAAAGATTAGTAAGTTAAGTAAGTATATTTTATACTCTAACTTGGATAGTGACAAAACTAGGGTGTTCTTGCTTCCTTCATGGAAGGGATGCCTTCCCTTTATTCTTCATTCATTTTTTCTCCTTAAAATGTTGATTAATAACTTTCTTCATCTAATTTATCGTACTTTTCGTTTCTCTTTTGTTCTATTTTGTCTCTGTTCTTTTGTAATTTCTTTATTCTTTTTCCATTGGTTTTGTTGATTTGCATTTTATGTCCCTAATGGAAGATATAATCCCTTTAAATAACAGTACACCAACAAATATTTGTTTGGTACTTAAGATGTTTATAGATTATGGTATGATGCTAAAACAAGTAGACAATTTAGAAGATATAGCTCAAGACAGAATGCTGTTCTTAATGATTTTGTATAGTCCAGGTTAGGCATTTGAGATACTAGATACTCAAGTTGTTGACAGTTAAGGCAGTTGAAATTCAGAAGGATTTTTTCAGTGGGATATTGGGAGTTTATGTGTAAAACATTGTAGTATCTTTTATTGTTCACTGATACATTTTGAAAGAACCCTAAGCCTCTGTGTTTTTCTATATACAACATTATCATTCACTAGGCCACGTAACACTCTTTAAGGTTTTAAGGGTCTTTACCAAAATACCAAATTTTACTTAGGATCAAAAGGCTATTTCAGGGGTTTACTAAAATTCTCCTGTAGGCCTGTTTCTCTCATTCCCTGTGTAGGTGACATTTTCATTTCAACTAAATGTTTCTGTGCTCCTAATAGTATAGCCCCTGAGGTGGCAGGAGCAATCGGGCCTGAGAGGAGCAGAGTGAGTTCTTGGGTGGCCTGAACTTTAGAGGGAACAGCACAAGCTGGCTGCTGCCCCAAAGGAAAACAGTCTGGAGGGTGGAGGGTGACCGCTACTGCTTGTGAATCTAAGAATCGTGTTAGACCCAGTGAGTCCAAAGACAAGACCATTTTTCTAAGAAACAGCTACATGGTATAGAAATTTGCCTTGATTATTAGCAAAACCTTTTCTGTAATTAATATATACAAAATGGAAAGTCTCGCTTTAGAATGTGGTGGCATTCATTCATGTAATCCTTCTTTTGTCCGCTCATTAAGAGTTTATTCCTGCTGTAGAGGACAGCAGAGAACAGGAACTCATACATAGGAATTCATATACGTGTGAACACATGATAAATGTATTCAACTCAATCTTCTGTTAAGAGCCCAAGCTGATACCTGAGAACCTCTTGTTACTTAAGAGGAACCCTGATTCGAGGTTGGCATTCACTATAAATGCTAACTCCTTAAAGCTCATTTGTCTATTGTTATTGCTTTTCAGAAATAAAACTAGTTTGATATCATTGTACTACTTAGTTTTTATTCTACACATATCCCAAATATTTTTGCTTCCTACTTTATTTTTGTTCTAGCAAATAATTTTAGTAACCTCCAATAACCTAAGCTATCTGAAACTATCAATAATATGAATTGTATGTGTTCATTTTTTGTTCTTCAAAGACAAGTAATTAAAATATGTGGGAAGCTTGGTAGACTAATGAAAATAACCATATATAGTAAGAGAATTTGGTATAACTGTTTGAAAGACTAACACTGAAAAAGTTTTTTTTTTTTTTGTAGAGAAGTTAAAATCTATGGACAATAGAGGTAGATAGTATAGATTTGGTTTATTCCTTTTTTAATATTCATGTATTTAACAAATTTGATATCTAAGTTTTTGGTGCTATAAAAATAATAAAGTATTGTTCTGAGATATTATATATATTGTCTTTTTTAAAGATATTTTTTATTTTAGAGATAGAGCATGCATGCGTGCGCACAGACGCACGCACACACCAGTGGGGGATGGGCAGAGGGAAAGGGAGAGAGAAAATCTCAAGCAGAGTCTGCACTAAGCATGGAGACTGACATAGGGATTAATCTCACGAGCCTGAGATCACAACCTAAGCCAAAGCCAAGAGTTGGGCACGTAACCAACTGAACCACCCAAGTGCCCTTATACATTGTCTATTTTAAAGTATTTAATGAAACATTCCAAAGTCATCTTTTTAATTGATACCTTTCAAATTCCTCTTTTGCAGTAAAATACAAAACTGCTTTGAAACAGATTTATTCTGATCCATTTTAACTTCTTTTGCATTGTCAAATTGTAAATGTTACAAATATTTCTACCCTCATTATATATATATGTGTGTGTGTATATATATGTATATATATATACACACACACATATATATACATACACATACATACACACACACAGGCTTTCTGTTTTTTTAGTTAGTATTGAAAATAGTCATAATTTCACTAGAATGTATGATAATATTGGTCTTTAGACCAAAGTAATATGGCTAACTAAACTCTTACATTTTTTTAATAATCTTTTTTTTAAAGCTAGTTTACCATGGTTTAAAATCTGAAAGAAAAAAAAAAAAGCATATAAGAAAAAGCTCCCCTTCCATATAAGCTTTCTAGGTATACATTTACCCTTTTGAGGAAAGTGTATCCTTTCATAGGCAAGTATAAATATCCCTTCCCCATCATCTTTCCCCTATAAACTTTACATATATCCAGATCTTTCTTTTTTTTGTTGTTGTTTTTACTTATCCACATAACCTGGAGATTGTTTCATATAAGGACATAAAGAGCTTCCTCATTCTAATTTATGTATTTGATATAATTTATTTGACCAGTTCTGTAGTGATAAACACATGATGAGAATTCTTCCATTTGTCTTCTAGTACATATATGGTTTGATTTTAACATTTAAATCTCTGATCCATTTGGGATGTATCCATTGTAGGTTGTGAGGTATGGATCCGTTGTTTGCCAGATGGCTTCTCAGCTACCTCAAGATCATTTATTTTACTAATCTAGCCTTTCCCTCATTCGAGTTCTGCTACAGGGCCATGGCTGGATGTGTTTCCAGACTTTCTGTTCCACTTCAGAGATCCGGATATGCTTGCACCAGTCTCAGACCTTTTAATTACTGCAGTTTAAAAATAATATTTAATGTCTAGTAGGACCTCTTATTCTGCCACAGTGGTCTCTTTTAGAATCTTCTTTTTTTTTTTTGTTCTTTTGTATTTTTCCACTTGAGCTTTACAATTAGCTGTCTAGTTAAAAAAAATTAGTCTTTTTGTTAATGTTATTGAACATGTATAGTTCAACAAAGGAAGAATTGACATCTTTTAGTGTTAAGTCTTTTTATGCAAGAACATGAGAGGCGTTTCCATTTGTTAAGGTCTTTTTTTTTATGCCATTCTACAGCTCTTACCTTTTTTTGAAAGAGACATTGTTCATAAGAAATTTGTGTTACTTAAATATCACAAATTGGTTCTTTTATATTAAGCATGTGTGCTAGTATTTTGACTATTAGGGTATTTAATGTGAAAATTGAAATATATAGGAAGTTGTACGTTTTAGGTTTGACATTTCATACAGAATTTGAGGTTTAGATTTTAGATCTCTGTACTTTTGTACACACCATGTACTTCTATATGAAGAATGCAAAACTCTTTAGGGCATCCCTTGCTTTGTGTATACTTCGCCTGTAGTCATTCAGTGCCTTATATGTGATTTAATAAATTTGTTCATGAATTTCTCCCAACATCTATTTTCTTCTAGGATCTTTGTTGGTATTGAGTACACAGTATGGGACTAAGCAAGCAAGGGCTTGGTTGTGGTCCCTGTGCATGGCCGTACAGGCTTTGTGTTGCATAATACACTATTTGTTAGTACAATAGGTATTAGTGTCCACAATATGGAGGGCACTATCCACACAGACCACTGTGTGGTGTTCTGGAAGTTAGATGTGTTTTTCCTGCTTTAGTCTATAACATCAGATATTGTTGATTTCATTTTATTAACTGAGTAAAAAACAATTACTTTGCCTTCCATTAAACTATTGTTGGATTGCCGCACTGTTTGTAAAAGTAGAAATTTTGTATTGAAGGGGAAAAAAGGTGTTTCAGGCATGATTTCAAGAGTTCGGGTTGGTAATTTAGAAAAAGTCCAGAATCAGTCTGCTTAACCTCCTATGTTCATGACTTCTTTTTGAAGTGCAGTTGCCTGAGCACCTCCTAAGTGTCTTTACTGCTCAGTCGGCTTTTCTTGACTGGTTTCCATCAACTCAGATGTTCAGACTGTTTCATGTTCTTCCTTTGTGTGATGTTTTTCTCTGTTCGTGTATCCAGAAAAAAAAGTCAGTGTTGTTTTCTTCTGGAGGTCAAATAGGATGTCTCTAAAGCTACCCAACCTTTCCTTTTGGAGAAAAAACAATCTTAGGGATTTAAATACAGATTCTTCTTTATCATGAAATTTCTATCTAGATCTCTTTAGAATGCTACTATGCTACTGGTTTTTTGTAGTGCTGATTCTAGACAGCACTGTGGATTTGCAGTGCTTTGGGGATTATATCATTATGGATGAATAGAGGAAAATAAATAATAGTAACTTCTAGTAGAGTTTCCTTCAGCAAGTAAATAGTTCATGTATTTATAATAATAGTATATAATGGACTTATAATACATAGAGTGAACATATTATAAGACAAGTAAAAGTCTATTTTTAAAACAGACTGAAATGACTTTTATAGTATAAATATTAACATAAAATTAAAATATAACATAATCATGTAGCTAAAGGGGCATATTATTGTACCAGATGTAAAATTATTTCTGTATTTAAATTCTAAATTTGCCCTGGCCTGAACTCTTTGACGTGGGTTTGGGAGGGATTAGCATAGGTTAAGAGCATAGACTCTCTGGACTCAGGTGTCACAGTTCCAAATTCCTGCGCAAATTACTAGCAGTGTGACCTTGGGTATGGTGCTTAACTTCTATGTGATGCAGTCTTCACTTCTGTAAAATGAGGATGGTAATAAGATCTTCCTCCTAAAATTGTTGAGAGGCATGGAGGCATCAATATAAGCTTGTAGAACAGTGTCTGTTACATTATCTGTTACAGTGTCTGTTACAGTGCCTGTTACATTGTCTGTCACATTGTCACATTGTTACAGTGTCTGTTACAGTATCAGTCATAGTGTCTGTTACATTGTCTGTTACATTGTTACAGTGTCTGTTACAGTATCTGCTACATTGTCTGTTACACATATGGGCTCTTAGTATTTTTGTTTCTCATTGCCTTATCAAAGGCAAACAAGTTCTTCAGAAGTAATCTTTCCCTGGCATCATTGTTTTTTTAACAAACAACTTTATTGAGGTATAATTATCACGCCCTAATATTTACTCATTTTAAGCATATAGTTCAGTGCTTTTTAGTAAATTTACAATATCACCGTGGTTCAATTTTAGAACATTTCCATCAGCCCAAAAGATCGTTTATGGCACCAGGTTTTAGAAGGAAATTATCATAAGTGAGTTTTTTCGGACCGAAAGGAATAAGTAATAAGGGACAGGACCTTTGACGATTATTTTGTGGTTAATGCTAACTGGCCACTTGTTATTTTGACCCTTAGGAAAAGTTGAAGTCCTCATGTTTAGATTTATTTCAGCATTTTGTGGAGATCTAAGCTAATGTAGTCCTAATATGTTGCTTCTGGGTTATTTAACTCTGATGTTTACACTTTGTTGGAAGGATGAATTTAGAAAGCAGATTCCGTGTGTGGTATGTGCACATGTGCATGCTCGTGCACATGCACTGAAAAGGGCCTAGAAATATATATAAGCTACCATGTTTGGCGCTAGAGTAGGAGTGATGTTCCTGTTTTCCTCTCTGTTCCTCTCTATTCCAATAAGAATAGTGTATGTTATGTTTGTAGCTTAATAGTAAAAGACAAAAGAAACCAATACAGATTTTAGAAGGAAGAATGGTGCAGTATTAATAATTGTGACCTCTGCTTGGCAAGCATATGGGACTTAAAAAGAATTTCTCTGTATTTTACGTGTTCTAAAATACATGTGTCCAGCAGTTCGTCAGGGTCTTGAGACATTTTCAACTTGTCCTAAATCTCTTAGTCAACATGGGCTAGAGCAGGCAATAAACCCAGATAGGCTCTGGAAATATCTGAAGTCTAATTATCTTGGGTTTTGATTAGAAAAAAAAAAAAACCTTTCATGTATTTCATATAATAAAAGGATAGGTGATAAGGTTGATATTACATTTTTTTTATAGGCGAGAAATTTTTGTTACCTAGAATTTTTGTAGTAGTGATACCCTGCTACAAGATTTTAAGAAAGGCCATTAGGAAGCCTATAGAATATAGAATAGGAAATACAGATTTCTAATAAACATACAATTGGGATATTTTTAATAAAAGTAAAGGGTATTAACCATGGGAGATTATAGTACATTTTAGACATTATTGAAGTTTTCTTATGGGAAATCACATTTAATACATAGATTCATTTTCCACTTTTATGGATCTTATTTCGTAAACTTGAATCTGATTATAGTACATATATTTTTATTCCTAATGTCAGAGCAAGTTACATACACTGGTTACCAGTCCCTGGGGAGGGCTCCAAGTAGGTGGAGGAGAGCAGAGATCATCACAGTGCTAACCACCAGGGATAGAAGTGCAGACATTTCTGCCTACTGTGTCTTAGTATTGGAGTCATCAAGAGTACAACACAATCAAACCCTGAGTGGAACAGCGCTTTACCTACATAGAGAAGAGACAGTGTGAGATTAGCTTCAGTGGTGGGCTCAGTCCCCTGTGGGCAATGGTCCTCTCCTGATGGCTGTCACAAGGCCATTTGCCTACCTCTCCTGGGATGCAGTCGAAGGACTCTGTCCTCCCCTGTGGCGGATGGATCTAACGGTGGGGCTGGCCAGGTGCCAGATGTCTGCACACACTTCAAGCAAAGACAGAAGAGTAGTCTGTGACCCGAAACAGGGAGAAATATTCCCCCAGAAGGTGATGAGCCCAGCGCAGGCTGTGTGGGCTCTTTATCTGTTGAGAAGTGTTCCAAGCCCCAGGCCCGTTCTTTTGTGGCTGAGCGGGGGTCAAAAGACTGCATATACGAGCCTGCCTTTCCTAACACCTAAATATCCTAATATTTCAAGGTAGGTGAATCTCATGCCTGACCTGTACTTTAGGGAGATTATCCTGGCGAGAGTGAGAATATCAAATGTATAAGTAACAAGAAATTGGAAGCAGGAACATAAGGAAGAGGAGGAGCCGGTGACAGTCCATGTGAAAGGCAGCAGACTGAAGGCAGTGAGGCTGTGACAGAGTATAAAGGCAGCTTCTCCGGAACTCTTCAGTTTCATCTCAGCACCTTCTTTAAAATTCAGAGTCGGAGTGAACTTTCACAGATAAATTCCAACAGATACGCTGACGGAAGAGCTCCCCTGCTTTATATTTTTATTCCATGTGGGAGTAGCATAGATTGTTGAGTAAATGGAAACATGAAGTAAAAGGACTGCATTTGAAAATACTGTCTCATGGTCTCAGGAGACACACATTTAAAGATGTTTACCTTTTATTATTAAAATTTGTGGCCAGCTTTATTGAGGTACAATTGACATAGAACATTAAGCTTAAGGCATACAGTGTGTTGATTTGATACACTTTTATATTGTGAAATGATGACCACAATAGCCTTAGCTAACAGCTTCAGCTTACAAAACTACCATTTCTTTCTTGTGCTGAGAACAATTAAGATCTACTTTCTTAGCCACTTTCAAGGATATAATATAGTATTGTTAACTGTAATCATCATGCTGTGTACATTAGATCCCCAAAATTATTCAACGAATAACTAGAAGTTTGCACTCTTCAACAAACATCTCCCTCTTGTCCCTTCCCTTCTAGCCCCTGGTGGTCTCACCATTTTACTCTCTTTCTGTGAGTTGGGATTTTTAAAATATTCCTTATATAGAGGATATCACACAGTATTTGTCTTTCTTAGTCTGACTTATTTTACTTAGCATAATGCCCTCAAGATCACTCCATGTTAAAAAAAAAAAAAAAAAGATCACTCCATGTTGTTGCAGATGACAGGATTTCCTTCTTTTTATGGCTGAGTAATATTCTAATATTCATTGTGTGTATAAGTGTATGTGTCATATGTTTATCACAACTTCTTTATCCATCCATCTGTCAGTGGACACTTAGGTTGTTTCCATGGCCTGGCTATTGTAAATAACACTACAATGAACATGTTTTTGAGTTGGTGTGTTTATTTCCTCTGTGTATATTCCCACATGTAATATTGCTGAAGCATATGGTGGTTCTGTTTTTAATTTTTTGAGGGTCCTCCATACTGTTTTACATAATTCAGCCATTATTTCTTTAAATAAATTTCCTACTCTCTTCTCCCTGGGTTCTTCTGAAACTCCGGTAATTCAAAATTGGTTCTTTTGATGGTATCCCATAGTTCACGTAGGCTTTATTCATCCTTTTTCATTATTTTTTTTCCTCGTCTGACTGGGTAATGTTGAAGTCCCTGTCTTCTGGTCTCTTCTGTCTCAGATTTTTTCCGACCTGATCCGTATTGCTCCGGATGCCCTTGGTTCTTTTTCATGATCACTCTCTATTGCATTCTTCATTTCATTCATTGTATTCTTCAACTCCAGAATTTCTATTTGGTTCTTTTTTTGTAAATTTTGTCTCTTTGTTAAACTTCTCAATTTGTTCATGTACTATTTTCTTGATGGCATTGAATTGTCTTTCTGTGTTTCTGAGTTCCCTTAAAAAGTATATTTTGTGGGGCGCCTGGGTGGCTCAGTTGGTTGAGCAACTGCCCTCGGCTCAGGTCATGATCCCGGAGTCCCGGGATCGAGTCCCACATCGGGCCCCCAGCTCCTTGGGGAGTCTGCTTCTCCCTCTGACCTTCTCCCCTCTCATGCTGTCTCTCACTCTCTCTCGAATAAATAAGTACAATCTAAAAATAAAAAAATAGAAATCTTTAAACAAGTATATTTTGTATTCTTTATTATGTACATCACAGATCTCTGTGTCTTTGGGGCCGGTTGCTAGATTATTATGACACCACAGCTTTGGTGGTGTCATGTTTCCTTGATTTTTCATGGTCCTGAGCGTTTTGCATTGCCATCTTCACGTTTGACATAGCAGTCACCTACCAGGGGTCTTTACTAATTGCCTTTGGGAGATAAATACCTTCCTTCAGCACTGCTAGTTATTCTGAGGCTTTCTCAGACTTTCGAGAGTATAGCTGCTCCATGCTGCTTCTTCCCTCTTATGGAATTCTTAAGCTTGTATGCCTTTTCCTGATCCTGCAAGATATCTGGCCAAGTGCCCATAGACTCCGCTGTTTTTACAGAAATGCCACTAAAACCCAAGTTTGTGGTCTCTTCCTGACCCTTGGATTTATACTGACTTTTTGTGCATTTTCACTAACCGTTTGCTAGAGCTTGCTCTGGCTGCTGCCGCTGGGGGCTCACACAGGGAACTGGCCTGTGCGTGGGGCCTGCCCAGTGGCTTATGGGCAGGCTTCTCGATGGAGTCCATGATGCAGTGACTAGGATCTGGGTGCTGTTAATGCCCCCTGAGAGTCCCGTCTGCCATTCTCCGAGCCTCTTCCTACCCCGTAGTCACGCAGCCCATCCTCTAGTACTATGGATGGAGTTGGACAGAAATGAGCTGCTCTTGCTCAGCCTTTAGGTTTGTGAGACCATGTTGTTACATAGCATTGTAGTTTTTTCTCATTTGTTCAATAATATTTCAAAGTGAATACACTACAATGTATTGATCCGTTCTATTGTCAGTTTCTAGCTTGGGGATATTATTAATAGTGCTGCAATGAACATTCTTAGTATGTTTCTTTTGGTAGACACATATACACATTTATGTTAGATATATACCTTCATCCAGATTTTTATATTGTGCCAAGCTAGATGCATATATGGAGAGGGATAGTCTTTTAGACGATTTAATGGCGTTATCAAAGAACCGGGTGAAGTTAGTGGAGACTTAGGTTGGTTGGGATTGAAAGGGAGGAAGTCACTGGAGGCCTTCCCTTACTTTTACTTCACCCTGGTGCAGTTTTGAACCTCTTGTGGTGAGAACACAGTCATTATATAAATCAACTTTGTTTTGGAGGATCAAAGACACAAGTGATCTGATTCTTGGACATGCGAGTTGGTGAATGGGTGATGATAAGCTAATTGAGCAAGTATTACAAGTAAGGAAAAAATATGACAATTTTTAAGGACTTATTTTAATATGTTACTGATTTTTAAAATATTCCTGCCTCTAATAAATATTTCTGTTATTAATAGCTGGTTTTAAAAAAATATATAATCATATTTCCAGGTACCACTGCTTTTCCAAGTACAGTTTCATTTACACATAAAATTATTAGAAAAAAAATATTGATGTTTTCTACAGTAATTCAGAATGTTTTTGAATTATATATATTATTATTATATATATATTTTTTTGCTTTGAAGCCAACTCTCAATATTAGTGACAGTAAATGTTTACCATTTAGTTTATTGAAAGTTGTTCTATAAAATTATTTATTATGTAAAAATTAGTAGCATCTCTTCTTTTGCCTGACTTTATAGTTTTGTTTAAAATGAAATTTATAAAAAAAAATAAAATGAGGAAATTTGTGAAATACTTTTGGGGTATTATTTTTCCAACACATTTTAGAAAACTCAGTCTTTTCTTGCTTAATATACACAGTATTTATAATCTCCCATTACAGTGGAAAACAGCTTATTTATCCCTAAAGTTATATTTTTAAAGAAGTTATATTTTTAAACATGAGTGGATAAGCTTTCCTGTAAGGTTCTTGTAAATCTCCTTCATGTATCTTTTGGTTGTTTGTTGTTATAAATCAGCATGTATAATATTAGTAGGAATGGGGATTAATCTTCAAATAGGAATGCCTTAGGGTATAGATAATAAAACTGCAATGTTAAAATGACAGTGTTTTTATATTTTTATTTGCTAGAAACTAATCTTAAAAGAAGACAAATGGAATACTAAATCATCTTGTGATTATTCAAAGAGGGAGTGGGCTACGTTTTGATTAGGTTTGTTTTTTTAATGGAACATTGCTTATTGTAAAAATTTGGATGAAGTTCCATTAAAAGCAGATAACTTTCCAGTTTACCCAGGAGCTTGACTTTTGAATTTTGGTAGAAAGGGAGAGCTAGGTTCAATCAGTCTTGTGCAGAAGGAATTTTAAAGTGTAGCTGAATCATAAAATTCTAAATTCGGTTTTAAATATTGCCGAAGTGAGGGATTGCGGCTTGGTCATTTTGTTTGTAAGGTTGGTAAAATGTAACTCAAGGAATTACTAGGATATATACTTTAAAATGGAAAAAAAAAGTGAAATGAGAAGCTATATAGAAAGAAGCTAAAATTTCTGTGCATAGTAAGTGAATGAAAACATCTTTTCCTTGAAAAGAAAATTTATTCTGTTTAGAAAACAAATTTGTACTTTTAAAAAGTTTTCTTGGAAGATTAATTATAAAAACTGGTCCGCTACAATATAAAGTAACCTGTAACTTATGATACTTAATAAGGAAGATGTGGCATTAGTTTTAACCAAGAATATTTAAGTTTAAAGATGAATTCAGTTTGCAAATTGTCAGATACAATTCATGATGTATTATTCAATGAAAATATATCAGATTTTTATATCTGCCTATAATGTTACCTCTAACAACCTAGATATTGTGCAGAGTGAGGAGCAAGAAGATTGATACATATGATAGCACTGTAGATTTTATTTAACTGGAATTAGATTAATTATATCAAGGAGGGTTAAATGTAATCAGAAATTGGTAAATTATATTATAGTCGAATTATTTAAAAAGTTTGTTATTTGTCACTGCCCCTTTTGTTCTAGGCCAATCCAGGAGAGAAATGCTTTTTCTTCTACCATTGTAACAGAGAGCTTATGTTAAAATGAACCTATGCAGGATGCTTGGAGGGTGAACTCTGGATACTGACATTATCCAATGAGAAGACTTTTAGGAGTATCTATTCTTTAGTTTTGTTTTTATTATAAAACTAATATATATTTACTGTAGGAAATTGGAAAATGACAGAAGAGCACAAATAAGGAAATCAAAATAGCTTATGATCATATTAAATAGAACTGTTTACTGTTATTCCATTTTAATTACTCTGAAAACATTAAATCTTGAGCTCTTCTACAGTGGTAATATCCCCTCCTGTACTCTATCCGTTTTTTCTTTTTCCTTCACTCTTTACCTCTAAAATTGTCTTAGCCATTCTTATTTGCTTTTCTATTTCAATTTCAGAATCAGGTTTTACTAAAATTCTTTTGTTATTTTATCAGATTTGCATTGTTTTTATAGATTAAATAGAATTAAAAAATTTACTAGATTAGTTTATTTCTCCCATAAATTGTATATTTCTCCATTAGTTTTTTTTTTAGGTTTTAGGATTTATTTATTTATTTGAGAGAGAGAGGTCACACACGAGCGAGGGAGAGAGGAGAGGCAGAGGGAGAGAGAGAGAGATTATTCTCAAGGAGACTCTCCACTGAGCATGGAGCCCAGCAGGGCTCAGTCCTAGGACCCCGAAATCATTACCTGAGCCAAAACCAAGAGCTTGTGTGCACAAGTGGGAGGGGCAGAGGGAGAAGGAGAGAGAATCCCAAGCAGACTCCACGCTGAGTGCGTAACCTGCCACAGGGCTCAATTTCAGGACCCTGAGATCACAACCTGCGCTGAAACCAAGAGTTAGGCACTTAACCAGCTGCGCCATCCAGGTGTCCCTTGAAATAATTTTTAAAAATTTACATTTCACTTTTTAAGCAAATTTCAGTTTTACAATACAGTGTTACCAACTTTTGTTATCATATTATACTTTAGATCCTAACACCATATTCGTCTTATAGCTGGAAGTTTATATACTTTTCCAACTTCTAATTTCCCCATGTTGGCAATCATGTTTCTACCCTCTGTTTCTATGAGTTAGCTTTTTTTTTAAGATTCCATATGTAAGTGATATTACATGTTTTGTCCTTTTCTGCCTGGCCTATTTCACATAGCATAATGTCCTCCAGGTTCATTCATGTTGTTGTAAATGACAGAATTTCCTTCATTTTTTAATAGAGAATAATGTTACATTGTATATGTATACCACATTTCCTTGATCCATTCATCCACAGATAGACACTTCAGTTGTTTCCATATTTTGGCTATTGTGAATAATGCTGCAAGGAACGTGAAAATATAGATACCTCTTCAAGGTAATGGTTCTGTTTCCTTTGGTTATAGTTCCGAAAGTGGTATTGCTGGATCATATGGTAGTTTTATTTTTAACTTCTTGAGGAGCCTCAATACTGGTTTCCATAGTGGCTGCATCAGTTTACATTCCCACCAGCAGTACACAAGGATTCCCTTTTTCTACACCCTCATCAACCCCTGCTATCTCTTTATCTTTTTGATAATATCTTTTGTAACAGGTTTGTGGTGATATTTCATTGTGGTTTTGATTACTGTTTCCCTAATGTTTGTGATTTTGAACACATTTTCATGTAAATTTAGGACTTTTGGGAGAGATCTTTTTTTTTTATGTAGGTGTTTATCACTATCAACTATCCTGTTAGACCTGCTGCTGCTCTATCCCATAATTTAGGTTGTGTTTCCATTTTCATTTGTCTCAAGATAGTTTCATAATTTCTCTTTTGACTTCTTTGATCCATTGATTTATTCAGTAGCATGTTATTTAATCTCTACATATGCATGAATTTTCCAGCTTTCTTCTTGTAATTGATTTCTAGCTTCATACTGTTATGGTTGGAAAGATGCTTTGTATGATTTTAATCTTAAATTTATTAAGACTTGTTTTGTGGCTTAACATCTATCCTGGAGAATGTTTCATGTGTACTTGAGAAGAATGTGTACTCTGCTGCTGTTGGATAAAATAGTCTGTAAATGTCTCTAGGTCCATTTGATGTAAAGTGTAGCTGAAGGCCAGTGTTTCCTTATTGTTTTTCACTGTGCATGATCTATCCATTGTTGAAAATGGGGTTATCGATATCCTTACTATTACTGTACCACTGTCTATTTCCTCCTTCCAATTTGTTAATATTTGCTTCATGTATTTCTTTCTTCCCTTTATTGGGTGCATAAGTATTTGCTAATGTTATATCCTCTTGATGAATTGACCCTTTTATCATTATATAATGACCTTCTTTGTCTCTTGTTACAGTCTTTGGCTTATGGTCTGTTTTGAATGATAGATGTACACATCTACCCCTGCTCAATAACTTTTTCCATCCCTTCACTTTTAGTCTATATGTGTCCTAAAGCTGATGTGAATGTTTTGTAGGCATGAGGTAGTTGGGTCTTGTTTTACCCACTTGGCCATTCCATATTTTTATACTGGGATATTTAATCCATTTACATTTAAAATAATCATTGATACTTTGTGGGTTTACTGTTGCCATTTTGTTAATTGTTTTCTGGGTATTTCATAATTCCTTTGTTCCTTTCTTGCTCTCTTTTTTTGTGATTTGATGATTTTCTATAGCAGTATGCCTTTTTTCCTTTTTCCTTTTTTTTGGTGTATATGTAGGGTCCAAACTCTGCTCTTCAGGGAGGGGCTGAGAGTTGGGAGTTTTTTCCCTATTACACGGCACTGTGCCAGAGATGGTGTTTATGGCAAGAGTGTATGTGCATTTCAGCCTTTCCTATCCAATTTGATGCATCTCTACTGTATACTCATGAGTTATTCCTGCAGACATTAAGAACTACTTCTTTGTTTGCATAGCCCTGTGGGACTTGTAAATGCAGGCCCCATCCTCTATCAGAACCAGGCAAACATAGGAGTTACTCAGCTAGTGTCTAGATTTCTTTCACAGTTAATTGCTCTACACGCAGCTGTACATTCCATGTGTCTGTGGGAGGAGGGGCCTCCTGTGATACATCTGGGTTGACTCCCCCTAATTTGGACTTGTTTTTCTTCTTCTTTCTGAAGAAAGAAGTGTATATATACACTCATGCGCGCAAACACACACACACGTAATATACATGAATACATATGCATATGTAATATACATATATACATATAGACAATATACATAATATATAATAAATGTAAATATATATTTAGTATCTTCCTTATATATAATATATATGCTAAATCTATTAGCATAAATATATTCATATATTTACATAGAATATATGCTAAATATTATGTATTATATATATGCTAATATGTTAGCATATATATAAAACACATTTAAATGTGTTTAAATATATATAAAATATATATAAATATATATTTAGCATCCTCCTCCCGTGTCCATTTCTGTGTCTTTTATTCTTTCATATTTCAAATTTTCTTATGTTTTTATGTGTTTTTGTCCTCTGTATGTTTAAGATGGTTTATGAATCACTGATTTGACGTTCTGCACCTGCATTTCTCCTCTTTTTCTCTCATAATGAGTTTTTCTCCTGCTCTAAATTTTTCTTTTTATCTCTTCTTTATCCTAATCACTTCCCAGCTTTAAATCTTATTTGTATTATTTTTATCTTAGATCATTCTGAAGACTTAAGCCCCTATTTCATAGAGACTGTCTTCTGTCCTTCAGACTCCTCACAGTATTCCTGATACAGTCTTCTGGATATTATAGGAGACCCTTTTGATAAGTGACTCTTCCATGTATTTGAAAGGTTTCTAATCCCAAGTTGTACAGTAGCTTTCAGACTGCAGTTGGTGTTTTCATGCCTTATTACTTAATCTTGAACAAGGTAAATTTTGTGCAGTCTTGTTTTATTTATTTCACAAACACTGAACTTCTACCGTGTGTGCATTTTTGTAGATACCATCTGGCATTAGTATTCCATGTAATTTGGGGATGGAGTGTCCTGTCTCTGCTCCCTGTCTACTTGTATAACATTCCTATTCTGTTGGAGAGCTGCAGCTAGCTAGAAACCCTCTTCGGCAGCTGCCAGTGAAGTTCAAAGTTTCTAGGAAAGTATTGCCTATAGAAATTCTGCTTTACTGATGGGATACTTTTTCATAAGCTGTGTGATGAGTCTCTGTTCTTCTGAACGAACACAAGTACTATAGTTCTGAGTGCATATCAAGCTTGAGTTTGTTCCTATTTTTGTTTCCATCTATATTACTTTAGTTGTGGTAATTACAGATCCCTGCATACCATATACCATCATTCATTCTTTACTCTCAATCCGGATGTTTTCTGGGACTTCCTGGCTCTGAATGGATGTATAGGAAACATCCGTGGATATTACTCTGATGTTTTCTGTTATGTGGAAGAATCCCAGCTGCTAAATTTTTTTTTATTTGTTTAGACACAGAATCTTTTACCTGAGGGATGAATAGGGTGTCTTTCTACCTCATTTTCCTTTAGTTCTATTTCCTAAGACAAATTTACATTTGTTCTCAGATGGTCCTGTTCAGGTATTTTTTATCAATCCATTTCCATTTGCTTTGTATTTATGGGCAATTCCTTCCAGCTTCTTTCTTTCTTTTTTTTTTTAAAAGATTTTATTTACTTATTTGACAGAGAGAGAGAGATCACAAGTAGGCAGAGAGAGAGGGGAAAGCAGGCTCCCTGCTGAGCAGAGTGCCCGATGTGGGGCTTGATCCAAGGACCCTGAGATCATGACCCGAGCTGAAGGCAGAGGCTTTAACCCACTGAGCCACCCAGGTGCCCCCCAGCTTCTTTCATTGGGTTGTTTGTTTATGTCAGTTTTTACTATCATTGCCCCTCCCCCCATTTTCCCCCCTCTTTCTCTTCCTAGGTATTTTAGTGAGTACTTGCAGGATTCAGATGTTAGTTAGCCAGATGCCATTTTGTATATGGAGACTAGAACTATTCTTGACTTATTTTTGACTAGAATTCTTTTTGAAATGTAATATATACTCTCCCATCCTTTTTATCATTGCATAATGAAAACATTTTATGGTAAGTCAGAATCGTCATCTTTGGAATCAATTATTGTGATTTACTATCGATTCAATTATAGATTAGTTTGTGTGACTAAAATCTGAATACACAGTGACCTTCCTATGACCTTGAAACTTGATTTTTTAAAAATTCCTTGATCTCCAGCTTGCTTTGTGGTCTTTGCCTCTTTTTCAGGAGGAATAGTGAGCCATGTGGAGCTGTATGACCTCCCGAGCAGTGTAGCACTGTTAGCTTTCTGCAAAATTAATAAGTGAATCAAAGGCTGATTCAGATCTCCCAAATGGTTTTTTTCTAAGTCCAGAAAATCATCATATTCTCTTTTGCCATGAGTATTCTTTAATTTTTCACCCCATCAATATATGCTTTATTAATACAATAGACCACAGTCATGTCCTTCTGAACTTTTATCCATATTGGTTTTTATATTTTTTATTTTTTATTCCTGATGCTATTTGTCCATGGAGCATATAGGGAAGCCTTTGTTATAACTTTGTCATCTCCTCCTCCTCACCTGCCACCTGTCACTAATTACATGTAAAATAGGTGCTATTTCTATCCTTACACTTCCAAACTCAACTAGTGTCTAATTTCCTTAACGTCCTTGCTTTAGACCCTTACTTTCCTGTGTTCTGTGAACTTACAAGGTCATCCCTCACACCCATCCTCCCATGCATTTTCTGATTCCTTTCCCAATTATTGCCTGTTTCTCCATCGTGCAGACTAATGTAAGACCCCTTTATTATCTCTCAACTGCCTTGGTCCTTTTAACATGTAGAGAAGAGTGGATATCCACCTTAAAACACCCTTTCTCACCCTCAGCACCCCCATCTACGGTCTTTTCCCCTCTCTGCTTTCATAAGCAGGTTTCTGCAGATATCTTGCGAATTTCCTCTGTGTTCTCATCTTCCACTTCCTTTCTTCAGCCCAGTCCTGTCTGTCTTCTCTCATCATGTTACCAGAACTTCTCCTAAGGTCACAGTGACCTTCCATCTGGATTTTGTTCAGTCTCCCTTCCCTATAACATTCTCTTCTTCAGTTTTTGGGACACATCCTCCTGATTTTCTTCCTTCTATCCAGTCTTAATTGCATGGTCATTCCATGCTCTGCTGTCTCTGGATCCTCTCCATAGACAGTCCAATCCAAGACCTCAGCTTTAGAAACCGTTCTTCCATATCATGCTTACGGCAGTGACTTACACATATATATCTTGGTCTCAGATCATTTACTTCCTTAGTTTTCTTTATAGCATTTATGACTATATATTTGGATATTTGTATTTATTTTTGACTTTTTAAACTCCACTTTTAAATTCACTTCCTACAGAATTCCAGGATGTCACAGAAGCCATTGTTGCCCCTTCATTGTTTCTCCTTCATGCTGCTCTTATCTTCACCATCTCTCTGCTTGCTTCTTGTCTGTTTTGATGTTCTCCTCCCAAGTTCCTGCTTTCTTGGGCTGCTGATTGAGTCATTCTGCACATGTGTTCAGTTTGGACTGAAAAATAGTTTGAAAAATTTGAATGAGTTGCCAGCATTATAAAATTAGGAGATTTCACATGAATTTGAATTTCTTGTTTCTCTGGAAACATGCAAGATCTGGCAGCACTAAGCCATCTTCTCTCTTGGTGACAGGTGGTTGGAGCTGATTGCATAATGCTTGGATTAAGTCATAATGGAAGTCACAACAGTTTTCAAAGAATCATTGTCCTTGAGACCACTTTTTCTTCTGTTCTTGGTGCGATTAAGTTAGTAATCAATAATAAGCAGCCAGTTTTCTTTTTAAACCCTCAGGTTTATCAACTTATAATTGTACTTTTAAATAACTTAAGGTTAAAAAGGAAATCATAATAAAAATTTGCAAATATTTAATAAGAGTATTCCTCATCAAATATTAAGTATCTCTAATCCTGTGTCTAGACTGAAATGACCTCAAGAAGCTAGGTAAAGACAACAGAGTCAGTACGAAGACAATAGAAGAAATGAAGCTAAACACAGAAATCTGTGAAATTGGAAACACGACGCAAAGTATCAGCAAAACCACTTTGAAAAGAAGTTAGTAAATTAGACATGTCTCTATTGGACAGGTTAAAAAAGAAGAGAGAAAACTAAAGGAAAAAATTGAACAGCATTTACCAAAAACCCCAAAGTGGCAACATAACTCTATGGAGAGAATGTTGTTTTGGGCTCATTCTTTTCATTTTTGTTACCGGGTCCTGGTACGCATTTTCATCTGGGCTCCTCTCCACAGTTTTAGTTGTTTTACTTTTTTATTTAGTTGTTTTGTTTTGTTTAAATTTGAGGTGAAATTTACTTAATATAAAATTAACCATTTTATTTTATTTTATTTTTTAAAGATTTTATTTGTTTATTAGAGAGAGAGAGAGAGATCACAAGTAGGCAGAGAGGCAGGCTGAGAGAGAAGGGGAAGCAGGCTCTCTGCTAAGCAGAGAGCTCGATCCCAGGACCCTGAGATCATGACCTGAGCCGAAGGCAGAGGCCTTAACCCACTGAGCCACCCAGGTGCCCCTGAAATTAACCATTTTAAAGTGAACAATTGAGTGACTTTTAGTACATTTACAATATTGTGCAACCAGCATCTGTATCTCGTTACAAAACATTTGCATCACCCCCAAGTAAAGCTCTGTACTAATTTAACAACTTAGTCCCCAATCTCCACCCCTTCCCAGATCCTCACAACCACCAATCTGCTTTCCCTCTCTGGGGTTTTACCTATTCTGAATATTTCATACGAATAGAATCCTGCAACATGTGACCTCTGTGTCTGGCTTCTTTAACTTACATAATATGTTGTAGCGTATATCATTACTTCATTCCTTTTCATGGCTGGATAATATTTTATTGGGTGTATACACCATACTTTTTTTTTTAATCCATTCAACTGTTGATAGACATTTGGGTTTCTATCTTTAGGCTATCGTGAAGAGCGCTACTATGAACATTCATTCCACATGTATTTGTTCAGTTCTTTTGGTGTAAACCTAGGAGTGGAGTTGTTGGGAAAGCTATTTGTTTTTGTACTTGGCTTTTGTTACTGGGTCTTCAAAATGATACTCTGGCAGGTGGCACACATATTTCCTTGTTAGCCTAGTTTCAGCTGCTGCTATAGCCCACAAAAAGAGAATTCCCGCTGAGAATTATGTAAACGGCTTCTAGGCAGTTGCTAAGAATATTCTTTTCTAGTGGACTAGCCTATTCCAGAATCCAAAGCACTGATTAAAGTATTATCTGATAACCATAGAATTATAACAAGGAGAGCCGGGGGTTCTTAAGTCGTATTTATATCAAATTAGAGTGAGCAGTTAAATTGGGTGGGTTGTCCTTCCCTACTTTGGGATATTTTCTGTATCTCCTTCGTTAGGCTTTGCAAACAAAAATTTCCTCCACTAATTGGTGCTAAAAGTACTCTGACAGATTTTTACCCCCTATATCCACCCATGTATAATCATTGTCATAAAAAATAGTAAATTAAGACTACCTTTATGCCAAGAGAATCACCATAGAATTGTAAGGTTTTTTTTTTTTTTTTTTGAATTGTTAGGTTTTTACACCTGTTGGCCACTGGGCAGCATGATGGGAATGTTGTCTCCCTTTGCTATAGCAGCTCATTTATATAGTCATTTTAGTATTTTATTGTATTTTTGCCAGTCAGAAAAATAGTGCCAACGCTGATGATAAGAAATCAAATCTTACAAACAAAGCATAATTGAGACAAGATAGAGATCATCACCCATGTTGAAAGCGGTGTTTCTTTAAGCTCAATTAATTTCACATTGGACTTAAGCCTGTTTGTTAAAAATATAAAGGAAGAAAGCAAAATTAAATAACACATCTGAAATACTGGAAAACATCCTTAATGATGATAATTTCTCACAGTTATTTCTTCATGGAGACTCAGAAAATAAGTCTAATCAGTAATAATTTCATATAAGCTAACTCTCGATCTGGTGTTAATTTTAATAATAGATCTCTTTCTGATGGTATCCCCAAGGTATACTCTGAATACAATGGCTTACATACCTGTTACATTTATTCTTAGATATGATAAAAATCATCTCTTCCAAGAAGATGTTGGAAGAGTATGAACCTAATATGGAGGGATGGAGAGTGCAAGAGGGCATGTGAAGGAACCAGAGAAAAGGAGCCCACTTGGATCAGGAATACAGGAGCCTGGTGCTCCAGACTGAGAAAGACCCCAAATCCCCCCAAAGGTGGGGGCAGAAGGATGTACTTTCTCCCACAGGGAATGGCAGATGGTTAGAGAATTGGTAGCAGTGTGGTATATGATGAAACTGACATTGGAGGAGGACTTAACTTTCCTGAATATCTCTCTGCAATAAAACTAAGTTTTGAAGAACAGAAAATGAGCTGGTGGAGAAGAGAGAATTTCCCTGCCAGAAAGAATAAAATGTTTCAAGAAATGAGTGTGGTAAAAAAAAAAAAAAAAAAAAAAATGAGTGTGGTAATGTGTTAATGTCCAAGCATGAGGTTAGGAGTAAAGCAAACAGACCTGATTTTCTGGAAGATTTTCTCAGACTATAATAAACAATAAATAAGCAAACATCAAACATTTCCATCCTTAAGAAAAACGTGCTTTTATTTCCTTACTACGTTTCCTTTATTCCTTCCTAACCTCTAGTCCCTGAAGTTCGAGGTCATGAAATTTAACAAGAAATTTAAAAATTGGGGACTTTGTTAAAATTTGAGTCTTCCAGTTTTTTATTACTTGATACAAAATATATTCATTTAAGGTGTGGAATACACAAATGTCAAGGAACTTTGAAGAAACTTTTGGTAATTTGAACCATATATCTCTATTCTTAGTGAACAATGAAAACACCCCGAAGGAGGTTTGATGTGGAGTAAAGTAGGTCTGGAAATAGTCTATATTGAAAGACCTAATGGTCTTTTGATGTCTGATTCTTTGATTTTGCTTTTGCTTTTTAAAGGGGTGCTATGTGATTATAATGAGAAACATTTCAAGTTCTTTACTGGGGAAGTTAATTGTTCCTTAGCTTGCTCTATTATGACTAATCAGTGGTTTTGAATGGTAGCAGTGTTTGAAATTATTACTGAGGAGAGTCACCTTGTTTGGTAGAGAAAGTTCCAATTCATCGTGAAAGTTTATCACACCCATAAACTGCCATCATTCCTTCTATAGTTTGTGGCTACGATATGTATATAAATATATACATATATTTATAATATATAATTAAAGTTTCAGTTTGATAATTTTCTGAGTAGTTAATAGGAATAGAACAGTTTGTTTTTCTTGCAACTGGTACCGTGAAATTTGAAGTTGAAAATTATGGATAAAGTACTAGAAGGCACCATCAAAAATATTCATTTTTGTTAGGTGATTTAAAAAGTATTCAATTTTGCATTGATGCGGACATTTGTGTCATCTCGAAAAAAGTTATCACTACACTTTGGAAAGTGCCCACAAACTCTGAACATAATTTTTTCTTAAAAATAACACTCTTAAGTATCAGTGGTGGTGGTGGGGGGACCCATCTGTTCTCTTTTCTGCACTCCGCTTGAGCATCTGAAACCATTTTAGATGGAGAGCAGTCAAAGTTTCCCGTTTATTGTAAGCATTCCTTAGCCCCAGTGAGCATGCTGACATAACCCTCCCTCTAAGAAGCATGATGGAAGGCTTGAAGAGAGGACAGAAATATGTGGTGACCTTGTTTCAGATTGAAAAGGAAGTTTCTATTCTGTTAAGTACTTCTTTGTAGATACATCTTTACAGAATTCTGCATTTCTTCTCATGCTTTAAATCAGTGTCAGTGAGATAAGATGGTCAAGAGGCCTCTTACTGACAGAGACATTTGTGACACTATTTCACACAGCAGGTCAGGCTTTTAGGTTTATTAGATTCTACAGGAATTAAATTAAAAAAAAACAACCCACTGTTTTAAGCAGTTTATATGTTATGTTTAGCTTCTTGAGTTTTACTATAATCAAAATTCACTTTAGCAATGAAATGTGGTGAAATAAATTTAAGCCTGGTGGAGAGTTTGATAAACTAATATAATAATACTTTATTTAATGCGTTATAGTTAAAATGATTTTGGTATATATATCCTCTTAGTTCATCCTCAAAAGAATCTTATGTGGTTGTTTGTGATTGTCTGCATTTTAAAGGGAGAAACTGAGGTTCAAAGATACTGAGCAATTTAACCAGTGTGGTGCATTTTGTATGTGACTGAGCTGGGACTTGATTCTAGGCCTTCTGACTCCTAATTCAGTGCTTCCCCCCCCCACTAGAAAGTGGACTTTCACCTTTCCTTTGTGTCACTTAGTAGATCCCCTTTTGTGATTTTTAAATGACTTGATCCCAGTGATTCATAGATGGCAGCATATACTAGGTATGTGTTACTGCTTATTCTTCTGTGAAGTCTCAAATGGGAGAATGTGCCCAGCGCACAGTTTCTGAAAGTGACCCACCATGTTCTCTGGATAGGACCACTCTCCTCTGCGATGTACGTTGGGTCTAGAGTGGACACCTGATCGAAAGGCAGCAAACGCATTTTCCTCGGAGATACAAAGAGCTGAAGGTGACACAGCCAGTCAGTGGGGGTGTGAGGATTCAAAATTGTACGTGTTCGACTCTGGAGCCCCTAGTCCTAACCACTGGTCCGGCCCCTGCGTGCAAAAGCTTGGTCTATTTCAGCTCCATCTCAAGAGGGACTCTTAACCAGCATCTCCCATCTTTACAGTAATAGCCATTTTATTTAGGTAGTGTGAATTGGAAGGTATATTAAAAATTTATTTAAATAGTTACACTTATTTTTGAAAATAGATTCAATGTGGCCTATATAATGTCATTACAAACTGTATTTATTTTAAAAAGACACTTATTTAGCCAACTGGATAAGAAGATTTATTAATTTCATAAGGTTTAATTGAAATTGTTCTTAATTTTTCACTTTATTTTGTAGAAGTCTCATAAAGATTTGAGGGTTTGTTTGTTTTTTTCCAGGCTTTATTTCTTCTTTTTTTTTCTTCACATATAAATATAGTTTTCCTAGCTACATTAAAAGCTTAAATTTGGGGGGCCCCTGAGTGGCACAGTTGGTTAAGCATCTGAGTTTTGATTTCGGCTCAGGTCATGATCTCAGGATCAGCGTTGTGAGATCGAGCCCTGCATCGGGCTCCAAGCCAAGCACAGAGTTCACTTGAAATTCTCTTCCCTCTCCCTCGGCCCTCCTGCTCTGCTCTCTCTTTCACTGAAGTAAATAAATAAATCTTAAAAAAAAAAAAAAAGCTTAAATTCTGGAGTAATTAAAAAAAGATTATTTTAGAACAAATAAAAGTGAAGTTAAATGTCCCCACTGTCAGAACTATCACAAATTCTTACTAACAAAGCCTGAATTAGGAATGGCATGCTTCTCTAGATTTCCTTAGGAATTTTAAGGAAGATTATTTATGAGACTAAAATTCTGATGCTGTTTTATTAGCAATAGCTAGGGCCTATTCAATAGGCATAAATTCATAATGTAAACTTGAAAAAACTTGAAAAATTTGTAACGTTTTTTATTTGGAAGAGATTAGAAGCCAGTAAATAACACCTCCTTTCCGTCTCAAATTTAGAATTAATTTGAAAAAACAGAAGAATCAGGCAGATGGGGCTGTGGTTTAGGCGTGTGGCCAACATGCGGCTTAGGAATCGTCCCTCTTAGAATTAATGTACTCGTCTGGTCACAACCTGAGCAGCCAGCAAGAGCCTGCGCACAGCAGGGG
>CM052804.1:10510182-10525286 GCA_028533885.1 Nasua narica | reverse complement strand
GTTTCAAAAATGAGACCTGCACTTAATACACACTTGAAAGGTGTATGCAGAGAAGCCAAGTTCCACCTCCACTCCTCCTGTCCTTTCTCCTCTGGCCCCAGCCCCAGTATGTGGGTGATCTCCTTCGGCAGTCCCTGACACATCCTTTCCGTATTTGTTTTCGCACAGATGAGCAGGTACATACATATCTCAGGGCTGTGGTTTTTTTTTTTTTTCTTACACTTTGCTTTTTCCCTTTGTTATAAACTAGAGGGCATTCATACATCAGCATAGTGTGCTACTGTATGGATGAATCACAATTTATGCAATAGCTGTCCTACCTATGGGCGTTCCGGTTGGTTCAATATATGCGATTACAGTTGATGCTGTGATGAATAACCTAGTAGACATGTATTTTCCTATTATCTGGTCAAAAGATAAACGTATATGTAGTTTTGTTTTATATTGCCAAATTTATGTATTTATATTCTATATATATATATATATATATATATTGAATTTCTGCTGGCTACATATTAGAATGATTTTTGACCCATAGCCTCCCAAATAGAATGTTATATTTTTAAATTTTTTGTCTGATAGATGATATGTGATAAATAGTATCTCAATATAGTTTAACCTTGCAGTTCTCTTATAATAAGTGAGAATAAACATATTTTAATATATTTCAGGGCTATTTTAATAGCTTTATTGAGTCGTAGTTGAAATACAATACATTTCACACAAAGTATACAGTTTCACATTCTGACATACCCTATCCACTTGTGAAACGACCAACACAACAAATGTTTCTATGTGAGCATATAGTTATTCCCAAAAGATTCCTTATGCCTCTATGAAATCTCTCCTGCCCACTTTTCTCTGACTTCTCCTTATGCAAGCAGCACTAATCTCCTTTCTCTCACTATACTTTAGTCTCTAGAATTTTAAACAAATGGAAGCATATGCTATATGTACTTTTTGGTCTCCCTTCTTTCCCTTGGCATAATGATTTTGAGATTCATCCATGTTTTACTGAGTATCAATAGTTCAGTCCTTTTTATTTTTGAGTATTATTCCATTCTATGGATATACCATGTTTTGTTGACCCCATATATCTGTTGATGAACATTTGGGCTGTTTTCAGTTTGGGGCTATTATAGATAAAGCTTCTATAAACATTAGTTTTTACGTGGACATTTTCTTTTTGTCCTCTTTTGTTCTCTTGAATAAAAACCTGAAAGTCAGATGTCTGGATCGTATGGGAGGTGTATGCTTAACTCCTTAAAAAGCTGCCAAACTATTGTCCAGAGTGGTTTGTACTATTTTACATTCCCTCCAGCAGTATGTGAAAGTTCTGCTTCCTCCCCATCCTTGCCAACACTTGATATGGTCAGTCTTGTTATTTTCACAATTCCAACAGGCTTGTCTGAGTACTTCATTGTGGTTTTAATTTGCATTTCCCTAGTGACCAATGTTGAAAACTCTTAATGTCCTTTTTTTGCCATAAGTATATCTACTTTGGCAGCTATCTGTTCAAATCTTTAGCCTCTTTTTTTAACTGGATTGGTTGTTTTCTTATTATTGAGTCTTGAAAATTCTTTGTATATATTGGATACAAGTCTTTTAACAGATACATGATTTGCCAATGGTTTTCTCCCAGTGTGTGGCTTTCCTTGTCATATTTTTAATGGTTTATTTCAAGGAAGTGGTGTTTTTAATTTTGATGAAGTCCAGTGTATTTATTTGTTCTTTCACAGATGGTGCTTTTGGGATCACATCTAAGAAATCTTTTCCTAATCCCAGATCGCAAAGGTTTTCTTCTGCAAGTTTATAGTTCCAGGTTTTACATTTAGGATTGTGATCCATTTTGTAAAGTTAATTTTGTATGTGCTGGGAAGTATGGATTAAACTCTTTTCTCTTCCTTTCATAATATGCCTTCTTGTCCTTTTAATATGTGTAGAATCTATAGTGCAGAACCTCTCTCATTTGTAATGTTGTTAATTAGTATTGTCTCTCTTTCCCAATCAGTCTGAGTGGAGGATTGTCACTTTTATTGGTCATTTTGGGATTAGGTAATCTAGTCATTATTAAATGTATTATTAGATTATCTAATATTGAATTGTTCTTACCTTCATGGCATAGATCCAACTTAATTGTCAGCAATTTAAAGATGTTGCCTCATTGTCTTCTTGCTTGCATTGCTTTTACCAGGAATCTGCTGCTCTCCTTACTTTTGTTCCTCTGGAACATGTCTTTTTTCCAGCTGTTTTCAAGATTCCTTTTTTGGTCACTGGTTTTGGGGCAAATCGATTATGTTGTGCCTTCATGTAGTTTTATTTGTCTTATGCTTGGAGTTCTTGGAGTTCTTGGATCTGTAGATTTATAATTTTAATTACATTTGGAAAGCTTTTGGCCATGATTTCTTCAAATATTTTTTCTGTCCCCATCTCTCTTTTCCTTTAAGGTCTCTAAATACACAAATATTAGGTTGCTGACATTTATCACCAATGCTTTAGTTTTTACTATTCTGTTTTTCTTTCTTTGCTTTCTTTGCTTTGTTTTGGTTAGTTTCCACTGCTAAGTCTTCAAGTTCATGAACTTTTTCTTTTGCAATGCCTGGAATCCCATCCATTATGTTTTTCATCTCACACAATGTAGTTTTTCTACAAATCTATGAAAGTTCTGTCTCTAGGATTTCAGTATGACAGGGTACTTCTCAGCCTTATCACAGGCCCTTTTCTCTCTGTTCCCTGCATTGTCACTTGGCCCCTGTTCTTTTTTTTTTTGCCCCTGTTCTTTTCCCTGATTTAGCCAGTCTTGTCTTGCAGCTTCTCTGTTTGTTATCCTTTGTGCTGAAATACCCTTACCCTGAATTTTCTTTTACCCAGTCCTCTTCACCCTTCAGTTAACTTCTTTTTTTCATTAAAAAAATTTATTTTCTATGGAGGTATAATCAACATACAAATTCAGTTAACTTTAACATCACTTTCTTTCATCCTAATTCCTAGTTAAGGTTTTTTACCCTGTTATATAAACCCTTAATGCTCTATATTTCTTTTTTGGTCATTGAATGGAATTCTCATTGTTCTCATTTGTATTAATTCAGTGTCTTTTTCTCTTTGCTAGATTGAAAGCTTCCTTAGCACAGGAACTGGGTGTGATTGGTTTACTGATGGTATTTCAACATCTAGCAAGGTTCCTGGCACCTAATGGGTGCTTAACACATTAATGGTAAATGAATTAGTGAGTACCACATGATAGCAGATTAACAGTGACTGAACTTATTGCTAAACACATATAAGGTAACCACTGGAGCCTTTGGAAGAAGGTAGTATGAGGTAGGGAGAAATGGTCAGTGAAACATGGGTGATTTATGTTTATAAATAAAGATTGGTTTCTTAAAACTAACGTAAATCCAGCCCACACACTTTTATACACTTATTGATAGAGTGTGTGTTTCTTATAATCAGTAAAAATGGTTGCATATTTTATTACATCTGAAACAAAACTTTGTCTTTAGAAATCTCTTACCTCTACTATGTTCATCTTTCCCTTGAAATAAATAAGAATCTTCTGATGGAGATCTGCTCTTTTCATGAAAGTATGATGGGAAGGAGGAAAATAAAAGATATTTTACAAATATCAAATAAAAATACCTATTTTACAAATGCATATACATTTTAATATATACTTAAAAAACATATATATGTATGTGGTACATCTCTTCATTCTTTGTGATGGTCTTACCAAATGACATGCCCTTTATGAAGCTTTTTTGTTTTACCCTAGGCACAATGAATTCCTCCAGCTCTTATTTGCTCATATTATTATGTTCATATTATTGTGTAGCTCTTTTCATACTGAAAATAGGATAGAGTTTGTCTTCTTTTCTATATTGGATGCAGGGACAGTGTATTGATTATTTTTGTATTTTTAGCACCAAGCACAGATCCTGGCATATAATAAGTGTTAAGTAAATACTTGATAAATACTTTAGCTTTCAAATATTCTGAAAGTGGTTTGATATGCAAATATGTTATGTGAGGACATAACATATTTATTATGTAATAATAAATTATTCAATGTTATAACATTACGTAATGTTATAACATAGTATTTATTTATATTATAAATTATAATAAGGACCTACTTGTAAGTTCAACCAGTTAACATCAAACAGTGATTTAGTTATATATATATATATATATATATATACACATGCACACACACACAGCTTTAAAGAAATAGCATGATGTAGTAAAACAACTTTGGACTTTGAAGTCAGATGGGCTGCTAATTAATTAGTGTTAATTTCTCATTCTGTAAATTTTTGGGCAAATCACTTAACTCTTCTAAACTTTCTTATTTTCACTGGTGAAAAAAAGTAAGTGATAACTTTATCAGTATAAAAGTGAAATGAAATAGTCCACGAACTGCCCTAAACCAATGAGCATAATGAGCATTCAATAAATGTTCACTCTTATTTCATCATTTGTGAAGACATTAAAAATTATAGTTACACCATGAATGTTATTGTTTGTAGCAGCTTCATCCACCTGAAGTACTGAAAAGTGTCTATTATGACTTCATAATTATTTCACATAATTTAGAAATCATTTCTGATAAGCAGAAAAACTTCCAATGATAAATATTACATTTATGTTTAGTAAATAAAGAGAAAATTTGCCTATTTAAAATTTGATCTACTTGTGCGTAGTGATGAATGTGAGTGAGAATATTTTCCACCTACTTTGAAATGTTGAACTGCCCAGGGACAAGGCATGGATGATATTTTGAAGGAAATAATAAATATTTCAGCTTCACATTTCAGCCTTTCTTCTGTATTCCTTTGATCTGGCTTTGGTTTCCTTATTATTCTGCTTGAATGACTTCACATTGCCTTTTTCTTCTCCCGAGTAACAGGAAGTGGTCCTGCACCTATTTCAATGTATTTAGGCTTTGTCGTTTTATAGGACGAATGTGTCTCTCCTTATTATATACTGATCCACGATTGCCTGTAAAGTAAGCTGTATTGGTGGGTATGTATGTAGCTTTGCCTGTATGATGAATAATTTAATATAGGGAACTTCCAATCAGTACTTTCTTAAATATAGGAAACACAAAAGAAAACATTAGATTTGGGGTTTTTTTGAAGTTTAAATATTTTAAAGGAATTTTTCTTCACTATCCACTGGAGCTGTTTTATGTTTAAGAATCATTTTCTCAAGGTTTTCTTATTTTACCATGAATATTTCAATTGCTCTTTTATTTGCCAGGATAGAGGTCTTTTATTTATTTATAGGCCTTTATTATAGGCAGCAGTTAGTTTAGCACAAAATTAATACAGAAAACTTTAAACTGCGTAAACATGTCATCACATTTACCTACATTGCTTTATTTTATACTTTACACACTGATCTTCTGAGGCTGGTTTCTTATACAGATTCTCGCTGACTCTTTCCCTTTGTCCTGTTCCCATAGCACTTAGAATATATAATATATATAATATTACACTGCTACTTGATTTTATGTGTGTGTGTGTGTTTTCCCCCTTAATAGAGTTTCTCCAAGATTAGATCCATTTTTATACTTGTAGGTTTTCTGCAGGTTTCTGACCAAGTAGGTCTTAAAATTTGCTGCCAGGACCCTTGCCGCAGCTCCTAGAACACAGCTAACTTGCTGAAAATATGGGGTAGGAGGTTGATGCCAGGATCATTTCTTTTGAATCATGATCATTGACTTCAAGGAATTTATGTATCCCCTAGCTGAAATTCTTATGTTTTCAAGAGACTTTTGGATAGCTGAAGAAGATTCCTCATTCTTATTCATAGGTAACATGCTTCACAGCCAATCATGGTTCTTCAAGACTGGAGTCTGGCTCTGGGGGCACAGCCTGCTGGGGAAGCCTAAATCATTGACAATGCAAGGTCCTTGTCAGAAGAGAGTTCCATTGCACTTCTTTATACTGTTACTGTGCCCTTTTTGAGTATTTACCCTGGTATCAAGAGAAAAATCTCTAGCTGGTTTAGCACTGGAACATTATAGTGTCATCGAGTCTTATTGTGTGTTTGCGCATGGTTCTATTAACACTGTCCTGTTTGAGCCAGGATGATGGTGGGAACTGTTGGCTTTCTTTGTTCTATGTTTACTGGTGCTGTATGTAAGCCCACTTGCCCCTGAGGGGCATCTCAGAAGGTTGCTCTGATTCACCGTAATAGAATGGAGATCCCTACAGGAGAGATCTCTTTCCTACCTATCCATCTCTTCATTGATTGGAGTGCAGTGAAATCTCTTTGAACCCTCTCCTTCTGTTTTTCAAGACCCTGTGTTTAAACCTCTTTAACAGTATTTAGAACTTAACATATTTTTTTCCTTTACCTGATGGTGTCTTCTTAAAGAGACAGATTTGTCA
Source organism: Nasua narica (assembly GCA_028533885.1). Classification (NCBI taxonomy): domain Eukaryota; kingdom Metazoa; phylum Chordata; class Mammalia; order Carnivora; family Procyonidae; genus Nasua; species Nasua narica. The sequence goes on along the minus strand of CM052804.1, from coordinate 10,518,891 downwards.
TATAGCTTGTTCCTTAGTGTAAGTTAGTGATTAACACGTAGTCGGTTTTAACCAATTTTTGAGGAATGAGTTAATAAAAGGTTGGATGACTCTGTTATAAACCCAAAATATTATGTTCTTTTAGGAGGAAGAATGGAAAACAGTCTTCTCAGGTTTGCTATGGACATTTTAAACATAATTTTGTTATCCTTAGAAATATATTTTATATTTGGTTTTAGGCTTCAGTGGTTGTATGATTATCTTCTACACAGCCTACTCTGTGATTCAGGAAAGCACTTTGTACTTGGGTATTTTGTGTGTCATCCTTGTGCAGGGGTCATGCTAATCTTCTCCGTATTGTTCCAATTGTAGTATGTGCTGTCAAAGTGAGCGCTGTGCTTGTATATTTTGGTTAATATTTTTTTAAATATTTTATTTTATTTTTATGTGATCTCTACACCCAATGTGGAGCTCAAACTCGCAACCCTGAGATCAAGAGTCACATGTTCTACTGACTGAGCCAGCCAGGTGCCCCATCCTTGCGTATTTTGAATTGGACTAGCAACATGCCCACCCACACTAGGTTTCAAAATTGTGATACATGTCTTTGATATGAGGAGTACAGAAATGCTTGGTAGCATCATTTCCTTATAGGGCTTTAAAACTTTTCCATAAAAACTCACTTTGGCTGTGAATTGGCATTCTTCTTCAGTCTTTCATAATCCCTGGGGTGCCCTGGAATTTTCAACAGCACCTCGTTCCTCATTATCCATTGCACGCTTCTTTTCTATGCCAGCTTCTAGTCTTAGGAACTTACTTTCGAAAAACAAAACTTTCCTTGGTCACCTCTTCCTTTTGCAAGTCTTAGCAGTCATTCATTGATCTCCAGAAGTTTTGTTCCTAACCATACTGATTCCCTGCACTTAACCACACTTAGACTTTGCATGTTCGGGCAGATGCATCTTGGTCAAGGGGAAAATTGAGAACAAACTGGATAGTCTTTGGACAGTTTTACTCCGGGTCCTGTCTCATTCAAATTTGCCACTATTAAATGTAAATATGCCCTTTGGGAAGAAATAATTTGGCTTTTTAGGGTTTTTTTGTTTTGTTTTTGACCTGGTGACATTACCTAGAAGGAGTTAAGTAACAGAGCAAAGATGAAAACTTTAAATGCTCAAAGACTATAGCAAATTTAACTTATGGATTTTTTTCTTTGCCTGATTTAACTTTTAAATTTGTTGAATTCCCTACTTATTTTTTTGTTCATACAGTATCATTAAGGCAGTAATAAATATTATATAAAGTACCTCAGAGAGCCCTTGATATGTTCTAAGGTTTGAATATATACTACTTATATTAGTTGTTACTGTTTCCTATCACTGCTATACCACAAACATAGTGTCTTAAAACAATTCAAATTTATATTTTACAGTTTGGGCGATTAGAAGTCCAAAATGAAACTTAGGGCCTAAGATCAAAGTTTGTCAGGACTGGTTTTTGCTGAGAGGTTTTAGAGAAGAATCTGTACCTTGCCTTTTCTATCTTCTGGAGGCTGTCTTCATTCCTTGGTTTGGGACCCCGAATCACATTTTCTTTTCTCCATTGCTTCCTCTCTCAAACTGCCTTGTCTCTCCTTTGACCTTGGTCTTATAAGGACCTTGTGATTACATTTGAGGCCTATTGTCTCCTGTTTTTAATTTTTTAAGGAATCTCCATACTCTTTTCCATGGTGGCTGCACCAATTCACATTCTTACCAATAGTGCACAAAAGATCTGTTTTCTCTACGTCTTCGCCAATACTTGTTATCTGTTATCTTTTTGATTATGGCCATTCTGACAGGTTTGAAATGATATCTCATTGTGGTTTTCATTCTCATTTCCCTGATGAGGGGTGATACGGAGCACCTTTTCTTGTACTTGTTGGCCATTTGAATATCTTCTTTGGAAAATTATCTTTTCTGTTCTTCTGCTCATTTTTGATTGGATTATTTGGGCTTTTTTTTCTATTGAGTTATATGAGTTCATTATACATATATTTTGGATATTAACCTTTATCAGATACGTGGTTTGAAATATTTTCTCCTATTCTGTAGGTTGCCTTTCATTTTCTTAATCTTTTTTTTTTTGTCCTGTACAGAAGCTTTTCAGTTTGATGTAGTCTCACTTGTTTCTTTTTTCTTTTCTTTTTTTTTTCTTATGATTTTGGTGTCATATTCATGAAGTCATTGCTAAAACCAATGTCAAGGAGCTTTTATCCTGTTTTCTTCTAGGCGTTTTATAGATTCAGGCCTTACATTAAGTCTTTTTTTTTCTCCCCAAATATGTTTATTTTAATTTTTCAGTGTTACAGGATTGATTGTTCATGCACCACACCCAGTGCTCCCTGTAATACGTGCCCTTCTCAATACCCACCACCAGGCTCGCCCAACCCCCCACCCCCACCCCTCCAAAACCCTCAGTTTGTTGCTCAGAGCCCACAGTCTAAATCCGTTTTGAATTAATTTTTGTGAGTGAGGTGAGATAGAGGCCCAGTTTTGTTCTTTTGCATGTGAGTATCCATTTTTTCCAACACCGTATATTAAAGAGACTATCACTTCCCCCATTGAACAGTCTTGGCTTTCTTGTCAAATATTAGCTGACTGTGTATTCATGGATTTGTTTCTGGGCTTTCAATTTGTTCTGTTGGTGTTTTTGTTTCTTTAAGTAGTAGTAGCATACTGTTTTGATTACTGTAGTGGGATTTCTGGGATGTGTCCTGCAATACTGGGGGAACTGGCTGTCTGCCTTGGACTCTCCTTTTTCCACTGGAGAAAGCGGAGTGGCCCCGTTAGTGCAGTGTAATGGTGGCCTGGGTTGGGTGGGCGGTGATGCAGAGTGCAGCCACTCCTCTCACCTGTCCAGTGGGACCCATCTCAGTCTCTGTGGTCCATGGGGGTGCTTCTCTCATATCCTTAGGTCTGGGATTTTCACCGTGGTTTCATGTCTATGGATAGTTGCTAGTTGGTCTTTTGGTGATGGGCCCTGTGCTTGGGAATGATTTATGGCACCATCTTGATGACATTACTTCAAATGGGCTCTTTGCTATAGTGCATTTGAAGTGAAGACTTCTGTATTCCAGAGATGAGCCAAAGTTTGATGTAGAGCTAAGTATCTGAGCCCCAAAACAGAAAGTAGACTATACCTTATCAACCCAGCCAATGTAGCAGGCTGATTGGTAGCCCCCCAAAAGATATTGTTCATGTCCTAATCCTCAGAACTTGTGAATCTTCTTATTTTAAAAAAGGATCTCTGCAGCTATAACTGAGTTAAAGATCTTGAGATGAGGAGATTGTCCAGGTGGGTCCTAAAGCTAGCCCTGAGCATCTTTATAAGAGAGGCACTGTGGAGAAGGGACATAGAAGAGAAGGTGATGTGAAGATGGATCAGAGAGAGACACAGTAGTCACAAGGCAAGGATGCCCACCATTTCCAGAAGTTGCAAGTGCCCAGAAATAGATTCTCCCATAGAGCCTCTGGAGGAAGTACAGTGCTGCTGACTCCTTGATTATAGATTTTTGGCCTCCAGAACTAAGAGGGAATAAATTCCTGTTGTTTTAGACTACTCAGTGTGTGGTCATTTGTTACAGCCAAGGGAAACTGATACACCGAGCATGTTCATATATTGCTCTATGGACTTCCAATACCGAATTGCCTCTGTCTGTCCTACATCATGTCCATAATGCTGATAATCTCAACAATTACCTTTTCATTCTGTGCAACAAGAACTTTTTAGCTACCACCATTCTCTTATTCATATGTGATCTGTTCCTCCACTTGATATTTTTGGCTGTCATTCAGTTTGCCTTTCAGAGTTTGCCTTTTTAAGACTTAACTACTTCTCTTCCTTTCATATTTGAATTCACTCTCTTCTGTCACCTTTCAAAGGTCATTTGATAAACTAAAGGAACAAATTGTGGCATTAGTCCAACTAGATAATTATAAAACATTCCTTCCTCGACACTGAAAAATCTATATGTGTTAAGTACGATTACCATGCAGAGTATACTTTCTTAATTAATTTAGTTTTCAGTTTTGCCCCTTACTAATTTTTACTTCCTCTTTAAAATTTTCCATTAGAGGAGCGCCTGGTGACTCAATCAGTTGAGTGTCTGCCTTCAGCTCAGGTCATGATCCCAGGTTCCTGGGATTGAGTCCTGCATCAGGTTCCTTGCTCAGCAGGCAGCCTGCTTCTCCCTCTGCCCGCCACTCCCCCTGCTTGTGCTCTCTCTCTCTCTCTTTCTTTCAAACAAATAAAAATCTTTAAAAAATTAAAATGAAGTAAAATTTTCCATTAGAAATATATACCCACGGGCACCTGGGTGGTTCAGTAGGTTAAGTGTCTGACTTCAGCTCAGGTTGTGATCCCAGGTCCTGGGACTGAGGCCCATATCAGGTTCCGCACTCAGTGGGGAGTCTGCTTGTTTCTCTCCCTTTGCCCCTCCTCCAATTCGTGCATGCATGAGCACATGCTCTCTCTTTTCTCTCTCAAATAAATTTAAAAAATCTTGAGAGAGAGAGAGAAAGAGAGAGAGAGAAATATATACCTAGCTGGGAAAATACATACAAAAACTCCTACTAAATTGGAAAGAGGGATGCAAGCATGTCATCATCGTCGTCGTCGTCGTCATCATCATCATCAATTTAGGGATTATCTGTGTCTTCTCTCTCCAGGTCAAAAACTCCTATGAGGCACATGCTGTAGGACAAACAATTCCTGGGGGTGGAGCCATTATAATCATTTATAAGCACTGTATGGCATTGAATTCTCTAAGAAGTTGGATGGTCATTGTTTTTTTGGGTTATTGCTCATTACCAATATCCTAAACCTTGTTTGAAAATCAAACACCCAGAAACCAAATGATTCCTACGGCTTTTTTCACTCTCTGGAATTTGATAAAAAACTATACTTTCTGGCCTAGTGGTTCTCAATCAGGCATGATTTTGCTCACTCCAGGGCATATTTAGCATATCTGTAGACATTTTGGGGTTGTCAGAATTGGGGATGGGACATTGTCACTGGGATCTAGTGAGCAGAGGCCAGGGATGCTGCTAAACATACCACGATGCATAGAACAGGTCCCTGTGATAAAGAATTATCTGATCAGAAATGTCAGTAGTGCTGAGGTTGAGGAATTGGCTATGTTCCATGGTTTTGCTCTGGTTCTATCTAGATGATATAATATAAATTTGTGAAAGAAATATTGAACTACTCTATACATGTAGTATGCTCAAGGTATGGTTTATAAATATGAGGAAGATATGGTTGTGTCCCCACATCCTCTATTCCCCTAGCCTCAAAGAGATTTCATTATCCTAGAACAGATAAATATATAAATTAACAACTATAATGGTACACATAAAATGCTGTGACTGTAACCAGACAGGGTAGATGACAGCTGGATTTCCAGACTGGCCACAGGGTACATTCACCACCCAGGTGACACTGGAAGAGACAAGGTGGAAGTGGAGTGGTAGATTGACGGGGGCCTAGAGACCCTGCGCCTGAAGCTGCTGGCCATGGTGACTGCCGACCTGCAGCTCAGTGAACCCCGCTATACCCCATTGCCCAACATCATGAAAGCCAAGAAGATTGAAGCCAACAAACCAGGAGACCTGAGTGTGGCCTGAGCTCCAAGCTCTCCTTGTTTAGTGTGGAGGACCCACCTTTGCGAACAGCTGTCATCAAAGTGGAGACCACAGAGGACTTGCTGGTCACACTGAAGGAGAGTGGGCGGATTTGAGCCCCTTCCCTGAAACCCAGCAATAAAACTATGACCCTCCCAGGGGGGGAAAAAAAGCTATAATTGCAATATATAAAAAGTGCTGACAGGACAAAAGAAGTAGCTAGCAATTCTATCCAAAGAGTTAGCATTTGAACCCCCAAAAGAATGAATAGTAATCTGCCATTTAAAACAACAAAGAAGGGCGCCTGGGTGGCTCAGTTGGTTGGGCAACTGCCTTCGGCTCGGGTCATGATCCCGGAGTCCCGGGATCGAGTCCCACGTCGGGCTCCCAGCTCCATGGGGAGTCTGCTTCTCACTTTGACCTTCTCCCCTCTCATGCTCTCTCTCACTCTCTCTCTTCCCTAATAAATGAATAAAATCTTTTAAAAAAAATAAATAAAACAACAAAGAAGGGAGGAGGGTTCCAGTTTGTATTATGGCCAAGTAAGCTCCTATCAGACTAATCCTCCCAGAAATAGAAGCTCTGTACAAAATATACATCTACCTGATGGCCCTGGAGAATGAATAAACACAAAGAGATAGTGGATGGGAGTACATACTTGGAAGAAGGAAAGGTGAATTTCCCATTTTTATATCATTTATTCCTCCACATTTGGTGCCATATGGTACAGTTTGAATTTGGGTTGATACCTGTGGTCTTAGTGCCTGAAGAACCAGATGAAAGAACGGGGCAACCACTGGGAAACTAAGATGGTAAGATACCCAGGAAATAAGTGAACAAGTGAGACGGGAAGCCCAAATTCTTTGTATAATCTTGGTCCATATTGTGACTGAATTGTGATGGTTGAAGAGGACTCAAAGCAGCCCAGGTAAGATTAAAAGAGCTGAATTTATATATGAACTTTTGTCACCTACAGAGAAGACAAAATTTTATAGGGTTTTTTTGTAGGTAAGCTATATTTATTGGTTTAGAAATATGTCCACAGTATATTTAAAAATATAGTTACAAAACCATAATGACGTCAAGAATTTATAGTTTGAATTCAGCCAAGTTAATTGCCTGCTGAAAACAAACAATTTAACTTAATTATATTAATACTATTAATAATACCCTTAATATTATTCCGAGGAAAATAACAGAATCCACACTCTCCACAATGTCTCATTCATAAAGATACAAGCCAAAATTACACAAGAAATAGGTAACATAACCTATTTATTCTCAAGAAAATAATCTGTGGAGACCACCGCAGGATGAATTAGATGCAAGGTTTAGCAGGTAAAAAATTTTAAGTAGCTATTACAGTTGCACTCAAGGGCATTAAGAAAAATTGGTAGTAACAAGTGAGAAACTGGGAAATCTCAACAGAAAAACTGAAACAAAACAACATTTGAAATTTAAAATGTGGGCTGAATATAACAACAGTGGAGAACAAGAAGAGTCAATGAACATGAAGATAAATCAATAGAAATCAGCCAATCTGAAGACAAAGAGAAAAATATACCAAAAAAATGAGCTGCAGGAACTCGTAAGACAATCACGATGTGTAAATTATAGTTGAGTCACAGAAGTAGAGGTAAGAGAATACTAGAGGCAAAATATTTTAATAAATAATAGCCAGAATATTCCAGTTTTATGAAAGGGATAATTATTTGGATTCAAGAAGCTAAACAAAGCACACACAGGGTAAATGTAAAACAGAACAAAACAAACACTTGTTACTCTCTGTCTTTTGAGTACAGCCATATGAGAGGTGGTATAATGATACCTCATTGTGGTTTTGAATTGCAATTTTTGAATCACTGTTGCTATTGAGTGACCTTTCATGTGCTCATGGCCAACTGTATATCTTCTTTGGAGAAACATCTATTCAGATTCTTCACCTATTTTTAAATTGTGTTCTTTATTTTTTTTTTTACTATTGATTGGTAAGTGTTGTTTATATATTCCTGATATATATCTCTTTTCAGATACTTGACTGGCAAGTATTTTCTCCTCTTCTGTGGATTTTCTTCTTCATATTTGATGATATCCCTAGGAGCACAAGCGTTCTTTAAATTTGCTGAAACTGTGCATCTGTATCTTATTTTCTTGTTTATGCTTCTGGTATTATATCTAAGAAGGCTTGGCTTAGCTCAAGGTCACCCAAATTTACTCCTGTTTTCTTCTAAGTTTATCTTGAGCTATTTAAGTTTATCTTGAGTTACTTTGTGTGTATTGTACAAAGAAGGAATCCAGCTTTATTCTTTTAGATAAATGGACATCTGGTTGTCCCAGCACCATTTGTTGTACAGACTGTTCTTTCTCCATCAAATTGTCTTGGCCTCCTTGCCGAAAATTAACTGATCATCGATGTAAGGGTTTATTTCTGGAATCTTAATTCTATTCCATTGACTTATATGTCTTTTCTTATGCCAGTAGCATGCTGTTTTGATTAATCTAGCTTTGTAATAAGTTTTGAAATCAGGAAATGTGAATTCTCCAACTTTGTTCTTCTTTTTCGAAATTGTTTTGCCAATTCTGTGTACCTTGCATTTCCATGTGAATTTCAGGGTCCACTTGTCAATTTCTGCAAAATCCCACCTGGGATTTTGACAGGGATTATGTTGAATCTGTAGATCAATTGAGGAATATTGTCATCTTTCCAATATTGAGAGGAATACTACTTTTCCATTTTACTAAACATTTATTTCTGACTCTTGAAGTATCAAATTTTTCATTGTTCACAGTGTTTATCATTTTTTAAATAAGAATTTAGCAGAGACCCCCTAGTCTTAGCAGTCATGAGAAGAAGAGGCCAAAGAAGTTCCTTCATTTATCATGTGTAGTGAAAGGTATTATTTTTAGTGCCTTTTAAGAAGTCAATTGTATCTTCATGTTTTTGACTGACTAACTCTTATCACCTTGAGTACCAATCAGCAGCCATGAACGTAGATGATACAGTTGTTCGAAAGTCTTGTTTTCCAGCCCAGCTGGAAAGGGCATGGAGACTCCTCTAACTGTTTTT
>CM052804.1:10406887-10509682 GCA_028533885.1 Nasua narica | reverse complement strand
GTACAAACATTTTGCACCTCCCAGCGTGTTGTCAGAACTTAGTATTAGCCGTTGTTAACTTTCATGCATTTGTGACCTAAAGCCTGTATTTTTTCCTTCTATCAATATGTGAAGATTTCTCTTCCGTTGAAACCTTTTGACCATGTAACTTAACCGTATAACTTCCAGATGTGAAGAAATGAGATGGGTGTCAGTAGGCAAGTTTACCACAAGGCAGTGGCACAGCCTCAGGCCATTGGTCCACTCTGTTGCCTCCGTCACCCTGCAGGTCAGCTGCTGCTCGACACGCACACTGGAGACATTTCTAATGACGTGCTGATGTTTTGTTTTATTTTAATTGAGATGTAATTTGCATGCTATAAAATTCACCCGTTTTTAAAATACACATTTCAGCAGATTTTAGTATATTTACGAAGATGTGCAGCCGTCCCCACTAATTCTAGAACATTTTCGTCTCCGGAAAGGACACTCCATATGCAGTAGCAAACACTCCCTGTCCCTCCTCACCCACCCACCCCGGTCCCCGGCTACCACTGATCTACTTCCTGTCTCTAAGCCTTTATCTATTCTGGGCATTTTGCATAAATGGAATCATACAGCACGTTGCCTCTTACATCTGGCTTCTTTCGCTTAGCGTGGTGTATTTGAGACTCCCCATCCTGGAGCGTGTGTCAGAACCTCAGTGTTTTTGAAGGCTGAATAATATTCCACTGTACAACTCTACTATATTATCTTGTTTATCCATTCATCAGCTGATGGGAGATAAATGGGTTTAAGTGGTTTTATTTTTAGGGAAATCGTTGAAAGTAGTTTGAAAGAAATCTTTGAAAGTAGTCATCAGAACACTCTGTCTCTTTTTCTGCCTTCACAGCAGGCAAAGTATTTTATGCTCGGCTTTTTAAAGGGAAGTTTTATGTAATTTGGATCAAAAAATTGGAATCTGAATGTTATTTTAGAGCGGGTTAAATCTTGCTCTTTCATTCAAGCCTCCCTCTTTTATTTCACATTTCAACTGTGAAGCTTCTCTGGACTTTTCCAGGGAAAAAGAGGAACAGCTGACGCGGGTCACTGAAGTTCAGAGGCTGCAGGCCCAGCAGGCAGACGCCGCTCTGGAAGAGTTTAAGCGGCAGGTGGAACTGAACTCGGAGAAAGTCTACGCCGAGATGAAAGAGCAGGTGAGGAGGCCGCTAGGTCATCTGTTTGCAGAGTCCCTCTTTGCAAGGTGCAAAGGTACATTCTAACCTTTATGTGACAGAAACATATTTACTCTTCACAAAAGTTGTATCAAAATTAGCCATACAATTGGGTCAGAGATTCAGAATGAAAAAGGGACATGATCCCTGGCAGAGGAGGCTGCCCACCTCCCCTGGAGCCAGCGGCGGGCCCTGGCAGCTGAGCAGGAGGGCCCTGGCGGGGAGGGCTCAGCCGCCGCCCTGAGTGCCCTGCTCCCCGCAGAGTGTGCGAGGGAGGAGGCCACAGTCAGCGGCTCCGGCAGGCCTGCTCTGGGCCACCAAGTGGGCACTGGTCAGCAACTCGTCCGTGGTGGTGCGTGGAGGGAGAAGGCTGGACGCCCAGCGGGAGCAGGGCCGACAAGGAGAGGGGTCCTCCCGCCTCCAGGATTCCTTGATTCACCTTCAAGCAATGCCAGCATAGTCATTTTAAAGTCGTAGCTACAAATGTAGTTAATGGCAAAAGCGGCTCTCGCTCTAGGCGTGTGGATCAGCTTATCAGTAAATCTCCTTGAGCCGTTTCTGTAGAGCAAGGGCTCAGGTTACCTGTGTCTGTGCTTGTTTATGTTCCATAAACAGTGTTTTATTGATCAGCTACAGCAAATTATTTGCAACTGGCGTTGCAGGAGGACAGAGACCGTCTCCAGCTCTTGTATAAGTCAAGGGGTATGCTTTTGAGTTTTGAGAGAAAATAAAAAATTTGGCAAGAAGAGAGGGAACAAATACCTAGGTAGCCATCATGAAGACTCAAAAATTGTCAACACTCTGTTTATTTAAACTAAAACGTTACAGATGAAGCTTTAGTCTGCTTTGTTATTCACATCTAATCACATTACTCTCTCTCCACTTGGGAGAAAGCCACTGTCATTAATTTAATGTGTATTATTTCAGTCTCTTTTATATGGTTGTATGTATATATAATGTTCATGTATCTTATATGCATATGCCCTATATGTATGTAGATATTACATGCATATGTAATTTTAGTGTATCTATTTTTTTAAAGTTCGGTGAGTACTACAGATTTTTATTTAATTTTAAATATTTGGTGCAAATACTTGGTGCAGGGCTGCTCTTTTATATTTAATTTTATATATCCATGCCCTATTCATGCTGATTTCGTGGAGTCCTTTTAACACTGAATATATTTTATCATATGAATATACCACATTTCATTTATCAGCTTCTCTATTCAAGGGTATTTGATTTATTTTCGAGTTTTCTTGATTCTAAAAAATGTTGCAGTCTTGTCTGCGATCTCATTTTCAGCCAAAGTTATCTTTCTCAGGAGCCCCAAGCATGCACCCTGTGGCAGTAACTTCCCTGTGGAAGGTTTTATGGTGGAGCCCTGTACGGTTTCTAGTTTGGAGCTGATTCATATTTTCTTGATTCATATTTCCACTCCTGCTGAGTTGTTTGAATCCAGATCTTGAGAGTGGGATTCTGAGATCCCATTCTTCTGTTTCCCCACCCACTGCCTAGGGCCAAAGGTGGATTCCTCTGGGGTGTTTGTGCCGGAAGGTGGAAACCAGCCCCTGGGGCATGGGGGTGCATCTTCCAGCGCCCTGCTAGCATCAGGGCCCAGGCCCCTGAATGCGTATTTGGTCCAAATATGCAACGGAGCTGCATAGGAGACTCTCTGGTCCCCTTAACACTTAAGGAATACAGAAAATATTGAAGGAAGGGGCCCCTGGCAAAAAGTTTTAGGGATAGAGTGAAGAAGGCTACAAATGAGGCAGTTGAAAGTGCTAAGACTGACAGCACAACTTCTGAGAGAAGCTGAGACCATGACAGCTGCCTTTGGCTCCATGAATGCACCACTTTGGGGCTGATGATGTAATATTAGCAGGTTACAGCATTCATGGGTAAGGAAGGAAAATCAAACAAGCAAACAACAGGGAACTCGTGAGAACATTCCGTAGAAAAAGAAAAAGACATTTATTTGTATTCATCACTCACAGAATAAAAGCATAATTCTGAAGATAATGTAGGGTAGAATTTAGGGGGGAAAAAAGCAGAAAAGTAGTATCTTCATAAGAAGACATGACCTATATGAAAGAGTCCACACACCTTAAGTAAAATTAATGCGATCAAACCTGGATACATTCTGGAAGAAGAATTGAACCTAAAAAATAAAAATGAAAATCCCACAAGTTTCTAGGCAAGGTGAAACTGGCAAAGAAATTAGAAAAATAATGGAGTAATATTTCAGAGTTTTGAAGGAGGAAGGTTGTGACCCAATTTTATACAAAACCAAAGAGTTTTGTTTCTTTTCTGGAGAAAAACTGTATAAACATATAAACCAATCCAGAGATAAAGCAAAAGATATCCCACACATCCTTAAACCATCATATTTAAGAATGAAGAGGAAACAATGGAATCCAACGAAGTAGAAGCAAATTTAACGAATTGTTATAAATCCAACTATAAGAAAGAATGCTAGTGTTTACTGATTTTTAGAAAAGAAAGTATTTAAAGTAGAAAATATAAATTTAATACTAATTTAAATCTAAATCTCTTGAGCACATTAACAAAGATCAGGATGGAGATATGGTTAGGGAGTGGATGAAAGGAGCAGTATGCTAAAACTCTTGGCCATGGAATATAGAAACGTAGGCATTAATGAAATTAAAAGAGGTTACATTTTCATAAAAATCTTGAGAAGATAAGGCAAAACTTGAGAGGAGATACTGCTAAAGGAATGGAAGCAGAAACAGAACAAAATGTCCAAAATAAGAGAGAGCAAATACGTATAATAATAAATATTAATAGGTTAATTCTTTTAGTAAAAAAAGATATTGATTAGTTGACTAAATCAACTAAAATAGCATATGCTATTTATAAAAGACATGTCTAGTTTATACAAAATTATATTAGAAAATAATGAAAATATATCACTTGCATTCAGAAAAAAAGAATGTAATACCATCATGTAAATCAGCATCAATACAAGTTAATAAACACAAAAATGGATATATTTTTCATGCTAAAGGCAAGAATACTTAAATATGAAAAAAATGTTGGGAATACATAGAGAAATTTACTTAAATAGTCATGGAGTGCTTTAATAAATTTTTCTCCATCTTTGACAGATCAGAGGGCAAAAACCAAACAAATAGGAGGTCTAAATAACAGTTTATAAAACATTTATATTTCTACTTTCTACCCTTCAAATATGACACATTAAATTCCTACTCCTCTGGAACAATTACAAAACTCAGTAGACCATAAATACTCAAAATGATTCTAAAACTTGACATGACAGAGAGCACATATTTTTTACCACAGTGCAATAAAACCAGATATTAAATTCCAATTAAAATCACTATATTCCACTTCACCAAAATTAAATACTTTTGCTCTTTGAAATACACCATTAAGAGGCGCGTGGGTGGCTCAGTGGGTTAAAGCCTCTGCCTTCGGCTCAGGTCATGATCTCAGGGTCCTGGGATCGAGTCCCGCATTAGGCTCTCTGCTCAGTGGGGAGCCTGCTTCCCCCTCTCTCTATCTCTGCCTGCGTGTCCGCCTACTTGTGATCTCTCTCTCTCTGTCAAATAAATAAATAAAATCTTTAAAAAAAAAAAAAAGACACCATTAAAACAACAACAAAGGAAGTAAGTCAAGCCAGAGAATGGGAGAAGAGATTCACAAATATTTCCAAGAACTCGTATCTAAAATATAAAAGAAATCTTACAACTCAATGATAAGACAAACAACCTAGTTAAAAATAGGCAAAATTTTGGACACCTTACAGAGAAAAGATTTTAAATGACTAATAAGCACATGAAAGATGCTCAGTATCAATCTTCAGGGAAATAAAATCAAAGAAATGCCACTATATATCCTTGCTAGAATGGTTAAAATCATAAAGCTTGGTTGATAAAGCAGTGTTGGCGAAGATGATCAAAGTGAGCCGTTAAGTACTGCTCATGGAAAAAGCGTCAATTTCTTAAAAAGTGAAACATTCAGTGACCGTCTGTCAGTCATTCCATCCAATGTACTTGAGCAAGAGAAATGAAGATATATCCAGACAAAGACTTGTACACAAATGTTGACAGCAGCTTTATTCACAGTAGCCCCAAACTTGAACAACCCAAATGTTCCTCAAAAGTTGAAAGAACAATCTAAGCATCCGACTCTTGATTTCAGCTCAGGACATGATCTCAGGGTTGTGAGATTGAGCACTGAGTTGGGCTCCATGCCAGATGAGAGCCTGCTCAAGATTCTTTCCCTTCCTCTGCCCCTCCCCCTGTTCATGTGCACTCTCTCTCTCTAAATAAATAGAATCTTTTTTAAAAAGTTGAAAGAACAATCAAAATGCAGTATATACAATGGAATACCTCTTAACAGTATAAAGGAATGAACTACTGGTGCCCAGAACAACATGGATGAGTCTTAAAGTCCTGATGAATTTTATATCAATATACTCTCTGAGTAAAGTTAGAACTGCCTAGACGATCTTGAGTTTTTTGTTTTAGCAGATTATCAATCCAGTTTATTTCAAAGTGTAAGTCCTGTCTCATCTTCTGTGGGTGGGTTCCAGTTTAGTTAAGTTCCAAAGCCTTTGCTATGCTGAATTGGGTCTGTTTGGATTGTGCCAGTCGGGAGTGAGTCTGAGATGTGGGTGGTATTTAAATCATTCCGCCCGGTAATCACTCCAGAGAGGCACTTGTGGGACATTCCCCAGGAGAGACCATATGCTTGGATACAAAACAATTCTCAATAATTTTTAAAAGGATTAAAGTCATGAAAAATGTGTTCTTTGACCCCAGTGAAAATAAATTAGAAATAAACAGCAATAAGAAATCTGGGAAATCCCCACATATTTGGAAATTAAGTAACATGCTTTTAAATAATTCATGGGTCAAAGATATTTTAGATATTACAAGGAAAATTAGGAAATATTTTGAACTGAATTAAAACAACACATCAAAATTTATGGAATGCAGCTAAAGCAGTACTTAGAGAAAAGTTTATAGCTTTAAAAATCTATATCCCAAAAGAATGTTCTCAAATCAGTGTAAACTTCATCTTAAGAAACCAGAAAAAGAAAAGCAAGCTTCAGCCTAAGCAAGGAGAAAGGAGATACTAAATATTTTTGTATTTTTGCAGAAAGTAAAAAAGTAGAAAGCAAAAAAATAGAGAAAATTCCTGGAGCCAAAAGTTGGTTCTTTGAAAAGATCAACAAAATTGATCAACAAAATCTTTAGCAGGACCGATGGAGAAGAAAAAGTGAGAAGAAACAAATTAACAAGGTTGGGAATAAAAGAAAAGAGGACATCATCTGATCTATAGAAAATAAAAGAATTATAAGGTGGTATTTTATAAACTTATGCCAACAAATTACAAAACTCAGGTGAAATGGACAAATTCATAGAAAGATGCAAATTACTAAAACTGTCTCAAGAAGAGATAGAAAATCTGAATTGTCATATAATAAAGATATTTAATTGACAATTAAAAATCTATTCACAAATAAAAGCCCAAGACCAGATGGCTTCACAGGTGGTTTCTATCAAATAGTAAAGAAAATATAATTTTGGTTTTTTGAAAACTCTTCCAGAAAATCGAGGAGGAAGGAACACTTTCTAGTTCATTCTATAAAGCCAGTAGTACTCTGTAATCAAAGCCAAAGACACTGCAAGAAAACTGCAAAATACTACCTGTCATGAATATAGACACAAAAATCCTTAATGATATTTTAGGAAATGGGGTCTAGAAACATATAAAAATGATTGTACATCACAACCAAGTGGAATTTATTCCAGGAATCCCAGGTGGGGTTTTAACATTTGAAAATCAATTAATGTCATGCAACATATTTTATTAAAGGACAAAAAAACATGATCATCTCAGTAGAGGCATAAAAAACATTTAAAAAGTTCAACACCATTCGTGATAAAAAAAAATTCTTGGCAAATTAAGACTAGAATAATAAAGCACATCTATGAAAAAACTCTATGGCTAGTGTACTTAACGTTGAAAGGTTTAATGGTTTTCCTCCTAAGAAGGAGGAAGCCATGTCTGCTTTTGCCACCTCTGTCCAACATTGTATTCGAGATTCTAGCCCATGCTCTAAGGCAAAATAAGGAAAGAAAAGGAACGAGAGAGAGAGGGAGAAAGAAAGAAAGAAAAGGAAGGAAGGAAAGGAGGGAGGGAGGAAAGAAAAGAAAGGAAGAGCAAACATATAACCTGAAAGGGAAAAGTACACATATCTTCAGATGATGCAATCATTCTGTATGGTCAAAATCTGTACAAGAACCAGGAGACTTAATAAATGATTTAAACACGTTTTCAGGCTATAACTTCAATATATGAAATTTAGCCATACTTTTATATACTAGCAATGAAATATCTGCAAATGAAATTAAGAAAACAGTTTAATCCACAGTAATGGTAATGCTTTCAAGTTGATAAATTTTTTTTTTTAAATTTTTATTTATTTATTTGACACAGAGAGAGAGAGAACACAAGTAGGCAGAGAGGCAGGCAGAGAAAGAGGAGGGAGCTGAGCAGAGAGCCCGACTCGGGGCTTGATCCCAGGACCCTGAGATCATGACCTGAGCTGAAGGCAGAGGCCCTAACCCACTGAGCCACCCAGGTGCCCCGATAAATTTTTTTTTAAGATGAAAAAGTAGCTGGAGTTGTGTGGCAGGACTGAAAGCCCTGGAGATCATGTCATCTCAGGAACCCTAGCTAGCCACAGAGTCGACGGCCATAAAATATGGAAAGCCAGGGATGAACAATGGTATGTGCGGAACTGATTCTGGAACCACCTAACTATTCTGTTATGTGCCTGGTTCATGGTCTTTCTTCTCTTTTGCTTCACCAATCCTGCCAGATGCATTTGACTCTCCCACTTTTGGACATTGAGTTCAAGTGTTCCTGTCTTTTAGGTATCATATCTTTATGGACTGGTTAAATGATCCCATGAAGGACCCTATTGGGTGCAAGCCTCTGGGATTCCTTTCTTCCTCCACATAACCCTACTCCTGTGTCCTGTCTTTGTGAGTAGTTCTTACCATGTCCGATCTGCCCAGTGGTGCTCGATTTAGGCTCCTTGAAAAATAACAGTGATGGCAGCCAATGAGCAGCAAAATCTTTTGATGGTCTTATGTTGAAGAAATAGTCTTCAGTGCTTTCCATCATAAATAGTTTTGACAAGTGCAGTTCAGTTTCTGAAATAGAGAAAGCACCTTTGGTGTGAGTATAACAATAAGAACATCATTTATGATGGAATCCTTATAGCTGGGCTCATTCACAAATCAAATAATTCTTACCTGGAAAATTTTAACAAATGTTAAGTAAAATATATATATGTCAAAACATGGTAAATTAGAAGTCCTCTACTCCACAGATTATCAGTCATTTAGAAAAATGTGCATCTGCTATAGCTCAAATTCTTAAAAAATCAGCAGATTCATTGTTTGGAGAATCATAATGTTTTCAGATTTTTTCCATAGTCTATATTTTTACCAGTCTTCCTTTTCTATTGTTGTTGTCTTAAACTGCTCATTTCTCTTCTTACTAAAATCTTTTGTGTAAAAGCCAGCAGAGCTTAGGGCATCTTATTCCATTTGGAAACTGCTGCAGATTGCAGACAATGGGAATTTGAATTAAAAAAAAATAAAAGCTTTGAGTTTGTTTTTGAAAGCGAATTGCTATTTCAAAAATGAGGCCCAGGAGAGAAAATGGAACAGAGAAAGTTTAAAAAAAAATTGCTTCACACTGTTTCTTTCACTTTGAAGAACTTTTTATCTCATTTAAGATTGCTTCAATAACCTAATTTTTACTCCAGTGGTGAACTGTATTATAAATATCAGCTGTCGGCAATTAGTTATGTAAAATATACATATTTTAATTATGAAAATGTACTACTGTGGTAGAATTTTCCCCTATACATATATAATCATGTTTTTAAAAGAGATAGTGTTGTATATTACCTATTCTCTGTGAAACAAATAAATGGCTGAAAAAGACAGCTATGTTTTTTGAAGTAGTGGCAGGAATTCTAAAGTGAAACTTTTTAATCTTTTAAACTGACTGCATGAATGTCAGCTAACTAGTTCCTCCTGGGGCTTCCACTAGCCACTTGACTTCTAGTTATTTTTTTTTTCCCCTTGAAAATACATCCTCATTAAGTGGTATTTGCTGCTAGGCTGCTAAATATCTGACTTTAAATTCGATTCCATTTTTTTTTTTTTTTTACCGTCATCGTCATCAGCTACATGATATTAGCTTTGGACTTGGAGAACCCACTGGCGTGCCATGCAAACAAAATTCTGAAACATTGCTGTTGACTAGTGAGGTTGCTTCTGGCTCCTCGCACACTTGTAACTGGTTAGCGGTTTCTTATATTCTTAGATATTGTAAATTTAGTTCATCACCCTATTATTGCTGTTGAATACCTGAAAAAAATTCTCAAGTTACAAGGAAGAAAGAATGTCCTCTGGATATATTTGTGTCATTAAATGTAAATGGATAACAAAGAAAGAAAGAGAGAGAGAGAGAGAGAGAGAGAGAGAGAGAGAGAGAGAGAGAGAAAGAAAGAAAGAAAGAAAGAAAGAAAGAAAGAAAGAAAGAAAGAAAGAATCATCATATGAACCATTCATTGTGACTTATACCTTTGTCCTCTTGTCCTTTAAGGCCATGCTGGCTCTTGTAGTTTTAAATAAGTTTTTTTTTTAGACCTGTTTTAAGATAATAAAAGATCCAATATAAATAGAAGCATTTTATGTCAGTTACTTTTTGATGATAATGGAGAAATCTCTCTACCCTTTGGAATTTTGTCTTTAAATGAGATTAGATAGCAGAAGTAAAATTTTAAAATTGTATTTAAAATTTTCAGTAGAAGCTATTAAAGTAATTCATCAATTCCAAATGACAACATCAAGAGAATATGTGTATTTGGCTTTGAAAAAAAAATTAGACAACAACAACAAAATAAGTAATTAAAAGAAATTTCAACTTTTATTCTTAAATACTTAATGTAAGAGAAATAAATGAAGAAATTTCCTTGTAATATTTGTCAATGACTAATCTCTTTTGCAGACAAAAATAAGCCAAAAAAATCTACTGAGGACATTGAACCAGAAAATATGTCAATTTTTTTTTCTGTATTTGACTGATTGGAAGGTTTATTATTTGTGAAATTGTAACATTATTATTTTTAAAAACTTCAATTATTTTAGTGACTTACTGGCTAAGGATTCATCAGATTTTACTTCTTTCATTCATTTATTAAAAATTTATGAATCCTTGCTCTATACCAGCCATTGTTGTTGATTCTGGGAATCCAGAGATTATTAAGACATGTTTGTGGCTTGTGTGATAGACCAGCACATAAAAGTGTATGATTTAATAAGTGGTGTGACTTGTGGAATAAACATTAGTCAGAGAACACAGAGGGACATCTAAGCCAGCTTAGTGAGTTTGACATTTATCTGCGATTATGGCATCTTTGTTGTAACTACAAATTTCTTAAATGTTTACTTATTGAAATGTCACTGAATATAAGATCAGATAGACAATACAGTTTTATTTCTATATATCAGCAGCCAACAAATAGAAAATAAACTTTGAAAAAGATGTCATAGCATGAGAAAGCTTCACGTAGGTACCGAAGAATAAATCCAACAAAAAATGTGCAAGGCCTCTGTTTTAAAAACTGGAAAACATTATCAAGAAAAACAAAAGAAGACCTGAATAAATTGGCAGATTCAAAGGCTCAATGTCATAAACATGTCAGTTCTCCCCACATTCATCTGTAAAATCAACACAGTTCTGAAAATCAAAACGTTAATAGTGGGTTTTTTTGGTTTTTGTTTTTTTGGGTGTGGTGTTTTGTTTTGTTTTGTTTTGGGTGGGGTGAAGGGAAGTGAGAGAAACTGACAGCTGATTCTAAAACGTATACGAAAATGCAAAGGGCTCTGAATTGCCCTGGCAATCCGGAAGGAGATCCCAACGTATATGACCAGCTATTGAGACTAATATTCAGCCTCAGTAATTAGTACAGCATGGTTTGGGCACAAGGATGATCTAGTGTTACAGAAGAAGGAGACCCCAAATTAGACTTGCACATACATGATCAGTCTGACTCATGTTGAAGGGAGTACTGCAGTGCAACAGGGAAAGAATGATCATTTTGGGAAATGCCACCATGTCAATTGGATAGCCACATGGGGGGAAAAAAGAATCTTGCCTGTTATTTTACCCCAGTCACAAAATTAATTCCAGGATTATAGATGTACAAGTTTCAGTGATAGTTAACTAAAGCTTTCGGAAGAAAATGTAGAAACGTATTTGATAGTCGGAACTAGTAAGGGTTTTCTAAATAGGAAACAAAAAATCCCCAAATATTGTTGAATATAGCCTTATCAAAATTAATAAAAACCCTGCTCATTAAAAGAGACCAGTAGAAAGTGGAAAGGCAACTTCAGAGTGAGAGATTCAGGTGTGGAGCCCAAAATTCATATGCAGAGCAGATCAAGAACTCCCACAAATCAATTGGGACAGGTACCAGAGATATCATCTGTCTTATATCAATTTATGGTTTTCTCTCACAAAAGAACTGTAGATAGAATCAATTAATGTGTTCATTGGTTTTCCCTGTTAAGGACGTTGGTTTCTACTGAGTCTAGCCAAGCACAGAAATAATGATCTGTCTTTCTGCCATTTATATCTATCTGCCTGCCTGCCTGTTTCTGTCGATCGATTAATCGATCGATTGATCCGAACATACTTAAAGGACAGTTTTTTATAGTTTACCTAAATATGTATTAAATACAAAAATATAGGGACGCCTGGGTGGCTCAGTTGGTTAAGCAGCTGCCTTTGGCTCAGGTCATGATCCAGGGTCCTGGGATCGAGTCCCATATCGTGCTCCTTGCTCAGCAGGGGGCCTGCTTCACCTCTGCCTCTGCCTGCCACTCTGCCTGCTTGTGCTCTCTCTCTCTCTGACAAATAAATAAAAATCTTAAAAAAAACCAAAAATATATTTTGAATTGCATATTCCTATACAACTGTCTGCTTGTTAATAACGTGAATTGTATGTGGTCGCATTACTCCGAATATAGTAACACAAGAGTACTTTATAGAGAAAGAACGGTAATTTATGACCTTATTTGACAGTGACTGCCAGATGTCCACGCCTGCTTTCTTATTCATAGATCCCTGATTTTATTTAGGGCGACATTAGACACAGTTATAAAACTGCGGTTTCTCACCTTACAGATGGAGCTTACTTTTTAATGTAGTTCTAGTGAATGAGATGCAAATAGCATAATTAATTTGCTATTGACAGGATGCAGGGAAGCTCCTTAAAAGGGTATTCAGCTCAGCTATAGGACCCTTGCCCTTCTCCTTTTGCCCTTCCCTTCCCAGATGTTCAGAGCTGTAGAAGCCATTTTGCAACTATTATGGGGAGGTTGAATTGCAGAGACCGTAACCCTGACGTCTTTGAACTGCCAGGATGGCAGCCTATTTCTGAACTTGTGGCACAAGGAAAACATAAAGGGCCTATGTTGTTTAAGATTTGCATGGTCACTTGGGTTTTTCTCTTCTGTGTAGCCCAAGTACCGAATGCCTGAGGCACCATAGGAGGAAAACACAACCCCCGCCCCTTCCGTCTTTAAACACTAAATGTTCACAGAAATACACCCAACCCCTTTTTGCTCCTAATTTGACCACCAAGGTTTACTCCTAGGTTTTTTTGAAGCCAGAGTTACACAATAAAGGAGTGTTGTTGTTATTTTCCTAACACTTGAACAGAATGTGGAATGATGTATGAGGAAGCAAAATCTTTTGTATCTATGGCAACTGAGAACACTGTGTGTTTTTATACAAACTGAGTATTTTACAAGTCTTTTAAAATTATTTTGTTAAATTATTGAAGGAAAATGGAATGGGGCCTTGCATTTTCGGTCAGTATTATCTAAAATGACACTCATTTCATTGTCTTGCATCAGTTATTTGCTTTGAATCTGTTTTAATGTTTAGGTATAAAAGGTCTGTTCATGTGTTTTAAATTCTTACCTGTTTTGGTTATAGAAGAGGATTTTGTTTTTTCTTGAAGATACTCTATTTTTTTTACAAGCTTTGAGTACATAAAACCTTTAGTTTTTATTTTAAATTCTAAATATTTTAAATATTTATTATTTACTTTTAATAGTCAACCTATACCGAGATAAAGTAAGAGCCTAAAATCAACTTCATGTGAAGATCTGTCTTGAAAGTACTAAATAAACCAGGTCTTCCCTCCTTGATGTACCTTCTCTTTTTTCCACCCCCTTTTGCTTTTGCCAATCATTTTATTCATCCTTGAAGACTTAGTGCATATTTATTCTGCATACCATGCCAATTAGTTAATAACTAAGATATAAAAGAATTATAAATCATAATTCCTTTTATTTGGTAGCTCATGATCTAGATGAATGAGCAAAGCAAGCTCACACGTTGGAAAAACTTCGTATTATGGAGAGAAACACAGCTTGCTATGAAAATAGATGTTGAGTCCTTGACTGTAAAGAGAAGGAAGGCACTTATGTCAGTTGGTGGGATTAAAGAACACCTCAGAGTGAGGAGAGGAAACTTGAGTCAGCCTTGACGACTGTCAGTTTGGATGAGGGAAAACACGAAAGGGCTTTCCAGATAGCATCAAGAGCAAAAGGCTAAAGGATCAAGAACAGACATGGCTTGTTTGGGAAACGCTAAGGATCTTGGAGTATGGGGAGCACAGACTGCTCAGGACAAACTAAGGAACCTTCTGCTTAAGGTCTGATGTGAAAAGCAGTGAAGGAGAGAGAGCCTTGAAACCCACATCTTGAGTTAGAAACAAAAGAAAACAAAGTGGGCTTGAGTGTGCTTCCTTGAGTAATTCCTTAGTAAATTTATTTGTGGCCACAATACCAACTACCTGTGGGTCAATAATCTTATAACTCTGATCATTGAATTTGGAAGCCAATGACTTAGTGTTACTAGGGTCTCACCCTTTGGATTTTATGAAGAAATACTTGGGCTAAATTTCATGCCGCGGTTTAGATACTCCAGACCTGACTGTGAGAAGCAGAAACCTGAATGTACTATTGGATAACCACGGTGTGTGGCCTTAATGCATTTTGTTCTTACCCAGTGTAACTGGGTGCTCTTCACCGAACAGCTTTGCTCCTAGAGCCTTAAAGTTTAATCACGTCAGAATAAATGCTTTTGAATGATTTTTAAAAACAATTTAAGATGAAAAACTGTGAAGGAAGGATCTTTAGGTTCATTTCCCCTAATATTCATGTTTTGTCTAATCCTAGCAGTTACCAAAAGGTAATCTGCAAGAGAGCATGGGATACAAGCTAAAAAAAAAAAAGAAAGAAAAGAAAAATATCTCATCCTATCAGTGCAGCAGCAGAATAATAAATAATATAGAGTAGCCGGTGGTACAGTGATTGTCACATTAACTGACAATTGTCTCAGAAAAAAAAAAATCCAAGACAATCAAATCAGGGGAAGAAAGACAAATGAAAAACTGTACTAGGAATACAAGGTGCCATTTTCCTGTTGTAGGAAGAGATTTTTCATTACTATCTGTAAGAATATTTCTTTCTTGCCACATATAAACAAGCATCTGGCAAGAGCAAGGACAATCATACATTATTTCTAATTTTGTATGTGACAAATGTCAGATTCAACATGATCTCGTATATGTTATCGAAACTCTTACACTGTTAAATGTTGAAAATTGTTTGTTCGTCAAATCTCAAACCTAGTCTCATACACTTTGTCTTTTTTTTTCTTCATTTGACTATTGAGTCCCTGTAGGTGTCAGGCAGGGCGCTAAATTGTTGAGATACATGGGTGAACATGGAGTTACTTTACCATGGGTGAGGCAGACATTAAAATGAGCCCTAAGGAGTAAGTACATTGTATAGTATACTTGAAGGTGATATGTCCTGTAATAAAAAGGAATAGTAGATCAGGGCCAAGGAAACTGTGAGGACTTGGAGGTGGGCTGCAATTTAAATAGGCTGGTCAGGGAGGCTTCAGTACAAAGATGACATTTAAGCAGAAACTTGACTTTGAGAAAGAAGCCATGTGACCATCTGGGGGGAAGCTTCCGGACACCGAGGCAAGAGCGTCTCTGGCATGTCTTCAGCCCAGCGAGGGAGAGGGAGAGAATTCCAAGCCGACTCCACACAGACCATGGAGCCTGTCTCGGGGCTCTTTCTCATGACCCCCCCCCCCCAAGATCACAATCCAAGCTAAAACCAGGAGTTGGTTGTTTAACTCACTGTGCCACCCAGGCACCTCAGCGCAATCAATTTTAATTTCCATTGCCCCCCAAAGAAATCTGATACCCTTTGGCAGTCAGTGCCCACCCCCTAACTCCTTCCCACCCTAGGCAACCACTAGTCTACTTTCTGTTTCTATGGATTTGCCTTCTGGATATTTAATACAAATGGAATCATATAACACATAGTCTTTTGTGACCATCTCCTTTCACTTAGCATACTGCTTTCAAGGTTCATCCATGTTATAATGTTATAACATGTATTAGTATTTCGTTCCTTGTTGTGGTTGAATGATACTCCTGTGTGTGGATAGACCTCATTTTGTTTATCTGTCATCCATTGGTGAACATCTGGGTTATTTCCTCTTTTTGGCTATTATGAATAATACTGCTACAAACATTTGTACACAAGTTTTTGTGTGGATGTGTGTTTTAATTTCTCACCCAGGAGTGGAATTCCTGGCTCATATGGTAACCATATTTATCCTTTTGAGAAACTGCCAAACTGTCTTCCATTTTACATTCCCACCAGCAGGGTATGAGGGTCCTGATTTCTCCACATCTTCACCAACACTTGCTGGTCTTGATTAAAGCATCCTAGTGTGTATGAAGTGGTATGTCGTTATTGTTCCAATTTGAAATTGCCTAATGACAGTGATGTTGGCATCTTCTCATTTGCTTATTGGCCATTTGTATATCTTCTTTAGCAAAAATACATTTTCAGTTCCTTTGCCAATTTTAAAATTGAGTATAATTGCCCATTTATAACTGGGCTGTAAGCATCCTTATATATATATATACTGTAAGCCCATTTATTACTGGGCTGTAGGCATTCTTTATATACTCTTTATATACTCTTATATACTCTTTATATACTCTTGCTACAAGTCCCTTATCAGATATATGACTTGCAGATATTTTCTCCCCTCAGCACATGCTAAGGGCTTAAAAATTCTTGTTGAATAAATATTTGAATGCTTAAAATTTTATTTCCATTACAATGTTATTATAGCATTAGAATTTAGTCAATTATATACCAGTGTTAATTTCCCTGACTTAAACTATTAAATATATGTAAATAAATTGATACACAGCTTTCAGTATCTCATCATTTTTAAATTCACCATTATGACTGATAAAGTGTGTTTAAAATCTGTCATTTTAATGAATGGACAAATTACAAAAATATATATAATTAATTTTTTGTTTAAAAATATATTTAATTTTTAAATTTTATAGATGGAAAAAGTGGAAGCAGATCTAACTAGATCCAAGTCTCTTCGTGAGAAACAATCAAAGGAGTTTTTATGGCAGCTGGAGGATGTCAAACAACGATATGAACAGCAGGTTGGTCTTTCATTTCGATGATGCCATTGAATTTTTAAATGCATTTATAATCTCCCTTTAAAACATCTCATTATATCAGTAGCACCTATCTGGCTTAGCTGGTGGAGCATGTGACTCTTGATCTTGGGATTGTAAGTTTGAGGCCCCCATTGAGTGTAGCAATTACTTAAAAATAAAATCTTAAAAAATATATCATTATAGCATCAAATCCCTGCACAATGACGATATTACTAAGAATATTACCAGTATATATGAATCATTTAAAACAAAATCTGTTTCAGTAAAATCCAGAAATAGGGTTTTAGCTCTTCACTGAAGTCTGTTCCAATGATTTGTTAATCTGCATGTTTAATTGAAACATTTATTGTGATTCTTGAGTCCTTCTATCCCTGTCAGAGCAGAAGTCTGACTTGCTCATTTATTTAAGAAGTAGTTTTGGGTACCTACTATGTCCTGATTCTGGGCAGAGCAGTAAGTCGGACGGGCAATGTTCCTTTTCTCACAGAGCATATACTACATTATTTTATAATCATTTAAAAAATTATTTAAATTTAATTAACATATAGTGTATTATTAGTTTAGTGATTCATCAGTGGCATATAACACCCAGTGCTCGTTACATCATGTGCCCTCCTTAATGCCCATCACCCAGTTACCCCATCCCCCCACCCACTTCCCCTCCAGCACCCTCAGTTTGTGTCCTATAGTTAAGAGTGTCTTATGGTTTGCCTCCCTCTCTGTTTTTATGCCATTTTACTTTTCCTTCCCTTCCCTGATGTTCACCTATTTTGTTTCTTAAATTCCACATATGAGTGAAATCATATAATTGTCTTTCTCTGATTGACTTACTTAACATAATACCCTCTAGTTCCATCCATGTTGTTGCAAATGGCAAGATTTTATTTGTTTTGACAGCTGAGTAGTATTCCATTGTATACATATGCCACATCTTCTTTATCCATTCATCTGTCAGTGGACATCTGGGCTCTTTCCATATTTTGGCTCTTGTGGGCATTGCTTTATAAACATTGAGGTGCATGTGCCCCTTTGAATCACGATGTTTATATCCTTTGGATGAATACCTAGTAGTGCCATTTCTGGGTCATAGGGCTTCTATAAAGAACTTATAAAACTCAATACCTAAAGAATAAAAATAATCCAGTCCAGACATGGGCAGAAGACATGAACAGACATTTCTCCAGAGAAGGCATACAAATGGCTAACAGAGCATATACTGGATTTGTGGTGGGCAGCCAGCCCATTAATAAAAAAATGAAACTAAACTAAACATTAAATAATTTTGAAGAGTGATTTCTGAAGGAGAAAGAAGGTGTGTACAGAAGCCTTGTTGGGTGGAGGTGGGAAGGGAATTACTAGCATTGACGGGTGGTCAGGGAAGCCCTCCTAGCGGGGAAACTTGTGCTGAGAATCTTGAAAACGCGGATGAGCTAGCCAGGAAGTCTCTGGAGGAATAGTATTCTAGGCTGAGGGAAGAGTGACTGCACGGATCTGAGATGAGAGCAAGTTGGGAGTGTTCAAGGAACGAAAATGACGGGAAAGGCCGGTTCAGCAGAAGTGTGGAGGTGAAGGTTCCAGCTGTAGGACAAGAGGTGAGAACTGGGCTTGGACTAGGACCGGGAGGTCTGGGGCAGCGTAAGAGGTTTGGATTTTGTTCTCAGTGCTCTGCGTCTTATTTATTTTATTTAAAAAAGTTCTTTTTATTTTCATCTTTTCTAAAAATGTGTTCCTGCTAATTCTTAGAATGTTCAAGGTGGTTATTAATTTTTACCTGTTTGTTTAATTTGCTTGCCTTGTTTCCTTAACATCTGGAAAACTGTTAATTAGCTTAATCACTAAGTTAAGGAAATTTTTTCCTAAAGTGCTCCAACACTTCCCTAAAATGTCATGTGACCTTTTCGGCCCATACCCATTTCTTCCTTCTCTGGAATTATGCCGTTAATCATCTCATTATTCTGTATACTTAAATCAGTTCTTGTATTGTAAAATATATAGAGCTCTTTTTATCCAGAATGGAGTACAGTCTACAAGGGAGCAAAAACTTTCTCTTCTGTTTCTTCCAACCTCTATTACATTATGTTTCTGTGACTTAGTCGATAATAGAAATACATGATAGAATTCATTACATTGTTAAATAATTGATTGGAGTGGGAAGTGGGGATAAGGAAACTAAGATGACCAAATACAAAAAAGAATATTAAGGAAGGGCAAGAATGTTGCATATTATTGTGCTCTAGTTACGAGTTATAATTGAGATCATTTGGAGATTAAAAGCAATATCAAAAGCAAATTCCTCTAAATAAGCTGGTGGAGGAACAGGGGAGAAAGGAAACCCAACAAGTTAAAAACCGTTAAAAACCGTTTCTGTGACACAGATATGACTGAGAGACTATCGTATTTCAGGGTGAGTATAAGGGGGAGAAGCATTCTCTTTGAGAGTTTAAAAAACTGTATTTTCAGTTGCCTGGTGGCTCAGTCTGTTGAGTATCTGACTCTTGGTTTCAGCTCTGGTCACGATCTCAGGGTCCTGAGATCAAGCCCCGATTTGGGCTTTGCGCTGAGTGAAGAGTCTGTTGGACGTTCTGCCCCTACCCTCTTCCTCTGCCTCTCACCCCCCATTCACTTCCTCTCTCTATCAAATAAATAAATAATTTTTAAAAAATTATATTTTCATTTTGATGATAACCTTGTAGATGACAAATTCATAACCAGATAGAGCCAAGTGACTTCAGTCCCTGATTTGCATTTATTTTGTGATTGACTTGGCAGAACTCTGACTTTTTGAAGTTGGGGACATAGGAAAAACCCACCGTGGAAAATTAATATTTGACTAAAGAAAAATTATTATTTTTTTTAAAGATTTTATTTATTTATTTATTTATTAGGAAAGAGAGAGAGTGAGAGAGAGAAGGTCAGAGTGAGAAGCGGACTCCCCATGGAGCTGGGAGCCCGATGTGGGACTCGATCCCGGGACTCCGGGATCATGACCTGAGCCGAAGGCAGTTGCTCAACCAACTGCGCCACCCAGGGGCCCAAGAAAAATTATTTTAAGTTAAAAAAATACTATTTGCAATGAGTGTGATAGGCAAAGAGCGACTCTTATGAAATTTGTAAATTTATAACAAATAAAAATAATTAGCATATACATTAAGTAAGTAGCACAAATCATAAGAAAATCATTACTGTCCCAACAAATGTACTGGCAAAGGACAGAAACAGATAAGAATCGAATAAATGACCATGTAGAAACGTCTTCAGCATTATATTAATAAAAATGCAAATTAGAATTAACAATGATGTACCATCTAAAGTTGGCAAAAGTTTAGTGAAATTTGTACTTTCATATGTTGCTGATGGCATTTAAATTAATGCAGCCTTTTTGAAGAGAATTTTGGCAGGATCTACCAAGAGTCAAAAAGTATTTACACCCACTAACCCAATTATTTTTAATCTCAGAAATATTCAACCAATAATGTTAATTATTTTTTAGGTGATGGAATCATGGTTGATTCTTTTTCTATACCCCCTACTTTCCACATTGTGATTGTCTTTTTTAATGTGACAGTCATGTTTTTAATTTAAAAATACACTTACATAGTGATGAATCATAAATTCTACACCTGACACCAATTTTACCATATATGTTAACTAATTTGAATTTAAATAAAAACTTAAAAAAAAATACACTTACATAAACTTGTTTGAAAGAATAAGTTTCAAAGGCTTTTCTCAGAATGATAGTTTTAAAAATCTATACCAAAGTTTTATCTGTGTATAGTCTTGCTTTAAAATACTTAGTAAGGGAAATTAATTTTTTAAAGAATTGATTCTATTAATAGAATCCACATGCTGTTGGGGCGCCTGGGTGGCTCAGTCAGTTGAGCATCTGACTCTTGATTTCAGCTCAAGTCCTAATCTCACGGTTGAGGGATTGAGTCCCATGTCCAGCTCCATGCTGGGTGTGGAGCCTGTTTAAGATTCTCTTTCTTCCTCTGCCCCTCTTCCCTCTGCCCCTGCTCATGCTCTCTCAAAAAAAAAAAAAAAAAAAAAGGAGGAGGCGGGAGGCACCTGGGTGGCTAAGTCAGTTAAGTGTCTTGATCCCAGGGTCTTGGGATTGAGTCCTGCATGGGGCTCCTCTGCCTCTGCCTCTGCCCCCGCTCTCTCTCTGTCTCTCATGAATAAATAAATGAAATCTTAAAAGAAAAGAAACTGCATGCTGTTGCTTTAATTTTTCTGTACTTCATTTTCATGAAAAAGGGATAAATGATATAAGCGTCATGCAAATATGTGACAGGAATTTAAAAAAAAACAACAAAAGGATCTCTCAGATCTTGGTGATTTCACCCATTTTATTCTTTCTATATCTACAGTCCTGTTCATTGGACTCAATGTTGAGATTGAAGATTCCAGGCATAACTGACTAGGGAAAGACAAAGGCAAGAGGAATATGAGCAAGTAGATTTTAGGAGAATATTTATTGATGTGATAATATACCAACTTTTTAAAACCCTTTCTGGCAGAAAATTTTATTAACTGGAACAGTATTCCCCCCAGACTGCTCCAAATTGTTAAGATTTTTACTGTGAAAGTTTATCACGAGAAATGATAGGCGTATAGCTGTGGTCCCTACAAGCTAGCACAAGTTCACTAAAAATGAAGCCGATTAAAGTAAGCTCATTTCCTTCTTTTAATGGAGGGCCAGGCTGGTAGATAAGGCAAATAGAGCTCGACTTCACTGAGCCATCTGGTAAGGCCCTTCATGAAGGCGATGTGGGAAAATATGGTTTAGGTATTGGTGCATTTATGTGGCTAAGTGATGGTTCAAAGGGCCATCTCTGAATGGCCAATTACCAACTTGAAGTGAGATTTCTCAGTGTGTCCGTCACTGGATGATGAGACAGACTTAAAGGTCCCTGCTTCCCTCGAGCTCAGAGGAGCAGTTTACAAGTAAGGCACGAAAACTAGTAAGTACTCTGAAGCTTTAAACACCTGAAATTAAGATGATTAAATGTATTGGGATTGAATATAAAATCCTATGCTTAGATTTAAAAAATTATTGGCAAAAAATACAAGGCAGGGTAGGTGTGGGTGTGGGGTTTTATGAAGAGTGGGGACAGCGAGGCAGACAGAAGAACACGCCTGGGATGATGGCTTAATGGGCCCAGTGGATTGTTTACATACATATCCAGTCACATAAGGAGCAAGTCCGTTCTGGTTGCCACATTTTAAGTAGGACACTGACAAAACCATGTTCAAATGACAGTCTCCAGAATACAGAAAGACTTGGAACTCCGTCAGAGAGAATATTTAAAGGAATTTTGCCAAGAGAAAATAAGACCAAGGAGAATAGCATATCTATTTATTCTTAAATTCAAGGTCTGTTATCTGGGAAATAGTAGGATCAGTCTGTGTGGGAATATCCCAGTAGCTCGCAGGCGGAAGGACCGGCTCGGGGCCACGTACCGCTCTCTGCGAGCTCTCTATGAGTCCAGCCGTGTCCCACCTCAGAGCGGGCTTGTGAGGCGGAGACCATTATGGCTTCTCCCCGTCTTCTAGATGTAGAAACTGAAGCACATCCTCTTAAGTGACCTGACCAAGCTCCCACACCCCTAACAGGTGGCAGAATCAGACCCTGAACCCCAGCCATGCTCCTAGCCTCCTCTCTAAATGGACTCCCCTTGCCCTTCCCGGAGGCAGAAATTGAACCCCTGTGTAGATGATACTGGGAGGCATATTTTGAGACATTTCAAAGTTGTTCTTTCCTAAAGGATTATTCAAATGTGCCGTGGTTTATCTTGGGAGAAAGTGAGTTCGAAGGAGCCCTCGGGAGTGCTGTAGGGGGACACCGTGCCTTGGGGAGGCGGGCCTGCCGCTGAGGTCCTGTCTGAAACCAGTGTTCTGTGATTTTTCTGTTCTTTTGCCTGATTAGACACTCAGCCTGTGCGTGTATCTTGCAATGGATGGAGTCATCTCTGGCTCCCCCACTGACTCGTTTACTCACGTACCTGCCTAGCTGGATGTCCGTCAGGGCTCCTGTCTGCTTCTCAGCTGCCATTTTGTGCAAGTGTGACAATGTCTCTCTTATTCTGTCTGACTTTTCTATAACATGTGAAATACACGGGAAGGAGATGTAGACGCCTGTCACCCAGGCTCTTGTCTCCACTCAGCCCGGGGTAGGTGACCCTGGGGCCGGCAGCCAGCGCCGGGGGGTGGGGGGCAGGGGGGTGCGAGGCCGCACACTGGCTTCCTGGAAGGTTGGAGTCACTCGGTTATTTTGTGGGAAAGCGAAGCAGTTTTACTACTGAGGTAACAATCATATTAAAACAAACAGAGACTTTTCCTGTTTTGAAAAATGCACAGTTCTCATGAATTTTTAAGATGAAATAGGACATTTCAAAGGAACCTCCAGCTTGCAGAGGCTGCTTTGGGCTGTCCCCTCAGATCCCCCAGAGGGGTGCTATTCGTTTTCACTGCTGCTAAGGGTACTTTGGTGGAAAAGTTTAGAAGCACTTATCTGGCCTAATCCTTCCATTTGATAATGAGGGAATTGCCATCCAGGGGAAATGAATGACTTGTGCTTTTGGGGTCTCAGTTTCCTTATTCAGTTTTCATTTGTGGGCCCCCTCCCATATAGAAAGCATCATGCCAGGAACTGAAATGAAGGGAAAAAAGCAAAGTGGTATTTTAAGATATTTTAGCCAGAATGCAGGCATAAAGTGGGCAGATGTGGAGAGAAAAACATCAAACACATGGGCTAAACACTCACACAAATATCCTGTAAAGCCCAAGCTTTCATCAAGATTTCCTGTTTCTTTCCTGTATAGCCCATTGGAACAAAAAGACAATTCTAATTGTCTGCACAAACCTCATTCAAGCTGGAAACAAAACAACAAACCAGGCATGCTTAGGATTTCCTGAACTATGGAGATTTTTTTGGCAATCCCATCATATCATTCTTTAGTCATCTATTTTATATCTTCTCTTTTCACTACAAAGCCTTTAAAGGGAAATGTAGTTCAACAGATAAACAAGTGGTCAAATTCTTGAGAAAGAATAAATACATATTGTTAATGATCATAAAAAGCACTGAAGGGGCCAACTCCTTACATGTTACTCTTATTTGAAACTTCAAAGTATTTTGGTAGCAAAGACAGTGTAAGGATGAGACAAATTATACAAGATAGATAGTTAGGAAGTTTTACGATCAGTTGAGATATTTAATTAGCAGATAGTGTGCAATTACCGATTTTTCCCCTGTAAATATTTTATTTATCTCGATTTTTTAGATAATATAGTCTAAAAGCATGGGCTTCTGTTATGTTGGGCTATTAGCCTCGTGGGAAAAAGATACGGTACAAAGCAAGACATAGAGGGAAGAGAGGAAAGACACAACTAGTGGAGGTCCCCCAGGAGGTAGAGGTGGAGGTGTGCGGGGACCCCACTTGGTGAAACTTCTTTTTGGTATCAAAGTCCCCGATGAGGTTAATGACCTTGAAGTTGTGGGTCTCCCTAAGAACTCTTCAGATGGATTTTTGTAGGATTTATTATTGCTTTCTGAACATGTGTGTACCTCATTGTACATCAAATATGCTCTGCCATTCTCTTTGTCTTCTTGCTCACTTTATCATACTCTTTTTAAAAGTCTTTTGACTTGGCTTTCCTTTTCCAGTTCATAATACATAATATTTTGAGGCTTAACCACGTATCAGCCACTCTGTTCTCTTAGTGGTGGTCAAGATGAACGTAGTCCAGATCCAGTGATGCTGCTGCAAGGCACGGATGGGTCCTACAGGCGATGGGCTGAGCACCAGATTTCTGGGCGTTTGGCTCCAGAGTCAGAGACTCAGGCTGGGAAGCTGTAGAACCAAGGCTCTGGGTCCAGGTCAGGCGTCAGGAGCCTGGGTCCATAGAACGGCTGTTGATGCTTCGTGAGAGATACACTTAAAGCAGGCCTCCTCTTCCTATTTGTTTGTTTTAACTTTCCTCATCTAGGTTAAAACAAATGGCTCTTTTATATGGAGTGACAATTAAGAGGGCAAAGATGAACAGAGTTCTTTTCAATAACTGTGATATGAGGTATACATGTTGTGTTTTAGGGATACTTCATTTTAAAAATGTTTCCTGTGGGGCGCCTGGGTGACTCAGTCGGTTAAGCGTCTGTCTCTGGATTTCAGCTCAGGTCATGATCTCAGGGTTGTGAGATCAAGCCCCATGTTGGGCTCTGTGCTGAGTGTGGAGCCTGCTTAAGATTCTCTCTCTTTCTCTCCCTCCCCTTCGGGCCCCTCCCACCTCCCCCAGCCTGCTCATGTGTTCTCTCTCTCTCTCTCAAAAAGAAAAAGAAAGAAAGAAAAGTAAAGACTACAAAATAAAAATAAAACAAAAAGGTTTCCTAGATAGTGATATGGCTGATTGATGATTCCCATTCTCTAGATACCTTAGAAGTCTGCAACCGAAGCAGTGTCTTTCCAATATTCACTAGTTAACACATGTTTATTGAGCACCTACTTTGTGCTAACCATTGTTCCAGTGCTTAGGATGTGGCAGTGAACAGAATAGGGTCTCTGCTCTTATGGTAGAGGAGACAACAGTAATACCTCCCTCTCTCTCCCTCTCTCTCTCCCCCCTCCAAAAGTAAGGTAAGGCAATGATAATTGCTATGAAATAAAGCAGGATAAGGTGTTTAGAATGAAGAACTATTTTATATAGGGTTGTTTCATGTAAGGTCTTATTTTTAAAATTTTATTTATTTATTTTTAAAGATTTTATTTATTTGACAGCGAGATTTTATTTATTTGCGTAGCAGAGACGCAGGTGTGTGTGTGTGGGGGGGGGTAAACAGGCTCCCCACGGAGCAGAGAGCCCAATGCAGGGCTCAATCCCAGGACCCTGAGATCATGACCTGAGCCGAAGGCAGAGGCTTTAACTCACTAAGCCACTCAGGCGCCCGTGTAAGGTGTTATTTTAGATGTAGCCTGTGAAAGGCTCTGAAGAAGTAATACTCAAATTAAAACTTGCATGAAGGGAAAGAGGAAACCATATAAAACTTGGAGTAATGGAAGACTATTTTGTGCAGAGGGAATGAGTCTATATGTGACTGGAACAGAGTGAGCTAGGGAAGAGAGTGTTAGGAGCCAAGGTTAAGCTGTGGGCAGCTTCTATCAAGTTCTGTGGACTGTGATGGAAAGTTTAGCTTTTATTCTGAGTGTAACAGAAAGTCCCTGGAGCATTTGAGCAAAATCTGGTCTGAGTTTTAAGGAGATTTCTCTAGCTGCTATGTGGAGCATTGATTGTCAGGGATGCAGGGCCGGGGGGCTAGTTAGGAGAGATTGCAGGGTTCTGGTGAGAGAGTACTTTGGCTTGAACCTGGGGGCTGTGTGGTGGGGGTGATGACAAGTGGTCAGATTGGGATGTATTTGGCAGGAAGGACTTATTAATGGCTGTGAAATGGATTGTGAAGGGGAAGAGGGAACTCAGGCGGGACTCATCAGTTTTCCGGCTGAACAACCAGGTGAGTGGTGGTGACAGACATGGACCCATGAGTAGAGAGAGAAGAGAAAGGATGTCCCAGGGGCACCCAGTCTCAGTCCAGGGGCACTGTGGTCCTTAGAGTTGGGGAAGAGGTGGGGGAAAAACGAAAGACTGGGAAGGAGCAGCCAGTGGGGGAGCAAGGAAACTAAGAAGGTCTGGTTTCCCATAAGCCACGTGCAGTGTTTCCCAAAGGAAGAAGTGAGCAGCTGGTTGTTTCAGGGGCTCCCAAGAGGAGACTTGAGACGGGGACTGAGAACTGACCATCAGATTTAGCAAGAAGACCTCTCGCCACCTCGTCAAGGCAAGTTTCAGTGGAATGTGGGAACAAGAGCCTGGGTGGACTGAGAATGGGTTATGAGGATCCCTTTTGAGGAATTTTGAAAGAAAGGGGAGCAGAGAAATGAGGTGGCAGCTTGAGGGATATGTAGGGTCAATGGAAAGTTCTTAGAAAATGAGGTCAGTGCAAACATTTGTTGACGAGCATGACCCATTGGAGTAGAAAATGGCGCTGACGTAGGCAGTGGTGGGATGATCGTGGAAGCAATTGCTTGATTTGGCAAGAGGGGACGGCGTCGGCGCAGACGGCAGGGCAGGGGCGGCCACGAGGACAGCCATCCCCTCAAGTCACAGAAAAGACAGAGACTAGGCAGGCAGACACGTCAGTTGATACAGAAGATTAAGTAGTTCCCCTCTGACCACTTCTGTCAGACTGTCCCTGAAAGCTACCTGTTCCGTTCGAAATGATAAATGATCATGGAGCCTTGGAGCAGGTGATGCGCACCAACTAAAAAGGAAGTAAAGGGGGGATAGTCTGTATTTTGGAGGAGTTTATAGCTTGGTTGATCTGTCTGTCTTTCTAAATTCCATACCAGCCAGGAAACTGGTGATTTTTATATTTCCTATTGTTCAGCAGCTCTGATGTGCCCAGTCAAGAAAACTGAACATGTTTTAGAGGAACAGATAGAAGGTAAAATAAACTAAAACTAAAATATGCAGTGAAGACAACTTTTCTCCCCAAAATGTTGAACTCTTGTCTAAGAGGATGAATTCTTAATGAATTTTCTCAAGTTGAGCGGCTTGAATTAACCGGCATTAAACCACGAAGAAAAAGCTTGAAGGATCTGACTGCCCGAACAAATCCTTCCTGGGTTTTCATTGCAATCTGGCAGATAAACACACAGAAAATAGTAGCTAATTTTTCAACAACTAATAAAGCTTAGGGTCATTATTGCCACTCGGGCCCTGTGGGTGCCGGGTGACTGTTTTAGAGCATTGAAGGAAACTGCGGAGAAATGTACTAGCTTCTACCCCCACGGCCTTTCCCAGTGTTCCTCCGTGACCACTGACGCGCCTCCGGACTTCACCCCGTGCCTCCTGAGCTTCCGGAGCCTCGGCAGCCATGTGTCCCCACTGTTGATGGCTCACCGGAGAGAAGGAGGACCAACTCTACATGCTGGCAGGCCCTTGTCCCATCTCGAATAGCAGTTAGCACTGCGATATCATGTTCTAAAAATTTTAAGAGAACTTGCATAACTAACCTGAACTGTTGATAAACAGATTTCATAGATGGGTTTTTTTGTTGCAGTGGATGTCATCTAGGCCTGGAGCCACATGGCCACCCACAAATGACAAATTCTTCTTCTGTTCTTGACACTCTGATGACATTTTACTATTTGCGGGGGGTGGGGGGATGCCTAGTCAGACTGTATTGTGCATTTTCTGGGCTGACTTTGCCTAATTTTTACTCTGACTCCAAAAAACAAAAGCTCAGAGCAGATTTGTGTATGTCCTTGGGTTTATCTTTTTTTTTTTAAGTTTTTATTTGGATTCCAGTTAGTTAATGTACAGGGTAGTGTTAGTTTCAAGTGTACAATGTAGTGATCCAGCCATTCCAAATGTTACTCAGTGCTCATTGTGATATGTATACTCTTACTCCCTGAAAATCCCTTTTTTTTTCTGATGGCTCACTATTTTTTTAAAAATTTTTTTAGGATAACAAAAAATACTCTATTAAAATATAAGGTTTACAGAAGTTTCCAGGCAAGCCATACAAAATGGTCACAAGCTTTTTCTTGAAGGGAGGATTCTACACTTGACAGCGAGGTCATAATGTTATTAGTGAGGGCTGTGATGTTTGTTTAATGTTTCCATTTTGGTTTAAACAATCAAGCTTGTCCATCTACAGCATCAAAATAAAGTTAAACTTGGCTAGAGAGCATATTCTAAAGAACTGGTTGGCTATTTTTAACCAATGCAATTAGGTCACCATGAAAAGGGGGAAAGGAGCCCATAAAATTAAAATAAAACTACCTCTCCCCCTCAAAAAGAAGTAATAAAGAAAAACACCCACACCCCTGCGGCTAACCCTGACAACTGCCTTCATTCACAGTGCTTTATACTTAAACCAGGGTGGGGGAAATGAGTAAAGGCAGAGTAGGGCCACTGCTTTTAAACGTTTCACAACAATCCAGATGGTACTTCTAGCCTCTGCTCATGCTTTACAACAGTGAATCAGGACAAAACCTAGATTTGCTAATGTGCATTTAATCACCAAAGGACTGAAGATGTCTGGGCTTTTATTCTGTAATGTTTCTAAGACTGTGTCCTTTAAATGCAAACAAAAAAGGAAGAAGTCTTGGCAAACAGGACAAGTGATGCACACTCGATGATTGGATCGATTTTAAATATTATTTATGGCATATAGCCTAGTGCAGGCTCTAGCTGTTTCTATGGCTTGGGCTTCCTTGGTCTTCCACTGCTCCGCTACCTCATTTGCTAATGGATCATCTGGATTGGGAGCACTTAACAAAGCTGGGATCGGTAGCAGAACTGTGCAGATATGCATGCTGGGGACCACTTACCTTTTAAAATATCTAAACATATTCTTCCCTACTTGTCTACATTAGGATGATAAATTTTGGTCATGAAATACACTTTAGGGGCTGCCATTGGGTAATCTTCTGGTAGGAATAGTTCAAGCTTGAAAGTCCCTCCCTCAAAGGGGGAATCCTGGGGGCCAGCAGTGACCACACAAAAATAATGGGTGTTGCTCTCTGCTTTAATGCCAGGAGCTGGTTCTGCCAGCAAACGCTGGGTTTCCCGGATAATCCTGTGGGGCAGCCCGGCCATCTTGTCAGATCCCAAGTTTGGCCTCTGGTCAATGGCTCACTCTTTAAAGGAGAGTACCCCTTGAACTATTAGCCTGATATATATAATTGCTTCACAATATCCAAACTGACCTTCATCTCTCTTTTTAAAAAAGATAGCACATTTACAATAGTTGATGTTTTTACTAGGCAGGGGTCTTCCCTACTATTCCACTCAAATTGAACCAGGGGGGGACATGCCAGAACTGCCATCACGTAGTATTGAGGAAGAGATCAAATATCTCAGGAAAATGAGAATATTAGAGTGATTTTGTTACTTTAGACCAGATAACCTACCCCGTGGGAGGGCCTAGAAGATACTGCCTTCATTGAGGTGTTGAAGAATGCACTGATGGTGGGAGCCTGATACTGTTGAGCAGCTACGTGCTGGCTTCCTCCATATGCTGGCACCAAGAGTAGGAGATGCTGCTGTGGAAGTGGGCTGCCCACTTCCAATAGGATGGTAGGGTTCCAAAATGGCAGACACCAGGTGAGGTGCTCAAATGTCGGAAGGTAGAAGTGACTACTCAAATGGGCCCCAAAGCTAGAGAGGCCATCAAGGTGTCTTGCCTGGCAGGGATCTTTGGTGATAGTGAATAGAGCATGTTGTTGAGGGATAAGAGAGACAGAGACCAATGAGAGTACTACTTGTACAACATTAAGAAAAAGTCAAGAGCGGGCAAGTGAATTTTAGACAATTCTCCACTTGCATGGAAAATTATGGTCCTTCATTAAGTTTCCAGATCTAAGTTCACAGTTCACAGACCCAGACCCCCTGTGTTTGAAGGGAGACCATGTCCCTTGATAAGGGCTCTTAAAATGCCAAGTAAATGCCATCCAACGTGGTACTGCACACAACGAAGAAAGCAGAAATTCCACCAAAGTCTTATCTTCTGGAGGTGACTACTATGAATCTGATATGAGTATAATTCCTGAAATTTCTAAGACATAGATAAATAGAAGAGAACATAGACATATAGACAAAAGCATTTTTTAAGAAATGAGACTATGCTGTGTTTTCTACTTTTATTAAAATAATTTTATGTGAAATTAGATGAAGTGAAGAAACAAGGAAAACAAGGAACTTCTGAAATTTAGAAAAATGTTCCTTTGCCTGGTGAGAGGTGGTTTCTTAGAATAGTAAGAAATAAAGATTAAAAATACACTGAGGTTTGGCGCACCTAGGTGGCTCAGTTGGTTGTGACTGACTCTTGATTTCAGCTCAGGTTGTGATCTGAAGTTGGTGAAATCAAGCCTCATGTCGGGCTCACGCTGAGAGTGGAGCCTGCTTGGGATTCTCACTCTTCTTTCCCCAACCCTCCCCACATCCACTCATGTGTGTGTGTGCACTCTCTCTTAAAAAAAAAATGCATTGAGATTAGAGTCATTTTTAATTTTATGGCTCAATTTTGAGAGCATTATTCACTGTAATAAAAAAATAAAATTAACATGCTTAAGCCTTCTTCCACCCACTTCTTCCACTCTATTTTGTCAATTACAGCGTGATTTATATATTGTGGAGGGTTGTATCATTTGTATCCTCTTCTGTGGCCATGATTGTCATAATTACATAGAGTTAGTTTTTTATTTAAATCATTTATATGCTCATCACCAGGACTTTTAGCACAACTTCCCCATAGTGAATTCCTTTATTGTGATTCATCTGTTGAATGCTGAGGTTTCATCATTAAATCGTTTTTTCCAAGAAAGACATATCATCATTGTATTCATTGCATTTTTGCATGCTTGAGAATCACTGTATGTTTCCTTATTTTGGGCTGGGCATAACACACTCTGGTGACTCTCTCTTCTCTAAAGCTTTGTATATGGTGTTCCACTGTATTTCGGCACAAAGCATTGCCCATAACACAGCTTTAGTCTTCTCTTGGTTGCCTGAATTTTGTCCTCAAGTTTTTGTTGTTGTCTTTTTTTCAAGATGGTTTAGGTTCAGTAGTTTTGGGTTTTGTTATAGTGCTTGTGAGCTGGTATTTTCCTCAAGAACAGCTTTTGTTGGTATATAGTGTGCTATTTTGATATACACACTTAGCTCTTCATTCATTGCAGGGAAAATTTCTGATACATCTGTATGTACATGAGTTTTCTTTTGCTGTTTTCTCTTTACATTATCTTCTCTGTCTCTTTCATTATCTCAGGTCCCTTGTCCATGCCAGTGATTTGATTTTTAGCCATGTTTATTCAGTTGATTGCTGTTTCTAATTTAGAATTAATTTTGTGGGTTATTATGGTTCTTGGTTAATTCTGTTGTTTTATCTTTTCATCTTTGGGTTGTTCTTCCATCGCCCTCATGGTCTTACTAGGTCTCCCGGAAACTCTACTTGTTCCTGATTTTGAAGGTATATTTTCTTCTTTAAAGAATGGTGGGCCTTCCTTCCTTTCTTTCTGCTTCTCGCCCCCCACCTCTTTTTTTAAAAAATAAGTATGTTTTTTACTTGGTGTAATATTTTCATAGCTGTCCAGACACTTTTTCCTTTCATCTCACTTGGACATTAAGTGAGTAGCACTCTCCAAATTGACTGTTCATTTTGGTATAATATGCATGAATTCTCTCTGACTCCTTTTCTGCCCTTATTTCAGCCTGTCTGTCTTCCTCTGAGTTTTAGTTTGAGGACCTAGGTATTCCATCACGTTTACTCTCTACAGCTTGAGATTAGGATAAGGACAA
This sequence comes from Nasua narica, assembly GCA_028533885.1. Lineage (NCBI taxonomy): Eukaryota > Metazoa > Chordata > Mammalia > Carnivora > Procyonidae > Nasua > Nasua narica. The sequence goes on along the minus strand of CM052804.1, from coordinate 10,477,456 downwards.
GTAGAAGAACTTAGTTGGGGTTGTGAGTAGCTCTTGTTAGAGAAACCTATATCTGCTAGGTCTTTTAACATTTTACTCATGTTCTTCCCCAGGATTTGCTCTCTGTATTGGAGGTGTTTTTTCTTTTTGAATGGAGCTTTGAAGCCTATGCTTCATCAGAACGAGCCGTCATTTTTCACTTTCTCAGGTTTTTTTTTTTTTTAAGATTTTATTTATTTATTTGATAGAGAGAGAGATCACAAGTAGGCAGAGAGGTGGGCAGAGAGAGAGGGGGAAGCAGACTCCCTGCTGAGCAGAGAGCCCGATGCGGGGCTCGATCCCAGGACCCTGAGATCATGACCTGAGCCAAAGGCAGAGGCTTAACCCACTGAGCCACCCAGGTGCCCCACTTTCTCAGTTTTATTCAGCTCTTCCCAGCAGCCATTGATCCTCCACACAATCCCCTCCTTACCCTCCCCGTAGAAGATCTTCCTCAGCATTACTTCAGCTCAGCACTTCTGCCTCTGGGGGAAAGGACAGAGTAGTATGTCTCACCAGGTCAGAAGCTCGCTTTCTTCCCTTGACTGCCACCATTTGACATGGATGGCCAACATGATAGCCCCCTTTCCTTGTTGGGTTGCTGCTAGTGAATGTTCTGTTGTTTTTAACATTTGTTTTGTTCTTCTGACGGTTTTTCACCTGTCTTCCCTCAGAAGTTCCAGTGTCAGGTGTGTTCTCCATGAGGCATAGGTTGCCTTGGAAGCCAGTTGTTCACTTATTGCTAAAAGCATTCCAGCAGCAGCTGAGTGACTGGCTGTCAGGGTGTTTTGGGGAAACCATGAATTAAGATTGACACTGTATTGCCTAGGTAGCCTTGACATCTCTCCAAACTCTTCAATTTTCCCACTTCTGTTCACTTGGAATTAGAGCAGCTACCATTCAGGTGTAAGACACAGCTATCCCCAGGGCTCCTAACTGGAGACTCCTTTCCCAGCCAGAGCACAGGGAGGGCCTCTTTTTCTGCTTCCTATAGCTTTAATCCATTCTTCTATCAAGGCTTGTAGAAAATAGATTTTGTAATTTCATTATATTTAAGGTTATGTTAGTTAGTATTTTTGTACCAGAAGTCCTTTTTAAAAATGTGTTGGATACATCCTATCACTTGCATAACTTATGTTTCTGGTTTTGGAATTTCTGACTTTGAGGTGTGTTATTGGGATGTATTGGTTTTCTATGGGTTGTATACTGAGAAGTAATGAGTTGTTCTATCCCCGTTGTCTTTTTCTTTATGAGATTATTGAAAGGTGTTCAGGCCACATTTGCTGGCACTTATTTCACTCTAAAACAGTTACCAGGACTTAAAAATATATATTCCAGGACCCCCAGAGACTTGGCTATCTAGTGGTTCCATCTTGGTCTTTCTCAGAGCCTGTAATGTACTTCTGCTCTTGGACACTTATATCAAGTCTCAGTTAGAATGAGGACATCATCATCCAGTTGCAAAATGATTTAGTCTGTGATGGAGGACTGCACTTTCAGGGATTTCAGAACTTCAGAATTTCACTCTTGAACTTCATGTGTAGTGTGGGGTAGCATAGTGGATGGGGTACTGTCTCCTGTTTTGACCTACAAAAATGACAGTTTCAATCTAATAGTTTCTAGGCAATAAAGCCATTTTCTCACCCAAACTTAACCATCAAGCCATCAGGCTCAGCATCTCAGGGGACCCCCAGATGGTACCAGTTGCTTGCACTTGAGGGCTATTCACTTCGATCCGCTGGAAAACATCTGCTTTAATACATGCTGAGGGGATATACATAGCCAGTGTAGTTACCTGGCATACAGCCCATTGCTTTTGGATTAGGGAACTTAATGGATGCAGTATACTTTTACAGGGAACTTAGGATGCTGTATACTTTTACATCCTCCACATTTTCCATGATTTATAACCTCCTGATCACCACTAATTCCATTAAACATTATTGTTGGCCAAATTAAAAGTATCTAGTAGTCCAAAATAAAGAAGATACCCTACTTCATGGTTACCACTGAGATACGCCTCTAAGTAAAGAACTGAACTGAGGGGTACCTGGGTGGCTCAGTTGGTTAAGTGTCTGCCTTTGGCTTGGGTCATGATCCCAGAGTCCTGGGATTAAGCCCTGCATCTGGCTCCCTGCTAGCGGGGAGTCTGCTTCTGCCTCTCCCACTCCCCCTACTCATGCTCTCTCTCTCTCTCAAATAAATAGATAGATAGATAGATAGATAGATAAATAAATAAATAAAATCTTAAAAAAAAAAAATCACTGAGCTGGAAAAGCCAAACTCCTCTAACGTTTACTTACATGGAAGGGGCTAGCGACCAGTACAATCTTGAATTTAAACTCATACACTTTGGTGATGGCCTTTGTGGTTATAAATCTCATCATTAAGATGTTTCTAGAACATTAGGGTTTTTCTTCTGGACTCTACCATGTATTAGAAGACATGTCTGCCAGATGATGCTAAGAGTGAGGAATCTTAGGCAAAGACCAGAAAGGGCTCATAACATCTAGAACTTGGCCAAGTGGTATGGATTTGAGCAGACAGACCTGAGCTATTTCACTTTAAAAGGTTCCAGCGACCCTGAGATCTATTCATTCACTAACAAGCATCACTGAGCAATGAGCCCTGACAAAATGACAAACTACTAATAAATTAGGAACGTCTTATCTTTAGGCTCAAAATTCCACATCTCTCTTTCATTTATTCCTAATTTTTAAAAATGAATAAACTAAAATCTGAGCATGGGCAGGGTCATTGATCAGCCTACCAGAGTTCTTCAAATAACTTCAAAAGTTACTATGGAATTACATTATTTAGAGCCTAGAGTGAGGCAGCACCAGTACAAACGATCTCATAGCGACTTCTCGTCGTGTGTTTTTTCTTGTAATCCTTCTGCCTTGATTATGGGTCAACTGGTTATTTTTCCCTAGAGTATGTTTTCCCTAGAGTTTGTTTTCTATCAATTTTAAATCACACCCATTCTCTTAATTTTTCTGAGGCTTTTAAGAATCAGATCTCAGTAGTATTCCCTATCTCCATCTACTTCTTTACAGTGTGTTACATACTTAAATGATTTTAACTAAAACTTACAAATTTATTATAATAATGCTTGGTAGTGTAACACTGAGTAGAAATAATAATGTGTCCAAGAACTAAAAATATTCTAACTCAATAATTCATAAACTCAGATGCCTGAAATTATGCAGTGATATCAATACAATTATAAATTCTCTCTTTTGTTGGGATTAACATTGTAGTGTGAATCCGAGTAAAGCATGCACATTAATTTTAAATAAAGAAAACTTTACTACTTGGTACGTAAGGAGAAGATGTGTATATTATTTTTTTTATATATTGCCAGCAGTAGAATAATAGGGAAGAAACATCCCTAAATTTGAAATAGACACAAATTCACTAGACTGTGTCTTTGTTCTCAAATGCAAAATAAATGTTTCTCTATTACTTCATAAGTTATTTTGTTCTAGTAAGTGTATGTGATGAAAAATGGGTATCCTTTCTTTTCTTCTCGATAGTATAATACATTTATAAGTGGTCAGACATTTCCTGTTCATTTTCCACTCCAAGAAAAATCACAATAAGGACAAATGTTGAAACCTGTGTTTATAAGCACATTCAAGTTGTGTTTTTGCAATTAGAGGGTGAGAATATCAAATCTCAAAAGAAAATAATTTCGGAAATTTAGTGTAGCATGCTTGCGTGGAGAAATGAATGCTATCGCTTTAAGATAAGGTAGTCTGGTGATTCATTGCACGAAACAAGGAACAAGATCGATTTGGAGCAGGCTCCTACTGTTAGCTTTTTTGAAGATGGATTCTCACGCCGAAAATAACACAACATATTCTAGATAACGGCAGTTTTTCCCCCTGAAATCCACCAAAACTGAAGAAAAATCCAAGTGACTGTTCTTAGCAGCTGTGTGGCCTGGAGTTCACTGGGGAAGCTGGCTTCCTGCAGTCCCCTATTCATCACCTGCTTCAAAGACAGCCTGGCTGGCTATAGTTTGCAGGCCAGGTAGGGTGCCATTGTGCACAGTCTGGGAGGATTAGTATCAAAGCTGCGGCAACCAGGCCCTTGGTCTCGGGCTGCCATTCAGTCTAGCAGGGAGAGGCTAAGACTGGCCAAGGTCACAGTCTCCAGTGTGGAGTGGACTGGGAAAGGATCCTGAGAATAGAATGCTCTTTATGAAATCATGGCGCAAGCTTGCAGCACAGCAGGTGCCCTTCTGGAACACAGAACATCTGTTTATGTTGGTCTACCGTAGCTGACAACGAGATAATAGAGCTTTGAAATTTATCATTTTATTTTTTTAAAAAGACAACTGTATATACAATAATCCAGATGCGTATTTGGCTTCGAGCTTTTATTTGAAAATCATAAAGAAAACTGACTGATTTAATTGCTGCTTTTACGTGTATATATTGAAGCAAACAGCAAAGCGTACTGCCTATTAACCATTTATAACCATTGCTGATCAGTAATACCCGAATTCTTGGGTAGGAAATACCTAGCATTCAACATAATTTTTTTCAATGTTCAGGCATTTATGTCAACAGATTGCAGAACGATTTCCTGAATATGCCCAACTGTCTTGAATATTAGGTTTGGATAAAATCCCCACCTCCCCCCACCTCCCCCCACAGATGAGAGTCTTTCAAGGGTGAGGTAATAATGACGCAAAAATAAAATTTTCAACTTGGACAAATTAGAGAAAAATTAAGCTGTCCATGAGTTGTCATGACGACAAGGATGTTCTGTTGATGAACTGTCCTCCTCATTGTCCAATCAGATAGTAGAGCTGAAGCTGGAGTGTGAACAGGAGAAGACGCACCTATCACAGCAGCACAGCGCGGAGAAGGATAGCCTAGTCCGAGACCATGAACGGGAAATTGAAAACCTGGAAAAACAGCTTCGCGCTGCCAATATGGAGCACGAAAATCAAATTCAAGAGTTCAAGAAACGAGATTCACAGGTAATTATCAATAATATTTGATAAAACGGGTATCTATTTTTAAAAAGTCATCAGCGTTTAATGTTTTCTTATTATTCTTGTTGGTGCACGCTGTTTGATCATTTGCAAAACTGACATATAAATGTGATTTATTTTTTTGTTTTCTTTTCCCCACCCCCCCCCGTTTTGAGGATGAATAAGGCTTTAACTACAGAAACCACAGGTAGCCAGATTAAAAATCCCATGGCGCGCTATAACTTGGCCCCTTTTTTATAATCTTGTCTCAGTTCCTTTCATGATGGATTTTTTTAAGGTATCTGCCCCTTACCCCTCCCCTCAGCCTCAGCAAATCCCTATGAAATATATCAGCCTCACTCCTTGCTTTTTGTTTTAATCTCGGTAGGTAATCAAGCAGCTGTTTTAATGTTTGCTTTTCCTTCCTGGTGTTGCTTTTTTTTTTCATTAGAGTCTATATTTGATTAGATCACTCAGATGGTAATTGATAAAAATGACTCCAGAGAAGGGCTATTTCCCATCAGGTCTGTGGCTTATTCCTACATGCGCATGCACATGCCTCCTAGCCTCCATCTCTGTAGTCCCTGTTGGAAGCCATTTGGCAGAATAACCCCCAGCTGTGGTAGCATTTGACTCTTCAAACTTATGGATGAAATGTGCGCTGTCAGCATGGAAAATTATCTTTATAAATTTCAGATGAAAAAAAAAATCTTATTGGGTGTGTGCATCTTTGTGCTACAGATACGTTCCTTAGGGTATATATAATCAAAGGCCTTTGGTGTATCCTCTTGAGATTGCTGTGAAATGTTATTAAAGAAAAATTGAGGAGCAATTGATAACAAAAAAAGATAATTTTCTTTTCTAATAAAACCATATCATATACGAGGTCTAAATCCCTCTTTCCCCATTGAAATCTTAACCATATTATTCATACTACACATAAGCTTCTTCCTAGTTATCCTGTCTCCCCAAATAATATAATTTTTAAACAATGAAATAAGCCTTCTGTTTGTGATGACATATGTTTAAACGATTTTATGATCCATCTAAACAATAAAAATACTACTGGTTAAGTAAGATGTTTATTTCTTGGGTGGAGGGCGGGAGGCGGTAAGGCAAAGAATAGGAGCTATTGGTTATTTTTCATTTGACCTTGAGTTGTCTTTTACCTTTGGAGAATGACTGAGGCACTCTAAGTGTACTCGGAACAGGGTTTTTTTTTTTTTTTGGTCAGTAATATACATTTATAGAAAAACTATTTTCAATGTGTTTTTTGGGGGGTTTGCTAACTGAAAAGGTAGTCACTGTAGTAGCCATGGTACCAGCAGAGTCAGGTGGTTCCTGCTAAATCAACGTGTATTGTATTTATTGTATTTATGCCACCAACCTCGTTAGAGCTTTTATAAAAGACATGCTGATCTTCTGATTAGCCATATAATTTACTAAGAATATTTTCAAACTAATATTCTCCTTCAGAGACGATGCTTAGCCTTACCATTGTCTTCTATGATAGAGTGTTTGGGCTCTGAGTCTGTGTAGGGGCTGTTTGCATAGTAAAATCGAATACTTGATAAATAAAAGACATTAATTTATAACTTCCTACGATTTTGGTGCTGTTGTGGGAAGCCGACAGTAGCGGAGGCCAAATTTAGAGGAAATCTTTGTGATTTTACATGCGATTTTACATCTGCCATTTATAGGGTGCGGTTCATCCAGTAACAAAAGGGAAATTTTAGAATTATTTCATATAATTAAGCCACAGGGAGAGTACAATAAGGTTCTTAATTGAATTTCTTCTAATCGAAATAATCAGTATGAGGATCGCATGACCTCTTCAAATGCTGTAGCATAGGATTGTGTTTCTCCTATTTTGTGTCTTTCTTGGAACAATTGGAATTGCTGTCATGCGAACGCTAGTAAAGCAATGGAAAGTAATGCTAAATGCATTTTTGATCTGAATGAAAATGATTTTCTGTGTAAACTAAACTTGGTTGTTTTTAGAGAATGTATTTTTAAAAAATTTTGCCAATAAGTTACATTTTTAAAAACCTTATCCTGTATACCAAAATGCTAATACTTTGTATTTATTTTGGTTATTCATTGAGGATATCAGTTTAGAGTTTCCTTCAGGTAATATCTCAATTTTCCAAATATATCTTTTCATGATTGTGATTTAAATAACATAATGTATAATACCTTTGAAGTCCTGAATTCCATTCACGAATTTCAAGAAAACCAAGTGGACAGATTTTTTTTTTAAAATAGCAGATTTTTTTTCAAATCATTGTTTTGTGGCTTGATACATGTGTGATGTATCTTAAATATTGGATTGTATAATTTTTCATTTTAGATCCAGAGAGATTTGATTTTCAGTTCACGTTTTGCTACTCCCATTTAGCAATGGAGGCCATTTTGTAAAAAGGACTGTTTGAAATACTTAACCGAAAGAGGGACCGGTGAAGTATCTATTTTGGATACTGTGGCTTTGCTTGCCGCTCTTTCTTCCCTCAGATTGTTGAATGCAGACAGTATACTAAAAATCTACTTTTGGCTTCTTCCAATTATACAATGTGTTGTATACTGATAAGAAAACCATTATTATAAAGTAGAGTTCCCCTACCATAACGTGAATCGTATATCAAACAGGAACTCCCTTTTGGTGGATATGCTGTGTAATTATTACAGATTAGTTGTTACCCAGGTAATTTCTATTTTATGAAGAAATCCTAAGATATAGCAATGCAACTAAAGATAATTATTTCTCCCTTTCTATTTGGTGTATTTAGTTAATTACTCTATGCATATATTATATCTTTGTCATAACTTGATTTTCAGTCAAGTAGGATATTTTATGTTGTGATGCTTACATTTGCTAAAATGCACATTATATTTTACCACCCTCTTACGCGATGGTCAGCCTAGGGCCATAATGTTTAAGAAAAACCATCCAAATCAGTAGATAGTAAGACATATTAGAAAGTTAGAACCTCATTGTCAGATATCTCTCATTTGCCAGATCCCTCTTGTTGAAATTAATTTGGAGGATGATTTGAATGACTTACTCACGTTTTTTAATACAAAGGAAATTTATAGTTTGGTTATGACCATCTTATGAGCACTTCTAACATGGGGGTTCTGCGTGTCATTTGACTTTTGAACTGCAATGTAGTGAAAAAATTTCTACAGTTTATTCCTTTGAATTAGAGGAAAAACAGAACTTAGGCTGTTTGACCTCTTAATTGTCCTATTAGGACCCTGAACCACTTGGAGATTGCTTGATCTTTCCTGTTTGTTGCCAGAGTGAATGGTGTATATGCATACCTTAGAGAACCTTTGTGATCTACCCCAGAGGTGGGGTCACCATCGTAGGACAATTGTCTATGGGACCTGTTGAGGTACAGACACCTGGAAGACTCAGGGTGGCCACGGCAGCCTCTGTGATCCACCGTCGGTGTAGTAAGGCAAATTACAACAGCAGACTTGGAGAAGGTTATCACAAGATCCAAAACTACATCAAACTTAAAATTTGTATATAGGAAGTTGGATGTTGCCTAACATTGGCATCTCGATGTCTTTCTTGATTTCCTAAACTGAGAATCATGATGTTCATATGGATGAGTTTTGCATAATAAATGGACAGATCATCTTGATTTTGCCATATTGATTCACGGTGAGAAGCTGCCCTGTGGCTGATTCTACAATGTAGGATTTTCAGAAATCCTCCTCTTTCTCTCTTCTACTTAAAAAAAATTTCCAGAAAAGATATTTGTGGTAAGACAGTTTTAATTTTTAAAATTTTATCTCAGTCACTTTATCACTTTATTTATTTATTACTGAGTTTGGTAACCCGGGCCCCCCCAAAAAATGTCCATTTATAAACAGGATGTGCACCTGCGTGCAGTGGATTGAATACTGGCTGTCATTCTTCAAAGATTACTTACGGATGAATTTAGCGATTTGTATGTTCTGAACATTTCTGCTAAACCTATGCATAGTCTTTGGGCTTTTTTTAGGGGAGCATTTTTCCATTGAAAACATTGAGTTTAATTTTGTTATGTGCCAACCACTTTCAAAAAGGATTTGAGGCAGCAGTTGTAATAAATACACACTTAAACAGGTTAAATATAACTGACTATATATAAATACATAGTCATGAAGCAATAAATGATATTAACCCCACCAGAAAATCTATACTTTTTTAAGAAGATCCTTTAGTTAAGTACAAGTTTTAGCTCTGAGCTCACCTAGAAGCCACAGCAAAGAGGGAAACAGGATGAATTGTGTAATTCTAATTATCTATGAAAGAAATCTGACTACCTCATTTTTTTCCTAGCTCTCAGTTCTGAGAGAAATTGGTGACACAGGACTTAGTATAAAGGACACTGACCAATATAACTGATGATGATCTCTGAATGTTAAGACATTGGAAATAAAATCTGATGGGACCAGCTTAGATTCTTTAAGTACTTTCACAAAATGTAATTGGCAGGTTTTATTTTAATGTGCCCGGGTTTCATTTTAGTTAATAGAGAATACCATCATTTTCAATATCAAAAAACACACCTGCTTCAGGAGATCCAATTTTGTACATACTGTGAATCAAATAAAAGCATATTTTAAGTCACGAGCCTAGCAAATCCTAGTATTTTCCTTATATGACTGATCCTGAAACCCTTACAAAATGTCTTGAGGGGGCGCCTGAGTGGCTCAGTCATTAAACGTCTGCCTTCAGCTCAGGTCATGATCCTGGGGTCTTGGGATCGAGCCCCATATCGGGCTCCCTGCTCGGCAGGAAGCCTGTTTCTCCCTCTCCCACTCCCTCTGCTTGTGTTCCCTCTCTCTCTTTATCTCTCTCTCTGTCAAATAAATAAATAAAATATTTTTAAAAAAATGTCTTGAGGAAGTACAAATTAGAAGCATGGCTGAGATTAGAGCTAGTAAAAGAGTTAATGCCCTACCGTTAATTTCCAAGAAAGTTACTTTCTTCTGATTCTCTGAATTTATCTTATGGAAAACTATAAGAAATAAAAACAAGTGGTTGTTTGGTCCAGGAGTGTAGGATATTTGTATCCCTACTAAAACAGTTTGCTTTCGACCTACCTAACCAAACTGATATTTCATCATCAATATTTACTCACTAGTATCATTTACTTGGTTTTGAGGCAGGAAATATTTTTAGTTCTTTGGGTTGAACCGGACTGATCACTTGGAAAGACCAAGCTATGTAAATATTTTTCCCCCAAAGTCATGAGGCTGTTGCTGTTAATGTAACCCCGCTTTTTGTTCCCCTCTGTCCCTGGTGACACACGCAGTCACATCCGAGTGGCTGCCTGGCGTTCCAGCTGTGTACACACCACACTTGGATCCTCACCCCCCCACACACACACACTGACTTATTTCTATTAGACGGAAAGGGGAGTAGAATTAAATGTGTTTTAAGTATTAAGTGGGGTTTTGCTGCAATGTACATAATGTTTAATGTCAGACATCAGAGTTGGAGGGAAGATGTTTTTAACAATCTATTACTCTGCAAAAAGAAAATAAGACTTTTTTTGGTGGCTTAATGGTAAAACCATACATTACGATTTTCGTTGTATTTTCTTTAGATGAAGTTTTATAATATCCAAATGCTGACCTATTTAAGATAGGTCAAAAACTTAGTGCGTTCATTTAGAATATAAACAGAGGTTTTCCTAACTAAGCCATTTTTAAAAGCCTGTGGGGGAAATACAGCTTTTCTGATACCAAAAGCATAGGTTATACAGAATTTTCCAAATAGGGCCAAAGTTCTTCTCATATTTTGACACAGATGCATCAATGTGAAAAGGTCTCATTTACTAGTCTCCAGTGGTGGTTTGTCTAATGGTATTACATATGAATTTAATAATTTGTTTTATTTATATATTATATATATACATATGTATTTCTGTATACAAGGATACTGTTTCTTAGGTGCTTAGTTAGAAGAAAAGATAGGAAGATGACCTTTCAAGTAACATTTACATTTTTGTAGATCACTAGCTTGCTTTTTCCATTACGGTTTTAAAATTCAGTAGTTATTTTCATCTTATAAGCACAAAAATAGCATATATGCCTATAATCAAACTATTACAAATAATTCAATTTGGTTCTCGTTGTGAGAAAATTATATGAAGTTGAAAAAACAAAAACATGCTGAGACAAGGAAATCGATTTCTCTAAGAATGATCCATTTGTAGAAGTATTATACAGTGTATCTTTAGTCCTGTGCATATTTTTCAAATGTGGCAGTTACCATGGAAACCACATTCCATGGCATGTGGGTCCACTTCTAGATAAAGAATATTCCTTTTAAAGACAAACCTTCCAAATCATAACGTAAAGTATTCTCTTTGAATTAACAACCCCGTTGTCAATTGAATGATTGCTTTAAATATCTGTCTTTTGTTCTCATTATACTTAATAGATTTTTTAGAAATATTCAGGTTGTTCTTCAAGAGACAATGATTAAATGCTGGAGATATTTAAAATGGGGGGTGCAGTGGTGAAAACCGGGGAGCTGGCCAGGGAGCACAAGTCCATGGGTACAGGACGTCACGCGGGACACGCACCTTGTAGTCATGTCAGGTACTAAGCATCCAGCAGTAACATTGCCAGATTGAGTAAAGACATGAGCACATCCAATTATTTTCGGTTCAGAGATAAAGAACTTCTGGTTCAAGGACATTATCTTGCCCAAGGTCACAGAAGGAGCAAACCAGGGTTTCTTAATCTTAATTCAGTGCTCGTTCTCTATTGCACAGCCTCTTTCAAGAGAGATTTTAGATTTTCAGAGAGACTTGGGCTTGGCAAAAAAGGCACAGGGTTATATGTGAATCTTTGCCTAGCTGGAGAGAGAGGGAGACACTGGTACTCTTTGTTCCCCACGCTGAGATTCTCATCGCAATTTGCATTTCTTTCAGTGATTCGCCATACTTGATGTTGCTGCAAAGTCATAATTGAATCATGCTGCGTGAGTTCCAGTTTTAGTAAGCAGTGCCTCCTAGAACAACGCTGAATTTTTATGCTTGTTTGTGTCTAACAGCAGCAGCAGCGACAAATATTTATTGTATGCTTCCCATGTACCAGGCTCTCTGCTAGGTCCCTTACACTGCTTCGTCTTGTTCTACCCTTCCAACACTAGCCAAGGATTAAAGTTCCCATATGGAAAGTCTGTTTTGACCTTCTTACCTGGGTCGTGAAACGAATGTATCTTATCCCGTTTTATTGATGAGAAAAGTTTCAGAAAGCATTGGTAAAACGCCCTAGGTTACATAACTAGTAGTTAGTGTAGTTAGGACTCATGGTAATGTCTCCTGCCCCCATATGCCTGCTTACATATGAGCTCATTATCTTTGAATTTCATTTATTTGGCAATAAATTCCATTGTATTTTCAATTTTGGATTGTTAATACATTGCTAGATTTAAAATATTGATACCCATAACTCAGACTATGTGAATCTAAATCGAAGTTTAGCCAGTAGTTTCAAACTTTCTCCAAAGCCACAAGCCATGGCTGTATCTCTATTCTGAGACCAATTAAACTCTGAAGAGATACAATTCTTAATATTTTATTTGGAAAAGAATTCCTTCCCACAAATTTCAGAATTTGTAGAATGGAAAAATGAATATGATTTTGGGATGGGTTTACTTTTGACTTTTACATTATTGCTGAAATAAGAAGATATGTCTAGAATAAGAATCTAGGAAGCTCTTAAGTCAATGGACCCAGCCAGTCTCTATAAGAATTGATTTGAGATTTGCATTTAGTACTGGTAAGATACAGTTTGTTGTGAATGGTTTATTATAGGTGAATATCTGTTCTATTCACCTACTAATTTGGAATATTACTTATGATCCCCTCATTTTATGGAATAAATTTTTAAATCTCAAAGACTTCGATGTTAGTATTTTCCCCCTAAAGGAACCCGTATAATGATCCTTATTGCATGACAGCACCTAGTCAAAACCTTTTAGAAGTGAAGTCAAGGCAGTTTAGTAAGCTCAAACTGGGAGACTTTCTTGGTAGAAATACAAGGAATAACTAGAAAATGTATTTTCTTTAGGATCCTCAAAAATAATTTACATTGATGCAGTTTTTATTTAATTCTAGACTTATTGTGGTCAAAATGAGAAGTTTTCAGATGAATTCTTCTTCTTCTTCTTCTTCTTTTTTTTTTTACTGAAAATACCCCAGAGATGAATTGTTATTCCACATACTGAATGGCATTCCCATTGACATAAGGAAATATGCCTTCAGTTATTTTTAGCATATTGCTCTTGTCCTTTTCACCTCTGCCTCAATGAAATTACTAAGAATGTTGGCAGAAATTATCTTTGAGGAAATATTGGATGAATAACTCTTCTTTCTTGATGTCTTGGAAAAGTCATTTTTGGATTTCTGACTCAGTCAGTTCTCTCAGAGACATCCTTGATGTCTTTATTTAGATATTTGAGGTAATTTTTTGTGACAGGGAGGTCGGAGCCAAAGTGCAAGAAATGATTGGCAAAATGATGATATCATCAATGTTCAAAGAGCTGGCAAATTGAAGCTTATTAAACTGTCATTTTGTCTTCCATTCAGGACTAATTGGAATCATGCCTAGTTGCATGATAGGAAAGATATTTAACACCTGAGAATTTCTCATGAGGAAAATGACAGGAATTGATGTCAGGGGGACCTTAAACTCATGTTTGAGGAGGAAAGCCAAGGAACTACATGAAAATAATAGTCTATTTTCAAACTACTTTAATGTTTGTGTCCAGAAAATATTTGAAAAATATCATTAATAGGAGAAAATGTTTAGATAATAAACATTGGCCTAATTGAGACAGAAAACATTGAAATTGGTGGGTTAATGTGAAACTTGAGGTAATGTTTTTAGTTGAAACGAATATTAAAGTTCAGTGAAACTTATTTTTTCTTCACTTGTTTTACATTGTTACCTGACAATTACTTTAAATTGTTACCTGACCTCTCAAATATTTGGGGGCATTTGTGTACTGGGAGGTTGGAGAATGATCACAGGAAATCAGGAAGAAACAATACATAATTAGACTTGGAGGGTTTGAAAATGTGTGTTATTTTTCCGGTTCGTTTTGGTTTGTTTTCCTTAGGTAGGTCAAGGCCTAAAAGTATTAGTAATATTTGAAAATGAGCTAATGGCATCCTCAGAGAATGAAGTTTGCTGAAGTATGTGGCCTGGATCTGGGGTCTCTTCCCTTGTTAGTGGCGGGGCAGTCACAAGGCAGCATTAGTCTTGCAGTGTGTGTGTGTTTGTGTGTGTACACGCACACAGGTGAGTATGTGTGTGTGCGTGTCTCCGGCTGATATCATCACTCTGTGGTACAGAGGAGCCTTCAGTGCACATGAAACCGACAGGCCAGCCAGGCTTAGCATCTCAAAACAAGGGAATTTTCCAGTGGAAGGACTTGAAAGTTACAGGTCTTTAAAAAGGTTAAAATTAAACTGGTGATTCATTCATCTTAAGTTTGCTCCTTAAGTCAGTATTTATTAATGAAACAAACCGCAGATCCCTGGGGTCAAGTGGGACCTTATTTATTTTGTTATTTGCAAAGATGTCATTTAATGTACAAAATGCATGTGTTCACCAAATGTTTCTCAAAAAGCTAATTTTCTGTAATGTAAATGTTATCCTCACTTGTTGGGCAAGTTTTGTGGTAGCTCCAGATAAAGTGATGTTGGCAAGTGCGGCAAAAGTGGAGTGTGAAGTTTGAAAACTTTTGTTCTTCCGTTATTCAAAAATGATGCCAAAGCTGTCGTTAGACAAAAGCCTCGAGTTCACGATGTACAGGGTATTGCCAGCCCTTATTAAAGTCAATCCTGGCTGTGCATATGCTGGTTCAGACTTTGGGAATCGTGGACATGCACTCTTGTACTTTACCTCTCTGATCATTTCTAGTGACTTGCAGTAACCATCACAATCTGTTACTATAAAGTTGACATTTCTTAGGATAAGTCATTCAACTCAGAAACAAGAATAGTAGAATAAGTCTTCTCTGAAAATCATAATTATTGTTGACTATTCAGATTGCTTTTCGAAGTCTCATTGTTCCATATGGATGTTGGCAAGATGGAACTCTGTGACTTCAACACTTTTATAATTATGACTCTTTGCATGATTTATAAATCAAATTTATTGCCATATACATTTTTCTATCTGTAAAAATTAGGCAGAATTCTGTATATGGAATTTCCTTATGACAGAGACTTTATTCCACATGATCCATGTATCCAGTAAAAATTTCTTGAGTGCGATTCTGTGTACCAGGTCCTGAGGCTGGGCGTTTTAGGAGTTGCTTTTCCCGTCCTGGTACACGTGAATGTTGTCCCAGGCTTGTACAGGGCGTGGGCTTTCTGGCCCTAAAAGGGTTCCTGCTCTGGGTACAGGAAAGAATACCAAAGACCAGCCCTGTGCTCTAAAGGAACGCACACTTCAGTGGCGGAAGACAGGTGATAACACCCACAAAAAGCCCCAAAGTAACAAGGAGAGTGTCACATAGCAATAACTGGTAGGTGGAAAATTAACACGGAGAAGTTAAGTCACAGACAAGTGACTGTATGAGCTGGCCATCAGAGAAGAGCTCTCCAGGGAAGAGCTATCTAAGCTAAGAACGATCTGATGGGTGAGAAGCCAGCCCGTGTAGAGACCATGGAGGAGAATAAACTGGTATGCGTTTAGGAAATAAAAAAGGAGGTCTGATGGCATGAGCTTAGGAGGTTCGGGGAAAGACAGGGCCTTTGAAGAACCGAGATTCCATTTGAGATATGATTGGAAGACCATTAGAGGCTTTCCAGCAGTAAGGTGACATGATCCGATTCGTGTTTTTTTGAGGTCCGCTGTGGCCATTGTGTAGAGTCGGGAGGTGTATGATGTATATATTCGAGCTAATAGAACTTTCTGGTGGGTTAGTATGAGGAGTGAGGGAAAGAAGACGCCTTACGGTTCTGGTCTGAGCAGCTAGATAAATGGTAGCATCAAATAGTCACAGGTGGGGGAATAAAAGCAAAAGCAAGAGTTCTGTTGTTGCCACACTGAGTCAGAGCCACATGTTTACCTTCCAAATGGAGACGGGTCAGATGGGGAGTTGGATATGCAGGCCAGGAGTCCAGAAGAAGGGCCGCAGACATCATTGGCCGGTAGATAATAATTAAAACATGGGCCTGGAAGCAATTACCAATTTCTTATCAAATGCAAAGACAGAAATGCTGGTTCCTGGCCAGTCTCTACCACTTTAAACCTGAGCGACCACTTCATATGTCTGAGCATCATTTTCCCATCTGGAATATTCATTCATTCACTTAGCATCATCTGTTGAGATTCTCCTGTGTGCCAAGCACTGTATTAGACCCTGAGATATTAAAAAAGGAATGATCCCTGCCCTCTAGCTTATAGTCTCAGGGGAAAGAGGCATTGCACATCTAGCATAAAGGGAGGGTAGCAGTGGTTCATACCAATGGGCAGGAGCAAAGAATGCCTTCTTGTAACACAGACAGAAGATGCGTCTTATCACACATCCAAGGCCGCATGGGCTAGGAGACATAGTAACACCCCTGCTCAGAAGGACATGCTGCTCTGGCCCATGAGTCCCCTTGAAGGCATCCCTTTGCCAGTGACACCACCTGATAGTTCATTCAGCATTCAGTGGAGTGGAGGAAGATTAATATCCTCCCAGACCCTTTTTACTGTTTGGAAACTTTGCCTTCATGCCTGCCTTGACCACCAGGTGTGTGAAGAACTGGTAATAATGTCAGCACGGAAATGGACAGCTTTATTATGTGGCCTCCTCTGCAGGCCCGGCCTCCCTCCCCATATATATATATATATATGTATATATATATATTTCTCAAAGTAGAAGAAAGTGATGTTGGTACTCTGATCCCAAGTGAAGAGTATGTGTGTGTTATGTGGTACGGGGGCATAGCGTCTGGGGAGGTTATCAGAAAAGGTTGCATTAGCGGAGATATCATATGCATTGCCTTTCAGAAATGAATAGAAATTTGCTATGCAAATGAGACTAGGAAAAGCATTTTAAAGAGGAGTAGCATGCTCAATCCCTGGAGAAGGCTTTATACCATGTTGGGAAGTCTGAACTGGATCCCCTGGAACACTGTCTCCAGTTTGGGGTTTATACTCTCTGTCTATGCTGCCATTTCTGTTTCTTCCATTTGTCTACCTTCTTGTCTTACTTGTAACACTTATTAACCCCTCCAGTAATTATTAAGAGCATTGTTCTCCCAAATAGGGTTTATTAGGATACAGAAAGAAAAAAATAGAATTTCTGTTTACATGTACTTATATTTCATCTTTTAAAAATACCCATTTTGTGTAAATTTTTATAATGTACATAATGTATTAGTACAGTGGTGTTAGAGATATATATATAAACACACACACAATGGGTTGCGTGCCCCAATTTTTTATGATAGAGATGTCCAATAAAGAAGTTTAGAGATCATAACAATCAAAAATCAGAAGTCATTGAAGAATTAGGAGCAGAGGATTAGGAAGTGGAAGGCAGTGAGACTGGAGGCTGGGTGACTAGTTAGGACATATCTCAGACAGAGATGATGAGGGACTTAGCTAGGGCATTGGCAAAGGGGAGAGGTGATGTGGCAGTGAGGGACAGAGAGAAGACCCAGAGATAGAGCTTGCTGTGCCATGGGACAGTTAGGTGTAGGTGTTGTGTAGGTAAGTGACAATACAGGACTAGAGTTTAAAAGAGAGCTCTCCTTTGGGAATAGAGATTTGGGAGTCACCAGGATGGATGGTAATGGATGCCACCAGTGAAGATGAGTTCTAAGCAGGCAGAGTAGAATGACAATGACAACACTCATTACCTACGGGAAGATGGAGGAGATGAAGCAGGACAAGAAGACCAAGAAAGTGGATCAAAGATGACAGGAAGGGACCCAAGAGACAGTGGTGTTTCAGGAGCCAGGAAAAAATCACAATACCTAACTCCTAGATTGTTTGTGAGAATTCGAAATGGGCAAGTATTTTTGAATAGCAGTTTATTAAAAATAAATATCAGCTTATTTATTTCAATTGTGAACCACGGCCACATAACAGAAATAGACTAGTGCACCAAATGGACAGCAGTCTCTGAAGTCAGACTCTGCAATCCTGCAGCCGGACATTGGCTTGGAGAACAGGGAGCCCATTTCAGAGATGGGAAATATGAGACCTAAGAGAGTGAAGCATCTCATTGTGGGGGTGGGCGGTGGGGGCAGAGTCAGGCAGGGTTTGCAGGCAGCCCTACACCAGGCTTCTGTAGCAATGGCGGGGGGTAGGGGAGCTCAGCTGTGCCCAGCTGTGGGTCTGTGTTCCCTCTGCTGCTCCTGGGAATGGTGAGGTTTCAGGTCCATAGAGAGCCTTCGCAGGTTGGGTACAGAGAAAGTTTGCACAGCCCACACAGAAGCAGGGATCACCCAATGAGACACAAATGATCAAGTTTTGTCTGGGCCTATGTAAGAGCCAAGAGATAGAGGATCTGAGATGGGAGGGAGAACATATCTAGCGTCAGCTGACAGGAGATAAGATCACAGGCTTCTCTGAAGCTCTCCTAAAATGCCCAGATTCTCAGATAGAGTCACTTGGCTGTGAAAAACCTCCTGCCCAAAATAGTCTACCACTCTGCCTGGGATCTCTCAGTTCCATTGCTTGAAACCCTCTGAGTAGAGTCTGGGTTGGTGAACATTCCCTCTCTTGCTTGCCCTTTTCTTTATTGAATACATTTGGCTACCTACCTTGACTAGGTAGCCCATGTGTGCATTTAAAATTTCAAAATAGATAAATCAATAGAGTAAAATGAATTCTCAAATAGGTAATTCAGGAACACTTTAAAAATTTACATGAATAAAGGTATACGGTAAAAACAACAAATGATGTCTTTTAAGATGGAAATACATCTCCTAGGATTTCTTCATTTGTCTTTATTCATTCCTTTGTCATTGAATGTCTTTGTGTACCAGTCACTATGCTCAGAGAAGGTAATACAAAAACAAGATGAAACCCTTCCCTGGAGGAGTTCACAGGCTGGCCAGGCAGTTTGGCAAGTCCACACCGAATTGCAAATGAGATAATTGCTGTTATCTGGTTATCTGCCCTGCATCCCAGGTCAGGGAAGTCTTGACAGAAGGAAAGTTCAGAATGACATTAAGGTGGAGAGGGAAAGAATTGTCATAGCCACCATATTGTGAAATTGTTTCTCATTAAATTGCTCTCATCAAGCTAAAATCCATTACAGTGAAGAAATAGAAGTTTTGATGGATGAAAGAGTGTGGAAGGAGAAAGAAGATGCATGGGGGGTTGGAGTCAGAAGACTAGGACATCTGGAGGTGGGGGAGGGGAGAAAAAGACTTAGGAAGTGCAGACAAGGAGATAGGAAGATGCTAAGGCAAGCTTCCCTGGCTTTGAAGTTGTGCCTGGGGTTAGTAGTGCCCAAACTAGAGCCACCTTGAGACACAAAAGGGGAAACAGCCCCTCCTTTAGGGAAATAAGCCCCAGGATGTGCCAGTCCTCATAGAAAGCCTGGGGACAAATGAGAGGATTCAGGTCAGCTCCTCTAGAACAGGCATAGGTCTCCTGCGTAGGACAGATCTACTCTCCCTGGGTTGGGGAGTGCTGGTCCCTCTTCCTCCTCTCTGCTTCCCAGGTCTGTGGCTAGATTCTGTTTGATCACCTTATTTCCTCTCCTGCACTGCATTCCCCGCCCTGGTTCCCCATCAGCTGGGCTGCCTCCTGGGGTGTGCTTGCAGGGGCAGGCCAAAGCGTAGCTGTCACAGGCAGACAGGTGTACGCTCAGGTGTTTGACCGGTCATGGCCAGGTCAGATTCCAACATAAGGAAGCGGCGGTACCCACAGAGGTCCTGGAACAGTGGGGAGTTTGAACACCCACTTTCAAAAGAATGGCCATTTTCATTAAAATGGGATTCTGTTGTATTTAGAAACAAAAATAATTTTTTTAACAAGAAATGGCCTAGTTTTCATTGTTCTGTACATTGTTTATTTTGAGAAGGGGAATCGAGCATCATGTTATGTGCTAGACACTTTCACAAGCTTTCTGGAAGGATGTCAGTATTACCTCAGTTTTTCCGGAAGGGAAGGCAGACCCAAGCTGTGCGGCTCTGAAATGCTAGGGCTAGGACTTGAACCCAAAGCTGCCTGACTTCAAAGCCTGGGAACTTCTCCCCTGCACCTCCATCGGTATGGAAATTAAAGGCATACCCATCAGTGGGAAAGCCTTTTCTTGCTGCTCTTCACTAGTGACTTGTGGTTAACATTCATGAATATTGTGAGGGCAGTTTCACAGAACAAATCAAATCGGCGTGTCGGGACTCTTTAGAAGAGCAAATAGTTCAGGGAGACTCCGAGTCCCTCCCCCAAATCTCGGCAGAGTGTCCCCCAGCATCTTACACCCGATGTTGAGGCTCCTTCTGTTTGCGTAGTCGTTAGCACCACACTGTAGTGATGGCTGTAAGTCTCCCCCACCCCTAGCAGCTCCTCCCCTTCTGAAAGCTTGTGGCAGCCCATGATTGTTTAGATCGAGCTCAGCAATGTTTCCAAACGTTAATTTGGTTTGACATGACTTGGTGCACAAATTAATTATTCAGGCACCTCCTGCTCCCTGTGCATGAAAAGAATGAAATTGTAGTGAATCACATTGTACCGACCACATGTGAATTGTAATGTTACCAGCGATCAGACTATTAAAGAACAAAAGCTGGCAACATATAGTAACTCTGAATCCGGCCAGTCCCACAACATTAGCATAAACATGCGAGGCCATCAGAACCGTTTTGGACTTCCTAGGAAAGTGTCCCCATTCTTATCTACTTCTAAAAGAATGTGGAATAAACTATTCATTTAACCAAGTCTAAAAATATGTCTGCTATGCAGTTATAATCATGTGTCATTAATCAGAAAATACTGCAGAAACTCTGACAAATTAAAAACACAAGGATGTGTCTGCAAGGGTTTGCAGCCATTAAAAAGCTGCTTCACCTCTCGGCGAGCTCTTTTATGGCAACTTCTTGCTCAGTGTACTGACATCTTCAAAGGCTCTGACATCTGTCGGCCTTTGAACTACCATTAAAAAATATTATCCCATTTCCATTCTTTTATGCCCATTTTTTTAATTATAGCCCTTCTTTCAAGTTGGGAACATGGTTGGTTTAAACGATGCTGTCCTTTCGTTTTCAGCCACCCAGCTGCGGTTTGAATAAATTGATGTAGAATCAAAGGCGGGACTTTAAAGGAAAAAGGTTTGATGGACTTGGACTCCGAACCAGATGAGGTTTTATGATGAAAAGGGGTTTAATCCCAGCACAGGCAATGCTTCTATCAGTCGAGTAGTACAAAGCAATTCATATATATAGGTTCACGCGAAATGATCTATTTTTTTTTAACAGCACAGATCTCTTCAGGACTTGCAAATGTGGCATTAGCTAATATTCAGAGAGCTGATTTCCTTTCATCCACCAGAAGCTTATGATTATAGTACAGTTCTCGAATTGGAAATGAGAGCTGCAACACAGATTTAAAGCTGCTGTCTGATTTGTATTCAATATACATGTCACTGCGGGACAGGCTAGTCTGGGCCCGGCTGGTTCAATACGAGGAAAAACAGTTTCATCATCGGGAGATTCTTTAGTCAAAAATATCACCAGCTAATTAAAACAGCAGTCTCATGACTATTAGCGAGGTGTTTGATTGATTGGTATCTCTTTAAATTTGACAGGAAGGATTAGGAGACGCATCCTCTTTTATTACATATTCTTCTTGCAGAGTTAATGTGTTCAAGTGCATTGCAGGGTAATGAAGTGTAATCAGTTAACTCAAACCACTCAAAAAAAAAAAAAGAAAAGAAAAGAAAACAACATGATTTGAAAACAATTGCTGCTTTTGCATGGAAACATTTCCCCTGATTCAATTCTTGATCTGGAAAAGAAAAATCACTAATGAAAGCAGACTTCAACATTGTCTTTACTTGGTGTACTGTTGAATGGTAAGTACTATCTTGGGCCAAATAGTGAAGTAACTAGGTAAGCAGTTTAGGACAATCACAAACCTAGAACATGGAGCTAAGTCCACTTTAGAGTACAAAGTGGTTATTTTTAAATTTTCTCATTGTAGTTTAGGATAAATAGTCCTTTCCATCCATTAGAAAATTTTCTTAAGATAATGTGCACCTGCTTTACATTAGAAATTTGCTGTCTACTTCTCACAATAAAAATGCTCCTTCTGTTTACTTGGCCAGTTTGGTACTATTTAATTGTACAGATTTGGTCATTCTGCACCACTTATTTTCATCCTCTTCAAATAGAATTTCTATTTAAACTAAAAATTCATATCTGAACCGTAGTTTGAAGAAATTCTGAATATGTTCAGTTTCAAATTAGCAAAACAGATGTCAATAAGAGGAGCAATACTTTAATTCTTCCTTTACTCCAGTCCCTGGTCTACCTCATTCTAGAATGTTTCTCTCTCTCTCCTCCTTGAAAGGAAACCTTTTTTTTTTTTAATAAGATTTACCAGGAAATACATTTTGCTAGTTCTTACATATTTTTTTATAGATTCACGAGCGTTTATTGAGTTACTTGGCAGAAGTTGGATTTCTCTCAGTTATAATCGTCATGGTTTTTCACTCTGTGGTACCCTGTTTAGCTCCCCCTTTTTATGATACTGTGACTGGCCAGTCTTTCACTGCTTTGACCCACGTAGTTGGGTTTTTATCACTGAATACAGTCCTTTTCCTCTATCCTACTGAATTCTATCTTCCCACTGAGTCCTTGTTTTCCTCCTGCTTCTCCCACTTCTCCATCTTAGTTCAGCTTCTTTTTTCTCTACCAGCTCCTCTACCTCTCCCCTAAATCTTGGAATCTGGCACCTTCTTTTTTTTTTCTCTTCATTCTTCTGTTAAGCGATCATCTACATTTCAGTGGCCTTAAATAACTCCGCGCTAATAACTTCAAAGTTCTTATCGCGGGCCTCAAACATCCGCTGCCTCTTGGTGTCTCCCAGCTAGCTCAACAAACACCTCGAATTCCACACGTCTAGAACCGAAACCTCCACACCCATCTTCTCTGTGGCTATAAATGATATTACTTTACGGTCCGTGCTCAAGCCAGAACCTAGATGCCATTCTCACATGGCTTCCCTTTCTCTTAATTTGTCCCCCAAATACATTTCTCATCCATGCACTTCCTTCTCTGGCACCTACTGCCCCAGTGCAGCTCACCGGCGTCTTTCACCCAGACCTCGACAGCAGGCGTCTGATAGTCCTGCTTTCTCTCTTGTTCTTTTCAACAGCCATACTGATCAAAATGTATATTGGATTAGAAAACTCCCCTGCGTAAAATCCCTCAGCAGCTGGTACTTAGAATAAAATCCAAACTTCTATCTTAGAATAAAATCCAAACTAAAATCCAAGACCCTGCACGGACCAGGTCCGCCTAGTGTTACCTCCCCGACATCTTCTCCAGCTGTTTTCCCCTTGCCGCCCGTACTTGAGCTATAGTGGCCTCCGTTTAGTTGCTAAAATATACCACACTCTTTGTTGCCTTCCAGCTTTGGCTCATGATGTTCGTTGGAACGGGAAGGCATTTGCTCTAGCCCTTTGTATGAGAAGCTCCTTCTCATTCTGTAAGTCTTGGCCTGATCATCATCTCTTCCAATAGGACTTCTCTAACGACTCTGAGAAGGACATGCCCTGCTGTCATCTGTTAGAGCACCTTGCTTGTGAATTTCACAGAACTTCCTGATTCTTGATCTGGAAGAAAATCATTAATGAAATGATTCTATTTATCTTATGTATTTATTAATTTTTGTCCATTCCATCAAATAGACTGAAAAAGGGGTCTCTGTCCCTTTTCCTTACTTCTGTGTACCTGTGCCTAAAAGATTCCTGGTATAGACTGTGGTCTCGGCGAACATTTGTGAAAACGTCTCTATTAACGAGGGAAGATTCACTGATCAGCAGGAGCCACAGGCCAGCCAAGTGCAGCTCTCCTCTGAGGAGCGAGTAGTGGCTTCAGGGTTGGGTTAGGTCACGGGCGAAGAGGCTGATGGTTGCCCTGCTCTCACAGAAGCCACCAGTTCATGTTAGTTGTTTTTTGTTTGTTTTTGTTTCTAGTTACTTTTTTTTTTGGTATGTTTCTTCTTTTTGTGTGTTTGTTTGGATGGTGTTGTCAGTGTACTTAACTGTTTCAACCTCTTGAATTCCCACAGAACTTCTAAAATCCTATGACAAAATATATATATATATATATATATATATAGAATTCACCCATAATTACTGTTATGTCCTTATTAATTACATGTTTGTGTCTTCCACAGGAAGAACTATAGCTTCTCTGTCTTTGCATCTCTCAGAACCTTCCAGAGGGCCTGGCCCAAGTGCTGATGCTTCATCAGCGAATGAAACGAACACAAATCAATAAGTTTAACCATTTTGCAGGGATTGGTCTAGGTCTGGGCTTTGCTTGTACCCATATCCTATCTTT
This sequence comes from Nasua narica, assembly GCA_028533885.1. Classification (NCBI taxonomy): domain Eukaryota; kingdom Metazoa; phylum Chordata; class Mammalia; order Carnivora; family Procyonidae; genus Nasua; species Nasua narica. The sequence continues at coordinate 10,452,904 of CM052804.1, read as the reverse complement.
AACTTTCTAACTTCTAAAATATGTGGAGGATGCTTGTTAAATCTTCAAATAATCATCACTTCATATAACTGGTTATTATTTTGATAATATAATTAAAATTAAACCATATTCATCTGGCATATGCTGAAGCCCTCCTTAGTGTCAGGCACATCGTTAGGTGCTGAAGATGCAAAAGTGAATAAGACACACTTACTCATAAGGAGTAAAAGACAGAGAAACATAGATACGAAATAATGGGCTAAGCGCAGAGCTGGAGACGTAACAAAGCCCTGTGAGCCATGAAGGAAACCTAGGCCCCTCTGGGAGGTGGCTCTGTCTCTTAACAGTGTGGATGCTCCTTGGACCCCACTCTTGTGGAATTTTCTTTCAATCGAAAAGAGTGTCCTTTTCCTCCTTTATTATTTCTTTAACTTTTTTTCAATAAATACGTATTTATTTTATCTCCATGTCACTTCTGGCAGCAGAGGCTGCCGGGTCCATAAGTAGCAGGAACATAATCAACAAAAGTCCTTTTTTTAGTTCTTTGCGGAAAACCACCATGATCACCCAAGGAGTAAACTACGCTACTGAGTCTGTGGTGGTACAACAATATTCCTACACAATTTAGTGTTCCTCTCTGTAATTTACATGAAAATCTTCCAAAGGGGGTTCAGTATAGAGAACGTCTTTAATTTTGTTGTCTTTTGCTAGTGATTCGTGAGATCGATACGGTTTTACCTTAGAGATTTTCTAGGTGCTTCTCCAGTACAGAAAATGAATTCAGTGTGTAGAGATTCTCCTTTCGTACCATTGAAGTGTTGCCACTCTGAGGACAAATGTGGTGACTGTGTCATGGTGTGCTGTGGTACCACGGGGCCATCGTTCATTCTTTTTATCCACGTCCAGTGGGTATGATGCTATAATTAAGGATGGTTGGTTGGCAAAGGGAGCATAGTCTGAGATCATCTTCAGGAACTTCTTTAGCTCTTTTCCAGGCAGTAAATTAACTTTTGAGGGCTAAAATAATAAGACAGTTGTTTGAAGCTATGTCTGATGGCCAAGGGGGAAAACACACACACATGCACGTGTGCACGCACCCACACGTGAGTGTGCGCACACACACACACACACACAGCCTGTTTTCAGCTTTGCCTCTGAAGTTAAGATATGAAGTTGGCTGTGTCTGTTCTTATAAAAATGACACAAAGGGGGGAAGTGCATTGGTCATAATAAAGTAGCATTGCTCTGCGCTACAGAGGGCCTTTGACTTGCAATTCCTAGTTTTTGTTTTCACCATAATTATAAACTTTCTCTTCTCAGATTAAGAGTGAGGAATTAATAAACACTGTTCCTTTATCCGACAAAGACTTTGAGGTGGAAAAATCTGGAGATTTTATCCCTTGAATAAGAGAAGTTAAGACAACTGGAGCACTGGCCACAAGCCTCATACCATGGTCAGAGGTACAAGACAGTCCTGCCCTAGGCCGTTTTTTCACTCCTCAGAACCACAAGGTGGTTAATTACGTCTATCGGGCCTGCTCTAACTCTAAATCAAAGGCCTCGGAAAGCCTTTGTGACTGTCGTTTCCTCAGATTTTTCTTCATTTTGTCTTTTACTCAATGTTTTTTGCATATTTCCTTCCCTTTATACTCAAGAATCATACTTTTAAACCATAAGAGATCTTTTTGTACTTTTGCAATTTATTTTTCAGAGCATCTTGTTTTCATTTGATAGATGTAATAAATTTTCCTCTCTCCACATTTATGAATTAGAATGTTTTTTAGTTCCATCCCTTGAATTATCTCTTTCCTCCAGGGTTGGTTTTTTTCTATTTATCTTTCTATTTGTCTTTCATATTTATTTCTCTCCATTTTCTTATATGCTTGATGATTCTTACTTTCTATTGAGATTTACAAAAGATGACTGTGTTGTAGTTTCCTACTGCTGCTGCAACCAGTTACCACAAACTTTGTGGATTAAAAACAACAGAAATTTATTATCTTCCAGTTCTGAAGATGCGAAATCTGAAGTTGGTCCTACAAAACTAAGATCAGGTTGTTGAGAGGGATGGATTTTTCTGGAGTTTCCAGGGAAGAATATGCTTCCTTGTCTTCCCTGGCTTTTAGAGGCCACCTACACTCCTGGTTCATGGCCCGTGTGGCCTCTCCTTTTGCTGCTTCCATTGTCCCATGGCCTTCTCCCTCCCTCTTAAAAGGACCCTTGTGACCACATCAGGCCATGTGCATACTCCAGGATAATCTTCCATCCCAGCATCCTTAATCTCATCTGCAAAATTTCTTTGCCATGACAGGTATGTTACTGACAGCTTCTGAGGGTTAGAGTGTGGACATCTTTGGGTAAAGAAGAGGGGACTTATGGAATGGAATGGAATTTTCTTCCCCATCCCATGTCTTAGTATGTCTCTCCCTAAGAAGGAAATCAGAGTGAGTCCTGGGTGAGGAGGTGGCACGTGGACTGAAAGTTCTGTTAGAATCCAGGCTCCTAAAATGCTGGAATGAAGAGAACTGCACTGTGGGGTTGCAGAATCCACACTTGAAGGCCTAGCTTGCCCTGCATGGCTTGCCCTTCTCTTTTGTAGGGAAGAGCTTCTGTTTTTCCCTGAATCGCCCACAGTCTGTAGGTCGAGGACCTCCTTCCCCTATACACAGGCCTTCCGGAGCTTGTTTTTATTTTGACCTCTCGCTGGTGTCTTTACTGTCTTTGTACTCCATGAAGCTGAGCCCGTTGAGAGGGTGTGATAGATGGGCTCCCTACTCCTCTGCTGACTCCCTTGTGGCTCAGCTTTCCCAGACTGTTTCATCTCTCAGCATCTGCATGTAGCCTCATCTACTTTCTGTCCTCCAGAAATTTACTGAAAGCTCTTCTCACTTGGTGACTCTCCCCTGAAAGTGCCTATCTGCTTTGCACATTTATAGTTTTATTTTATGCAAATTCCCTTCTTAGGAGTTTGCTAAATTAGTTAAAGCTCACGAAAGCAGAATTCCTAATACATTATAATATGCACTTAAAGATGTAAAAATATTTGTGCATATAATGACTAAAATACGCTGCATTCAGTGAATGAAAATCAGCTAAGACTCTTTGCTGGTTTGTATCTCCTATCACATCAAAAATATGCATATCAATTTTTAAACTAATGGCCATTGAAATTGACTGGAATGAAATCCAGCCTTCCACTTCCTCTGCAATTTTACATTATAACGTAATGTAATTACAAAGCTCATTATTAGAAACTTAATTGTGTGTGATGTTGTGGAGGTTTGGGTTATTCTGAAAACAGAGCCTGATACAAGAATTAGCGTGCAGGTAGTTTCTGGGGAGAAAGGTGGGGATTCCAGGAATCTGAAGGGAAGGAATGGGGAGAATGAGCAAAGAAACAAAAAGCCAATGAAGGGTACCTCATGGACTGAGTTACTGCTGAGAGCCAGGGTGATTCCTTCCACTGAAGACCATGGAGAATCTTTTAAAACACACCGTAGAATTATCCCACCCAAGAATGAGAATCTGGAGCATTTATCCATGAAATTCCATCCCAGCTCCTTACAATTGAGGGTACTCCCAAGGGGCATCTCCTCCTGCATTTCCTGGCTATGCTTACCCTGTGCCTGCTCCTGCATGTCCTTGGCTGAGTGCCCTTTGCTATTTTTGGAGAAAACTCAAGATGGCAAAATTGAGTCACAGCATCACCAATTCGGGATGGAATTGAGTATGGGTTACTGCCTCAGCTGGGCTGTGGCCGGACTGGTCAAAGAGATGTGGCCCAAGACCCGCAAAGCATCTAGAATTAAATGGAAAGAGTGAAAGTGGAATAGAAACATAGATGCATCTTTCTTCACACAATAGAATCTTCCCTACGTAACTGCACTAAAACTACTTCCAGAGATTTGAATCATGTGTATTTACGCATAGAAGCCTCAGGTCATCAGGCCACATGGGTTTATTCCTTGACATTTACAAGGCCCTATAAAATGATAATGATGGATACCAAAGACCTAAAACTACCACAGCAAAGAAAACCTAAGAGAGGACACCAGCAGACGAGAGACTTAGACACGTTTCTGGAAGTAGCTGAGATCATCGGCATCTAGCTACATCTGAGAGTACAGCCTACGGAAGAGCCTGTCTTCCTCATAAACCCAGGAGAGGCCCGGGACTCAGAAATGCCAGGAAGGAAGGGTAGCAGAAGACAGATGTGAGGTTGAAAATAGGATTCATTTAAAGTCAGCATGTGTAGTGTAGGCGATTTCTGTCTACCACGAGCCCAGAATGGCCAGCTGGAGGCATTTATTCCCAGGCTGAGAGAAATGGATGATCTGTCTGGGAGGAATACAGGGAAGCTGGTGTGGGAAATGACACCTTGCAGCCAAGCCCTCTGCTTTCCAGCATTTAGAGGGATCTCTATCCTCAGGGCTTCCTCTGCTCTCACTCACCTTCACCCACAGTGACCCCTTTAACATATAAGCTCCAGCCCCTCACATGTACAGAGTTTCCAGTCTGCATTTTACCTCTTTGATCTTGAATGTGAGCAGAACACCCTAAATCCTCTGACATCTGAGGCATACCTCAGAGGCCCAAGAGAGAAAAACTCAACAGATGATTCCAGAGAGAAGGCTCTTCAGGGAGCAAAAAGTCCATTTAAGGAAAGGAGACCTGAAATACCAAGCCTGGTATTATATTCACAAAAGAAGAACAGACTGCTATGAAAATGTAACAATCAAAAGAATAAGAAAGGGCCTTGAAAATTAAAAATTGCTTTCATTGTTTGCCAAAACTCACGTCAGGAACATCTCCCACAAGAGACAACAAAAAGCAGAGACAAAAATAGGAGTGTAAAAATACGTTTTTTAAAAGTGAGCCATAAATGATTAAGCCACAACACTCAATATTTACCCGATGTTCAAGACCCGGAAAATAGAATAGGGGCATTATTATCAATGTAATGAGAGCAGTGAAGCTCCCAAGGCTGAAGGATGTGTGTCCTCAGACTGAAAAGGCAAGTAAGACTGCATCTGCACACATAAAGAAAAGAGACCCTACAACCTTCCAGAGAAAAACGAGTCCCCCTACACAGGAATAAGGTAGATGGCCATCCATGTTTCAGTAGTAGGATATAAAAATGCCTTCATCAGAATAACAAAAGAGAACTTTTTTCAAACCAGGTTACCATACATAAGTCAAAGTTCAGTTGGTCATGTGGTTGGAGAAAGACATTGTACATGTGCAAAGATCCAGAAAGTTTTATCTCCTGCATTTCTTTGGAAGTTGCTTGTAGCTACTCTTCCCTAAACTAAAGGAATAAATGTAAAAGAACTACAAATTCAAAGTTTTAAACAACAATGGATTTAAATAGGAGAGAAGGAAAGAGAAGTCCCAGAGACTGGCTGCCCAGTGAGTCTAGAGAACATCCAGTCCAGATCAGGACAGATGTGGTGAAGGGAGGAATAATCTAGATACTATCCACGAGAATTCTTAATAACGTGAGGAGGCAATAAAAGCAGAAATTTCAAGGGTGATAAAAGAAAGTTAATTAGAAGCCTCAGGTGGGAGTGGGTGGGAGGGAACTACCAGGAGCAAAAGGTAGTTACATAATGTATTGTCTCATTGTGTTTTGAACAATAACTAGAGTCTATGTTTAAATTTCACCGTTTGAAATCAATTTACATATAAAGCACAGAAAACTCATTCATGGTTATAGACATTACAAGAATGTTACCAATCTTAACAGAAGTTCAAATAGCAGAAGTACAAATTCAGATAATCAAGGTTTTGAGAATGATTAGGTCAGGTGAAGGTTAGGCAATTCTAATATACTCATTGAATTAAGTGAAGAATGAAAAAAGGCCATCTGTAATTGCTGGAAAAGTTGAATTATTTTATTGAAAGTTGTATTTTCAATTTGAGGGGGAACTTCCTTCCTGTTTTCCATAGTGGCCGTACCTGTTTGCATGCCCCCCAAAAGTATACAAGGGTTTTCTTTTCTCCACATCAAAAAATTAAAGATATAGCTATTATATGATTTAGCAATTCATCGATGCCATGAATGTGGGGGTGCAGACATCTCAGAATAGTGATCTCATTTCCCTCAAATACCCACTCACTATTCTGAGATGTCTGCATGCCCATATTCATGGCGTGATTATTTTCATTAGTCAAGACATTGCAACTACCTAAGTGTCCATCAGTGAATGAATGGGTAGAGAAAATGTGGTATATACACACAATGGAATACTATTCAGCCACAAAAAATAGGAAATCCTGCCACTTGTGACAACATGGATGGACTTTGAGGGCATTATTCTAAGTGAAATAAGTCAGGCAAAGGTAGACAAATACCTACGATCTCGCTTGTGTGTGAAATCTTAAAAACCCAAACTTGTCGAAGCAGAGAAGAGATGGTGGTTGCCTGAGGCAGGGGATGGGGTGGAGAAATTGGGTGAAGATGATGAAAAGGTATAGATTTCCAGTTAGAAGATAATTAATTTCTGAGGATGTAGTGTACAGGGTGGTGCCTATAGTTAACAATATTGTACTATATTTGAAAGTTTCTAAGAGAATAAATTTTAAAAGTTTTCGTCACAAGAAAAAATACTGTACTTACATGAGGTTGATGGATGTTAACTAAACTTACTGTGTTGATCATTTCACAATATATACACGTGTCAAATCATTATCATGTATGCCTTCAACTTATACAAGGTGATATGTCAATTATATCAGTAAAACTGGAAACAAGTTATAAAGGTAACCAATAAAGAAACTCAAAATGGTGAAGCAACTATATTTCAAAGATGGAGAAGGAGGGAGGGTGATGGTGTAAGGAAGCTGAATCTTTATCTTTCATCAGAAAATAAACAGGTAGTAGAAAAGTTAGTAATTAAGGGAATATGGTATGAAGGTTGTTATCTGAAGAGGCAAAAATACATCCGAAAGAATTAAATGTGTCTACCTCTGGAGGGTAGGTTGGAGATGGGAAGCCAGAAGCAGTCAAGTGCTGTTTCCATGAAAAGCCCTTCTATCCCATTGGGTTTGTTTGTTCATTAGTATTTTAAAATTTTAAAGAAACACTTGAGTGAAAAAATTTCATAAAGAAGACCTTTGTCAACACAAGGCTGGGTTTGTCTTTATCTGCTTCCACCTACTCTGCTCTCAGTTTGCTGAAATGTTACACAGACGTAGGTTTCTGAACAGTTTGGGCCAATTCCTTACTTTTTCAGAGAAGTTAGGAGATGTTCAGAAGACTTCCCCAACTCTTGTCTGATACTTTGGAATGCAGTTATCTGGCATCCTGCAAAACATGTTATGGTATCCTCATTACTATGTGCCGTAAGAATGGTCAGTAAAGTATTCCTGCAATGGTGGTGCAACAGAGGTATTTACATTTTAGGGTTAGGAAAGCAAGGATAAATATCAGTTGGAGCAGTTATTGGAATGAATAACTCAAGACAGTACAGGGGAAACCGTATTTATAGTCCAGGTGGTGGTCATAGATACATTAAGTAAGAGTGACATGTTTTTCTAATGTCAAGGTGAAGAACAGAACACAAATTGTAGTTGCATCTGTGTAGAGAGTATATCAGATGGCCCCCATGTATGGTAGTCAGTGTTGTAGTAAATAGAAAATAAAAAACCTAAGTAGAGGGGCACTGGGTGGCTCAATGGGTTAAAGCCTCTGCCTTTGCCTCCGGTCATGATCTCAGGGTCCTGGGATCGAGCCCCGCATCGGGCTCTCTGCTCAACAGGGAGCCTGCTTCCTCCTCTCTCTGCCTACCTCTCTGCCTACTTGTGATCTCTCTCTCTCTCGCTGTTAAATAAATTTAAAAAAAAACCTAAGTAGAAGAAGGACTCAGAATAATGCTGTGAGAAATAGAGACTGCATGAAATATTAATGGAAGTAAGTGGAAGACTGATTGAGGCAAGACTTTCTTAATAAATCTTGAACATCTTGTTGAAATGTAATTTCATGATGCCATAAAATTTGAGGTGAGAAGCAAAATATCAGATTTTAATAAAATGATACTATTTCAGTTAGGTAATTCACCGGTATATGGGAAATCACTCCACGTGGAAGAATCTAACATGTGCTTTTTTCCACTAATGTTATTTTAGATTTCTTTAGAATTGACATGTTAGTTAAATCTTTTTTATTTATCCAGCTGGCAACTGTTTGTAAAATAAAATTAATAATGGTCATTAAAGATTTTAATTAAAATTTTAAAAAGTGCCCCAGACGCTGGAGTCTAAACCTCTGTGCAAATTTCTCTGAGTTCTAGGACGAGGAGCTTTGATTAAAGCACGGTGTTGTCCAGTAGGGCAGATGAGGAGAGTCAGAGGTCCTGGGAGCCAATCCTGATTGCTACTTGCAAAATGTTTGCACTAAAATAGATACCTTGATACAGTCTTTCACAGCACACGTTTTATCATTTTTCATGGAAATGATAATACCGACATACTTACTATAAGGATTTCAAATAAGTCTGTGAAGCTGCTTGTAAAATTTTGAGGCAAACAGTACACACACACACACACACACACACACACACGCACACACACACGCTAATTTTCTAAAATGTAGAATTGAAACGGAGAGGGTTATTTAAGTGATGTGGTTTGTATTATGCATAACATTTTAATTATCAACGTCCACTTTATTATATACATTCAGTTACACTCCTACAGAACTGGGAAAAATTCTTTATAACACATGAAATTGATGTATGATATATACCCACATTCAAGGCGTCTCTTACAATAAAAACAAACAACCCTTTATATAATATTCTGCTAATAAAAGTGGTATGTACTTTCTGATTTCTTTGATTACATTCTCAGTTCTAAGTTCCTGCCTCCTTATTGGCTACTTTGCTTTGGAACTGCATAGAATAAAATTATGGTCAAAAACAGTTCTGTATCCATAGCAACATGCATTTCTGTTTCAATACTTTGCAGGTATTAATTTTCATTTTTAGGCTTTCTTGGGGTTTGCTGCTTGCTTTGGGGCATAGATTGCTCAATAAATGGCCTGAGAAAAAAAATTCAGTAATCTCAGTGCACTAGGACATGACAAAGGGAAGAGACCAGGTAGCTAGGCATTCATATGAGCCATTAAGGTACTGGGAGGTCAGAAATTCAAGTCGGTCAGTTTTAGAATAATGAAGTCAGATCAAGAGGTCATGAAAAGAGCCTTGAGAGTTCACGTAGTTAAAACAAGAGACAAAAAAAGATGTAGTGATGAAATGTCAGAAGTCGAAGCACAACAATAGTTTTGGGAAACTGGTAGTAATCCTAATTTTGAAACATATATAACATCAGAAATCCGAATTCCAGATTACGAAGCCAACAAATATCAGTGATTGAGGGTAATAAAAAGGTTTCAGTCAGGCAGGTGCCCAAAGTTCATGGCCATGAGCCTATCTTGGAGGCAAGGTCTGTTTTGGCTAAAGCCCTCTTGGGTGTGCCCTTCCTTAGCAGGGAATGATCCAGTGAGTGGATGGGCAAGTGCAAGCTTGTGCTGGAGGTTAAATGTGAGAGAGAGAGAGAGAGGGAAGGGAGATTTTGAAACTTTTAGGTTAATAAAACGGAAAACAATCTCGTAAATCATGTGTCTCCTATGTATCAGGTGACTTTGTTCAGTCACTAAGTACAACAGGCATTGTACTAAGTACACTAAGTACAACTAGAAGGCTACTGGTAGTTTAACAGGCATTAGAAACTTGGTGAGTACCAACTAGTGGACACTATAGGTAGTTATATGGCAAGAACTTTTAATCACAGAATGGTTTTAGAAGAGCTCCACGTTAAATTACGTAAAACATTTTTGTTAACAAAACTGTCAATCTTAAAATGCATTTGATGTGTGTTAGTACTTGGTGAAAAAATCAATTAAGTATTTATCAAAAATGTTAGGCTAATTGAAACACTTAATTTTTTTGTTCATCTCTAAATTTACTTCCAAGCGTTTTTCTATTGGCTTTGAAAATCTGTTGGTATGATCTTGATCTAGATAGCTTTTGTTTTTTTAGTTTGTCTTAAAAGTTTAGACCAGTATGCCTGTAGTTAAGTGAATATCTAAGATGCGTAACTTTACTTAGACTTCAGTTCTACCAGATGGAAGAATATAATGTTGAAAAGAGTTTAACATGACATCTAGTAAGATAAATTCTTAAAAATGATAGTCTAGGGGCTCCTGGGTGCCTCACTTGGTTGAGCATCTAACTTTTGATTTCAGCTTAGGTCATGATCTCATCATGGGTCATGAGATCGAACCCCACACTGAGTTCTGCTCTCAGCAGGGAGTCTGCTTGAAGATTCTCTCCCTCTGTCCCTGCCCCCCCCCCACATGCTCTCTCTTTCTCTTTCTAAAATGAATAAAATGGGTCTTTAAAAAAATAAAAACAGGGACGCCTAGGTGGCTCAGTTGGTTAAGCAGCTGCCTCCGGCTCAGGTCATGATCCTGGAGTCCCAGGATGGAGTCCTACATTTGAGCCCCACATTCAGTTCCCTGTTCAGCAGGGAGCCTGCTTCTCCCTCTGACGCTGCTCCTCCCTTGCTCATGTGCTCGCTCGCTCTCTGGCTCACTCTCTCTCCTAAATAAATAAAACCTTAAATAAACAAATATAATATAATTATATATATAATATATATATTATATATTAAATATATAAATAAATATACATTTTAAAAAGATGGCAGTCTAAATTCTTCCATAAATTAACTTAAAACATTTATTTTTATATTATATCATTGTTACAAATAATGTTTCTAATGTCTGCATGCCAGTTATTATAGAACTTATTTATACCTTTTCAGGGGGCTTAGGTGACTCAGTTAAGTGTCTGCCTTCAGCTCAGGTCATGATCCTGGGGTCCTGGGATTGAGCCCCTGCACTGGGCTCCCTGCTCGGTGGAGAGTCTGCTTCTCCTTCTCCCTCTGACCCTCTCCCCTGCTCATATTCTCATTCTGTCTCTCAAATGAATAAATAAAAAATCTTAAAAAAAAAACCAATTTATACCATTTGAACATACATTTGAATATATTTAGGAACAACCTTTTTTATCCTCTTACAGAGACTCAACTAAAAAAAACTCACAAAAAAACTCTCACAAAAATGTTAATAAAAGTAATTTTAAAGTGAAATGGCTAATTTATTAAAAATTAACAATTATATATTTTATATTCATAAGCAGAGGCAAATACTATCACCATGGATTTGGTTAGTGCATTTTTTCTAGTTATTTGCTTTGGCTTTGCCCACAAAATACCTTTTTACCTAAGGTAAATTCATTCTATGAATAGAGAAGTAAAGCGCCAAGTGACAGGTCATGAACAAAAATACAAGTTATTGCAGAACATTAAGTTAAAGTTTCTGTATCTCTTAGGGTCACTCTGTTGATGACAGAATCATCCAGGATACTTTTCTCAGTAGGGTGGATTAAGAGCAAAGTAATCCCTCTCTTTTGCTAAATATAATACCAGTATTCTGACATCAAGGATATCTTGGGGAGGCCCACGTGGGCAGTAAGGCTGTTCTTTATGGTTTAGTTGACCGGGGAAGGTACTGTGCTACCCGGCTGGAGAGGTTTACCACCAAAGCCTTCATGGCTTGAGAATAGATTTGCTAGATACTTATCTTGAGCTTCTTTCAAAATCCCTAGAACTAGATCTATCAAGAATTTTATGCAATTAGGGAAAGGAATATTAAAACTAGATATCCTCACTTGTAATCTGATGCATGGGAGGAAACAAAGGCTGAAATAATACTATCATTTTTCAGATTATTGATTTATTTATATGTATTTATTGCACACTTCAGTTACAAATGCAGTTGACAGGGGCGCCTGGGTGGCTCAGTGGGTTAAAGCCTCTGCCTTCGGCTCAGGTCATGATCTCAGGGTCCTGGGATCGAGCCCCACATCGGGCTCTCTGCTCGGCGGGGAGCCTGCTTCCCCCTCTCTCTCTGCCTGCCTCTCTGCCTGCTTGTGATCTCTCTCTCTCTGTCAAATAAATAAATAAAAATCTTAAAAAAAAACCAAAAAAAAAACAAATGCAGTTTACATAGTACTGACTTAAAACGTATCATGTGATCCTTCTGTATGAGTTTCTGCATATATTTAAGGAATTAGCTGCAGCAAGTACACACATAAAAAAGTACACATCATGGTAAGACAGAAGGCCCCGTGTCCGTTCTGAGACCAGGCAGTCATGGAGCCAGCTGCAACTTTCACAGCAGGTAGGACTCTTGTCTCTTTCATCAGCTCATTGTTAATCAAGTCAACTATTTGTGCTTCTGAATGTTCTAGCTTTTCTTTTGTTTAATTAAGCAGCCAAACTCGTGAATACTTTGCTTTAGAGAAGTCATATGGTTGTTAGCATAGTAATCAGTGTTTTCCGAATGGCACTAGGATACTGTGTGGGCACTTGTGACCTAGGTGTGCATAGGATGTTTGGATAGAATGGCTGACGCAGAACTGGCAGAAAACCTAGGTCAAACTTTGTTTTCCCAGAGCAGAGAAGTAAGCGGAGAGAGTATTGAAATCTACTTGCCCATTACTTGAATATCATTCTTTATAGAAGAAGGTTTCTAGTCAAGAAGAATTCAGCCTGAATTTTATTTTTCTTCCAAGGCCAAATAGGTTACCTGTCACTCCTGGAAACACTCTGTCAAGAAAGTGGCTTTAAGTGTTTCTAGATGCTGCAAATAACATCTTCCTGACACGTAGTCCTGTTGTTAGCCCTGACGTTGCACCAAAATGAGTCGTGGGTAATACGTCTGTTTGGGCTTTTTAATACTCATATTTCACATTCTCCAGATGAGATTATTAAAAGTGGTATTTGAAGACAGTGTCTTAAAATTTTTTCATTTAAATTCAACTTAGTTAACATATAATGTCATATTAGTTTCAGGAGTAGAATTTAGTGATTCATCAGTTGTATGGAACACCCAGTGCTCATTCCTTCACATGCCTTCCTTAATGCCCATCACCCAGTTACCCCAGCCCCCTACCCGCCTCCCCTCCAGCAACCCTCAGTTCATTTGTCTCCCTCACTGTTTTCATCTTATTCTATTTTTCCTTTCCTTCTTCTTGAAGCAGATTCTTTTTAGGGCCATCATTCTTTTTTTTTTTTTTTTTAAGATTTTATTTATTTATTTATTAATTAGGAAAGAGAGAGAGTGAGAGAGAGCATGAGAAGGGAGAAGGTCAGAGTGAGAAGCGGACTCCCCATGGAGCTGGGAGCCCGATGTGGGACTCGATCTCGGGACTCCGGGATCATGACCTGAGCCGAAGGCAGTTGCTTAACCAACTGAGCCACCCAGGCGCCCTAGGGCCATCATTCTTAAGTGGACTATTTCTACTCTTATAATTCCATTGGAGTCTAGAAAAAATATAAAAATTTATATTTTGTGCTTCTGTTAATTATTTGTATAGTTTAATTTATAAAGTAAATGCTCATATACAATCATTTTATCTCTAGTAGACATTTCATTTGCAAATTTCCAAATAGGCCAATGCATTAGGAACCCTCTTATTTGCCTTTTAATTTGAACTTAAACTAGGTTTTTTATTCACTTTTCTCAAGACCTGTTTTCAAATAGATGGATTGGGTAGTACTTTTAGAATAACACTAGAAATTTCAACATCAGTTTTGAGTTTTTAGCAATATCATTACTCACAGAAAAACAAATGCAGCCATAATGTTTGCCAGTTCACATGACTCATTACATGTTCTACTTCTTTTGAAGCTTTTTTCTGGAGATAAGCATGTAAATTACTGAGGGCTTTTCTTTTGTATTTTTATCCTTCTTTCTTTCTTTTTTTTTTTTTTATTCTCCACCTAGAACACTCCGTTCTTTTGCAAGTAAAAATATATTTCCTTTCTTAAGTCCCTTGTAATATATTTCCAAACTGAATATTTGTTGTTCTGAAATTTTTACCCAAATTAAAGTTTTCTTGCCTTTCCTATATGCTAAGCTCTGTCCTCTCTTTCATCACATAACTTAGTAGTATCCTTGCAAACAGTAGGTACTGCGTTTTATTTTGATTTTGTGTATAGAATTCCTTCCAGAGCTAAGTTAGTCTCTTGGAGTTTGGAGGAATTCTAGCCCATCTATCTCTACAAGTTGCAGAGGAGATATTTTCACTGAACCACAATGTGGGCTAATGATTTAATTTTTAGTTAGTAGATCTAATAACTGGAGAACAGGAGTCAACACAAATGTCCTTTAAATATACCAAACATACATATTAGATGTCCAAGAAATTTTTGAATTATTTAAAGGTACATTTGCTGGCTCTTAGTTCTAAATATATCTCCATCATTTAAGGGATTTAAAACGTATTTTCCATTTGATAGATCACCAGCATTATAGTTCAAGAAAGTTCTATTTGCAGCTTAGATGCAGCAGGTTAAAAACAGAAAATATGCTGTCCTAGGAATCTGAAGACCTGGTTTCTTACCCAGACTTTTATGTGACTACCCACATCCCTTAATATTCTTTTTTCTACTTTAATCAACTACCTGTCTTTCCTACGGCATATGAGAGCGCATTTTAAAAGCTTTAGCCCTATAAAAATGCTATAAAATATAAACTTTTATTTTAAAAAATTACCTTACACTTAAAGTAATTTTATAACACATGGCTTAATTTGAAATTATTAATTTCCCCAAAATGTTAAAAAGTATATTATATGTCATATGATATAAATGTATAGTAAAGTTAGCTTTCTGTTTTCACTATATGAATTTCAGTTTTTGAATGACAATAAATATAAGATCTCATGTAAGATAAACAGTTTTATGCACAATATGAATTTACTCTCTAAAATAGGTACATTAACCCTTTACAAAATATTTTTTACTAATCCAACAGTATTTTCCTAATATATTCTACTGTTCACTTTTTAATACATATGCTGTCCCTCCTGGAATTGAATATCCACTAGATACATATTTTTCCAATTCTATGTATTTAATAAAATCTCAAATTCATATTCCATTCAATGTATTCCTTTCATTAAAAAACGAAATGAGACATTTTATTTTAGTGGAGTGTAAGTTCTAGAAGAATAAGAGTCTGAAGTTTTGCTTCAGAAATAACATAGACATAAGGAGTGATCAACAATCAAATATAACAATGAAAGCTTTATGTATATTTTAATTTTTAAAATGTAATAGTTGATGCTACAAATATATAATAAAATAATAGTAAATGTATTATATACTAGATTATATGTCATAACTAACAGTAATCTGTATTTTCAAACCTAGTCATCAGAATTTTTCTTCTCAAACTTATTTTTAAGAAAACAGCCATGGGTTTTTTCCTTATAAGCTGGCAGCTTCAATACTGAAAGTTAATCTTCCTTTGACAAAGATCTCAGTGAAATTTGAGGGACATATAATCGAGGATGAATTTCGGATGTTTACATAAAACACATTTAAATTAGGAAATATAGGAAAAAATAAAGCCAAGTTATTCTGTAATAAACTCCTACTTATTAAAGCAAAAGGAAGAAGTAAAGAGAATTTAAATGTATATGCTCCATAAGAGTAAATAGCAGATAGCAGGCATTTTTTTTTTCCAAAATTACTTTGAAGATATCCATCTGGTCACCATAGATTAACCCCAATCCCTTTATGCATTTATGTTACTTTACAATGCTAATTGGTATTTATTATAATGACCTTGAATTATTTTATGGTCCTGGAATATTTTCAAAATCTTCAAAGCAAGATTGAAGTATTATTATAAGTATATATGTAGCAACTTGCCCTCCTTAGTAAGGTGTGCTCGGTTCTTTCAGTAGGTGGTTTTTGCAGTGCGTTGTCTGAAGTCTATAACCATGTGGACTAACTGTCCTAGTGCTTCCTGGATGAGGGAAAATGAAAGGACCAAGTGAATAAAAGATGAAAAACAGCCTATCAAGGCTGCTTAACTGCAGGATATGGGAGCGCTCTGACCTTTTTCTTCATGATGTGGCCAGCCAAGAAATTAGATGGTCATGTCTTCAAATCTTTACCTTTCTGTGAAGTTTTCATTCCTGTGGCATTTATGTGTAACTTCCTTGAAATGATGAGGTCGCGAGGTTTTACAGTCCCGCCCTACACCCCACAGAGGTTAGTAGGCACATCTCAGCCCTTCTACTCCATCCTCGTAATTCCTGTAAGAAATACAGGCATGGTTGAATTCTGGGTCCTCTTGCTCTTGAGGCCTGTATGAAGCACTTACAGTAGCTCACCAAACATTATCCACTTCTATACTATTCTACTTCCTAATTCTAACCTCTATCACCAGTCGAAGAATGTCCGAGGAAGGCGACAGAATGGTGTCAGGGCCCCTATTCTTAGGGTCTTACCTTTCATTGCAGGAGGAAATTTCCAGTGAGGAGGATGTTAGGAATTTGAACTATTTCTCTTGAAATGGAACCCCAAACCATTTCCTCTGAGGATTCTACCTCCTTGATAAACCTTGCTATAAATGAGAACACAACTCTTCAGAAAAGGACACTTAAGGCTCATCGGTAGATATGGCCTTCCAGCTCCTACAATATGATCTGATGAGGGTAATGGATGTTTGGGTGGACATACCAACCAGTGACTGACACAGCTGGCCAGAGAGCTATGAACCACTTACCAAGGGTCAAAGGTCTTGAAAGACTTGAGACCTGTGTCAAAGCAAGAGTTCACCTGGAGGTACTCACCATTCTGTGAACACCTCTGCCTCAGACCATCCCGAATTCAAACCTCCCACCTTTTATCACTTAGTCTCTTTTTAGTCCTGTCTCTCCATATTGTCTGTCCCGAGCACTGCTTGAGCCACGGGTGTTCATTATGCACCAGAGCTGCGCTGAGTCGGGTTTATTGTATTTAACTCTTTAGGCACACTAATCATCTGTCATTATTTCTGGTACTTTTTTCTGTGAGAGACAAAAGCAATATTTTCTTCCAAGGTTACATTCTCTTTTATGCTAAAGTTTCTATGGAAGCTGTTTACAATAGAAAATTCTATTGCATTTGATATTTATAAAATAGTGTTAGAAAATTTAAAGACCATAATTTGAAATAGTGTGTTTTCTTTGAATCTTTAAGCTTAAATCCAAATATTTATCATGTCCAGCATAATGAAAAAAGAGAAATTATTTTGATGTTTTATATGACTTAATAAGTTTGGTGGCCTTAATATTAAACATAAGTAGCTAAAATGTATTCTAGAACTCATAACATGTTGTTCTAAAGAAACCATATTAGTTTAAACTTTTTCATATAATAAAGGTAAAACATAATGAAATAATGTGATATTCAAAGACATACATGAAATCAAAGGTCCTCTGTGAAAAATCCAAACTAAAAAGAAAAATTGTCATAGGATTATCCATTTGCGTAATACAGATTCTATTAAAAATAATGTATTAAGTTTTAAGAAATTATTGCATATTAGAAGCATTCGCCTTGCCACCTAGGCATAAAACATCTGCATTATTTTTAAAAAGTTTTGTTGTATTGTGTCTTGTGCATAAAAAGAATATATGTCATAAATAATTCTTAAGTACTAATGCACACAAACAAAATGAACATCATGAACTGACCACCCAAGTTAAGAATTAGAATACTGCTAAAACCATTGTCTCTAACCAGATGCTCCTTCCTTTCCCGAGCTCCGGGTATCTGCCCCAGAGGCAACCTCTGGCCTTAATTGTGTGTTGATAGTTACTGAATGTTTTTTTTCAGGATAGCTTTATCACAAATCTGTTCCCTAAACAATATGTTGTTTGCTTTTGCTTATTTTTGAACTTTACAAAAATGGTTGCATAGTGTAGGTAATCCATGATTTGAATTTTTCTCTCCAATAGTTTATTTTGAAGATTCATGCAGCTCTAGTTTATTCACTTCTCTGGATATAATATCCCATTATATGATGGCAAGTCAGTTAATTGTGATACACAGTTGGGTCACCTCTAGTTACAGTTTTAAAAACTCCACTATGTACATTCTTGGACATGTCCTTGGTATGCATGTATAAGAGTTTCTCTACAAAATGTTGGGACATAACTTATGAAAATGTTCACTTTTTCTAGGTAGTGCCAAAGTAACTCACAATAGGGCTTTGTCATGTTATGCTCCCATCATGTGTGTGTAAGCGTGCCATTGATAGACATCCTTAGCAACACTTGGTAGTATCAGAATTAAGTTTTGCAAATGTAGTGATTGTAAAATGATACTGCATTTTCTGATGACTACTGAGGTTGGACACCTTTTCCTATGTTTACTATTAAAATGTTTCCTTTTATAAAGTTCCTAGGTCATGCCTTTTTCTCATTTCTCTATTACAGAGCATTTTTCCTCTTTATTTATTGGTATGCGTCACAAATTCTGGATACTGTTCTCTCATCAACTAGATAAGTTAGAAATCTCCCCTTTTAGGTTTTTATTTATTTTTTCATTATCTTTATGGTGTCTTTTCATAAATAGGGGTTCTTAATTATATTATAGTCTAACTTACCAATCCTTTTAACTTCATGCCTTTCGAGTTATGCTTAAGAAATCCAAAAAAAAAAAAAAGAAATCCTTCCTTACCTTGAAGTAAAAATGCCTCCCCCATATTTCTAGAAATGTCATCTTTCACATTTGGTCTCTGATCCACTATGCATTGATTTTTAGAATATTAGCCTTAATGATATATAACTTACATATAATTCATATAATTCACCTATTTAAAGTGTATCATTGAGTGAGTTTCAGTATGGCTCACAGAGTTGTTCAATCATCACCCCAATGATTTTGGAATATTTTATCACCTCCTTCCAAAAAAACAAATACTTATTAACAGTCAGCCAATCTCCATTTTCCCCACAACACTCCAGCCCTAGGTAACCACTTATCTTAATTCTGTCCCTCCAGATTTGCTTGTTCTGGCTGTTTCTTATGAGTAGAATCATAAAATATGTGGTCTTTTCTGACTGGCTTCTTTTGTTTGTGATGTTCATTCCTTTCATAGCCCATATTAGTTCTCCATTCCTTTTTTTTACTATTCTGTAAAATATTATTCAATATTCCATTGTTTGTCGATACTATATTTTATTTTTTCATTCATCAGTTGATGAGCAGTTTGACTATACTTTTTGCTGTTATGAATAATGCTGCTATGAACATTCACATACAAGTATTTGTGCAGAGATATATTTTATTTTTCTTGGAGTAGAGAGTAATTGATTTTTGTCTGTTGTGTAAGATAGGGATCAGATTTCATTGTTTCCCATGTGAATAGCTTCTTGACTTAGGACAATTTTAAACTGGTTCATCATTGCCCCACTATAGTACAATACCAGCTCTGTCCAATGTGACCTTGTTTCTAGGTTCACTGTTAGGTTCCATGAGTCAAGATGATTCTATTCTTTATGATTATACTGCACTGCATACATTTCAGTAACATTATTTCAGGCTCTGATATGTGGTATGGAATGTCACACCAGTTGTTCTTTAGGAGTATCATGGTATTGGGCTCATCCTGTACATTTTAGGTTCAGTTTGTGAAGTTTCTTGGAAGTTTTGTTGAAATTTTAATTGGATTTGCATTGATGCTATAGATCAATCTGGGGAGAACTGATGGAGAAACTTTCCATCCATGATATATCTCTTAGTTATTAGAGCTTCTTTAGTGTCTTTCAAAAAGGCTTATAATTTTTTCTTGAAAGTTTTGCACATCTTTTGGAAGACTTGTTTCTGAGAACCTTATATTTGTATAGTTATATACACGGTGTTTATAATTTTTTTGCTGCTATATAAAAACTACAAACAATTTTTAAACAAGGATCTTTAATTCAAACACCTTTCTAAACTGTCTTATTATTTCTGATAATTTGTAATTCATTTTACATTTTCTCTATAGACAATCATGACTGAAGACAGTTTGTTTTCATTTTATTTTTTGTCACGTACTTATGAATACAAGTAGTGCTAGGTATATTTTTTCTTCTTTCTGATTTTAAAAGGCAGTAGCTTCATAATGAATAATGAATAAAATTTGCTGAGCTTTTATAAATACCTTTCATCTCATTAAGAATGGTCTCCTATATTCCTGTATGGCCAAGGGTTTCTGTCATGGACTCTTTCCGAATGTTTTTCTGTTTATTGTGATAACCATAAGGTTTTTTTCTTTTAACACATTAATGGAATAAATCATATCATGGGTTATTTGTATTAGCATTACACCAACATTATGTCCTATCCAATTATTAAATGATACATTATTGCTGGCTTCAATTTGCTAATGATTGTTGAGAGCAACCTGAAATTATTTTTTTAGATATGTTTTTTAATCGATGTTATGCTAGCCTCACAAATTGAGTTGCTAACTAATATTTTTTCTATTCCCTGAAAAAATTAATGCAAGAGTGAATTATTTGTTTCTTAATAATTTGGTGGATCTGGCCAGTAGAGCCATCTGGGCTTGATATTTCATTTCTGCAAAGATTTTTGACTACTATTTAAATTTTTCTAATGGTTACAGAATGATTCACATTTTCCAATTTTTTAAGCCAGTTTTGGTAAATTTTTTTAGTTTATGAATTTTTCCTTTTCATTTAAATTTGATATTTATTGGCATTTATAGATTTTGAGAAGTGTTAAACTTCCTTTGCATTTTCTACAATATGGTAGTTACATATTTTATTTGTATACATTACCAGACTTGGTTTGCTAATTATTTAGGATTTTATGTCTGTGTTCATGAATGAGTTGGCATATAATTTTTATTTCTCTTCCTATTCTTGTCATCCTTTGATATCAATATTATGACTTCTGAAATAGTTTGAGGGTACATTTTTCTATTCTCTGCAAGAGATTATAAAAGACTAGAATGATCTATCTTCTGGGAAGTTTTTTTTAGAACTCACCTGGAAATTATCTAAGCTTGGTGTTTTCTTTGTAGGAAGATTTTTTTCACTGTTCTTTCAATTTACTAGTCCGATTGTTTTGTTTTCTTTCTTATTTTTGGCAGCCTGTATTTTCCTAGGAATCTATTTTGCTTTGGTTCTCCAGTTATTGGCATATTTTTATGGTATGATCTTATCTTTTTAATCTGTGATGAATCTGTAGTATTTTTTAAATTTTAGTATTATTATCTCTTTTTTCTAGGTAATATTTCCACAGCTTTATTATCAGCTCAGATATTATTTGTACCTTCTTTCTTGTTTCCTTCATCAGTCTTACCAGAAATTGTTCTATCTTGCTAATTTCTTAAACTGGACTTTTTTCTTAACAATTAGACTTTTTAAAATAAATAGCATGTTGTTACTACATATTTCCTTCACTTTAGTTTCATCCTTAAGGATTTGATAAAGAATATTTTCATAATCATTTCTGAGAATTTTTATTTTAATGTTATGAATTTATCTTTATTATACATTAACATCATTCAGTTACGTATTATATTACATTAACATCAGTCAATTTAAAAGTCACAAAAATAGATATAGTAAAATATCTCCCATGCACCCCTGACTGTTGGCACCAACTCCCTCATAACCATCTAAAACAGTACAAATGTAAAAAAAAAAAATCTGTGTCTTTTTCTAGAGATCAATTCTAAGTTTTTTTTTTTTTCAATTCTAAGTTTTTTAACTTAATTTCATTTTGAAACATAGGTTGGTTGGTTGGTTATTTATTTATTTACTGATTTAAGAGAGAAAGTATGGGGAGGAGGGGCAAAGGGAGAGGGAGAGAGAGAATCTTAAACAAGCTCCCTGCCCAGCACAGAGAGAGCCCAATGAGCCCAATGTAGGACTTGATCTCACGGCCGGCCCCGAGATCATGATCTGAGTCAAAATCAAGAGTTGGACACTTAACCAACTAAGCCACACAGGCACCCTGAACCAGGATTATTTAAAGTGTATGTTTAAAATTTTGAAGTATATGGGGAATTATTTTGGTTTTGTTGTTACTATTTTTGTCATGGTTCCTAATTCAATTGAATTCTTGTTGAAGAATGTTTTTTGATACCAGTTGTTTTTGCAATATGTTGACATTTAGGTTTCATGGTTTTGTGTTTGTGTGTGTGTGTGTGAGAGAGAGAGAGAGAGAGAGAGAGATGAAATCTCCTTCTAGAATGGTGGATTTTTCCATTTTCCCCTGTAGTTCCATTAAATTTGTTGTATATATAATTTGAGCCTGTTTGATCGCATGTGTGTAGTTTAAATGTATCTCTCAATGAAATTTTTAAAAATAATTATTTAATGATACTCTATTTTGAGAGTGTCTTTGGTCAATATTTTACTGGCATAACTTTTTTCATTTCCTTAGTTTCAATTTCTTCATGTCTTCAGTATGTCTCATTAAAAAAAGGAATTTTGATTTGTTTAAAAAATCTGAACTATCACACTTTTAAGTAGTTATTCTGGTACATTTACACTTGTAGTTATTATTTTTTTAATATTTTATTTATTCATTTGACAGAGACAGAGATCACAAGTAGGCAGAGAGGCAGGCAGAGAGAGAGGGGGGAAGCAGGCTCCCCGCCAAGCAGAGAGCCCAATGCGGGGCTCGATCCCAGGACCCTGAGATCATGACCCGAGCCGAAGGCAGAGGCTTTAATTCACTGAGACACCCAGGCGCCCCTACACTTGTAGTTATTAATAGACCTTATTTTTTTTTATCTTTCCCACTTTTTTCTATGTGTCTTTCTTGCCTTTATTTTTAAAATAAACTATTTTAAAAAACATTTTTAGATTTACAGAGAAATTGAGAGAATAGTACAAAGAGCTCTCATATACCTTGCACCCAGTTTCCCCTATTATTAACATCTTGTATTAGTATGATACATTGTTTATAATTTTGCACCAATATTAATATATCATCATTAGCTTTATTTTTACCTAATGTCATTTTCTTGTTCCAGGATCCTATTTAGGATATCACATTGTATTTAGTTGTCATCTCTTCTTGGTCTCCTCTGCTGTTGTAATTCTTCTGCAAGGAAGATTTGTTTCTTCTCCTCCATTTTATTAATTTATTACATCATTTATATGAGCATGTACTCATGGATATTTATTTTATTCTTTGGAATACACTCCAGTGCTTTTTTTTCTCAAATTGTCCCAGCTTTGGCCATTGGAAGGTCTTTCAGTTGGTTCCTATATCAGCTGGTTCCTATATTTGATATACTCTCATCAATGAACACTTCCCTAGTGAATGAACACTTGCTAGCACAGCAAAATGTTCTGATTCATCTTTTGTGTTTCCTTACTTATGTATTTTCATTCTTAGAATCAGCCATTTGTCCAAGGACCACTGGTTCCTTTTATTGAGGAATGGTACTAGAAGCCCAAATCTGGGTGCTCATTGTACTTGTTGCTACTGGGGTGTCATTTACTGAATGTATTCTTTGACTGCTTTTAAGTTTTTCTCTTTGTCTTTTGTGTTCTGCCATTTCGCTCCTTAGTATACAGATGTGGAGCTCTTTTCTTTCTTTCCTTGCATCCTTCCTTCCTTCCTTCTTTCCTTCCTTTTCTATATTTATTCTGCTCACTGTTTCTGTGGATTCTTGCTTTTCCCCAGTTCTGGAAAATTCCCGGTCATTTTTGCATATCCTCTCTATTTTCTCTGTCCCCTCCTTCTGGAACTCTAGACATATATTAGGTATTTTTATTTCACCTTTCATAGCTTTAAACATCTCACTTACAGTTATTATCTTCTGATATTAATATGCTACATTGAGTAATTTACTAGGATCTCTCTTCTCTTTCATAACTTTTTGCTTCTGCTATGTTTAAACTGCCTTAACTCGTCTATCCTTTTATTCAAAAACCTTATTTTTAGAAATTTGTTTTTTTTTCTCAAATCTGGTAATTTTTTGCTTAATGTCTTTGATTTACTCATTTTGTGATTCCATCTTTTGTTTTTTAAATATTTAATACATGTTATTTTATCTTATTTTTCTGATAATTCTCATATTTGAAGTGCTTGCCAGTGGGAATCGGTTTTTGCTAACTCATGCCAATGGTGGTTTTTTTCTGGGTTTAATAATTTTTTTATTATGAGCTCATTTTCGATTTATCCTAATTTATGGAAAACTTGGAGACATTAAACTGAAGAAGCTTTTCTCCAGAGGGAATTTGTTTTAGCTTCAGGCAAGAGTAAATAACACTATGGACCTGGAACCACTTTAGTCCTGTTTCAGGCTCTTTGACTTGATTCTGTGGAATCATGTTCAACTCCCGATTCCTTGCCCCTGAAGCTGCAGTGCTAATAAAGACATTTGTCCTCAAAGATACCTTGCCTTTTGGGCATGCTTACTGCTCATATCCTATTTTTGGCACATGCAGTTTACATATGTGATTTTTGTTTTGTTTTTCCCTTTGGATTTTTCTCTTACTTCCTGTGAGCAAAGAAAGAAAACAATGTATTTTATACAGAATCTAGTTGTTTCATCTCATGAGGGCCTCTCGAATATCTAATCTGCTAAACTGCCTGAAGTAGCTATCTTGAATCACCAATATTCCTGTCTCTTCCTTGCCTTCAACATACATGTAGTTGTTTAGCTCTCTTGATTCTACTTCTCAGATTGTATTCCCGTCCATTCCTGTCTGCTAACCTTCCCTTCTCTGGTGTGTCTAACCCATTTTATATACTACCACCATATTAGTCTTTCTTAATAGAAATTCAGTGGTATTTCTTGGCATACTATCCCCACATAACTCCAGCATCCAATTGAGGTATCTTATTGGTCCTCCAGTGCCTCGATTTCCAGCCCTTGTAGTTTAATATCTTTAATGTCTGCAGCAAATCTCTGTTTTCTGAATTTCCCCTATCCATCTTTGATGCTCTGTTTTTCTTCCATGCAACTCATTCTTCCTGCTTGAAATGTCCTGTATTCATCCCTTTCCCCAAATGGTACTATCTCTTAAGGTCCATTTCAGATGCATTCAATTTTATTCAGTTTTCCAGAATTCTTCCTAGCTCAAAGTAACTGCTCCATCTTTTGAACTTTTATGGCACTTTGTCTTCTTTTGTGGCTTTATGGCTTGTGTATGTGAGTGTGTACAAGTGTGCATAGCTTATATATTATAGTCAAAACTCTTTAGGGAAATTTTTTCTCCTAGAAGTCACTTATGGTGGCTTCCATATCGTAGATCCTAACAAATGGTAAATTATATATAATTATAAATTAAAGAGTAGCATATTGGAAATATATCAGACATTCGTGGTGATTGCTCATAAACTTTGTGTGAAAGTACAAAGGTAACCTAATACATCAATAACTTATTAATGTATCTTTTTTCCAAGAGTACCTATAGAATAATTTTTCAATGTTCAAAATAATCCAAATGATTTTTTTCTTAACCATGAACATCCTCTCAACTTTTAGATACGTTTTGCTTTCATACAGTATATTTTCGAATTTTGTTTGGGACTACTCTGATTATAATCTTGTCAATCCATAATGATTTACAAGGTTTTTCAACCTCTCACTTCTTTTGCCAGAATTGTCAGATTCAGAGTGGTTACAAGAGTCATTAGCTTTCTAAGGAAATTGGTGTGTATGTTTGGTGTTCTTGTGGTTTTTTATAAATCATTGTTTTATTGTGGTAAAACACACATAACATAAAATTTACCGTTTTAACCATTTTTAAGTGTACAGCTTAGTGTGGTATTTTTTTTTTAAGATTTTATTTATTTATTTGACAGAGAAAGCGACAGTGAGAGAGGGAATACAAGCCAGGGGAGTGAGAGAGGGAGAAGCAGGCCTCCCACTGAGCAGGGAGCCCAAAGCGAGGCTGGGGCTCAATCCCACCCAGGACCCTGGGATCATGATCTGAGCCGAAGGCAGATGCTTAACAACTGAGCCACCCAGGCGCCCCAGCTTAGTGTGGTATTAAATACATTCACATTGTTGTGCACCCATCAGCTCATTCATCCCCAGAACTCTATCTTGTAAAACTGAAACTCTGTGCCCATTAAATAGTAATCCCCCATCTTCCCTCCAGCCCCTGGCCACCACCATTCTATTTTCTGTCTTTATGATTTTGACTACCCTAAGTATCTCACATAAGTAGAATCAACAGCATTTGTCTTTTGGTAAGTGACTTATTTCACTTAGCATAATGTCCTCAAGGCTTATCCATGTTGTAGCATAAGGCAGATTTTCCTCTTTTTTTTTGGCTGAATAATAGTGCTTTGTATGTAAAGACTCCATTTTGCTTATCATTTATCTGTCGATGGATGTCTGGTTGCTTCCATGTTTTCTGGTCTGTATGTTTTTAACTGTTAATTGAAATCACCTTGATTAAAAGTTGTCCTTATAGTGTGCCTCCTGTAGATACAACCTTTATTAATTTGTGAAAATTCTTTGTAACTCTGCTCTTTTATATCAGTCAAACAGATGAAGCTTTCTAGGTCACTGTTTATAATATTAAAGAAAAATGAACACATCTATTCCAGATTGATCTTGGCAGTTCCATCATTGTAGTTATCAGCACATGCTAAGCACTGAAATATTAAATACCCCAGAGAAGTCTTCAGCATTAAGTTCTTTCATTTGATGTTTATTTCTTCCATAATTAGTCGATTCAGTTTTCAGTATAATTTTTCTATTTGAAAACCATCATTGGACGACAGCCAATGTATATCAATGCGCCAGCAATTTAAAATGCCTTCCTTAAGTTATCATCACATTCCTAGTCAACTAATAAAAATATACAAAATTATGAAGTACAGCAGTGGCAAGGGTGTGGAGACACAGGTTCACATACCCACTGTTGTTCACATTGAAAATGGATCCAGTGTTTCTGTAGAGCAATTTGGAAAAAAAGTTACAAAGTTATTCTTATTTAACCAAATAATGTTGATAATACAAGCTAAAAGCAAAATACCAGTGTAATTTATTCATAGATGTCTCATATGTAACAATAATGACTAACTGAAACTAAGACAAATATCCAAGAAAAATATGATTAAGTAAACTACAATATATTGCAATGGCAAAGTATCAAAGAGCCACTAAATTGACAAATACACTAAAAAATGGGAATGAAGATGTAAAATTGGGTATAGAAATCTATAGAAAAAGGTAGAACAGTATTTAAACAGTGATTATACCAATAAAAGTATTTGTATCTACATTGTCAAAGATTGAAATTTAATTTGGGGTGGAGCCTGTGGTTTTGGAAGGTTGACTTTTTTTTTCATTTTTAGTTTTTTTATAAAGACATTTTGACCTTGCAACTTTGGGATGTAACTTTGTCCTAATCATAGTGAAAATTAGAGGTGAAGAGGTGCACAATAACAGTGAATTAATAAAATACAGTCAATGTCATTCTTTCTAAAAAAATTTTTTACTGCTTTGATACAGTATAGTATGTGATAGAAACAAGGGCTTTCATATCAGACTGAATTTGGATAAAATCTTTGCATGTCTCTTTTTCTTGGACTACATGTGTTCATCTGTTCTGGCTTGTATAACAAAATACCACAGGCTGGGTGCCTTATAAATAACAGAAATTCGTTTGTCACAGTTCCGAGGCTGGGAAGTCAGAGATGAAGGCGTCTGCCGGTTGTGTTCTGATGAGGGCCCTCCTCCTGGCTCAGAGCTACACCTTCTCACCGTGTCCTCACGTGGTGGAAGAGCCAAGGGATCTCTGGGTTTCTTTTGAAAAGGCACTGATCCCATTTTATAAAGGCATTAATTAGATCCTAAAGGCCCAAGATGACCTGTGTCCTTAAAAGAAGAGGAGAATTTGGACCCAGAGACATGGACACACAAAGAAACCATTTGAAGATGGAGCAGAGATTGGAGTGATGTGTCTAGAAATTAAGGAACACCATGGATTGCCAGCAGGCATCAGAAGCTAGAAGGACCAGATTCCCTCTCTGAGCCTCCAGAAGGAATCAACCCTGCCAGCACCTTGATCTCAGACTACTAATCTCGAGAACTATGAGAGAGTAGATGTCTGTTGCATTAAGCCACCCAGTTTATGGTACTTGTTATGGCATCCTCAGGAAACTAATATGCCCCATATGTTTGGGAATTAAAAAAACTGCTTCTAAATGGTTTATAAGTCAAAACAGAAAATAGTAATGAAAGTTAAAAAATGTTTGGACCTAAATTACCATGAAAATACCATATATCTACACTTGAGAAATTAAACTAATGTAAGAGTTGGAGGAGAACTTATAGTCTTAAGTTTATAAATCAGAAAAGAAGAAAGTATAAAAATAAATGAGCTAAATACTGAAAAGACGAAATTGGGAGGAGGAATATAAAATAAACCCAAGAATTTAGAATGCAAGACATCATGAAATAAGAGCTAATGTCAATGAAATAAAAACAAAGATACCATAGCAAGTACTAGATGAATCTTCGGAACATGCATTGAATATTTGAAAAAGCAAGCTGCAGAAGAATACACGTAATATTCCGCTTACATAGATATTTGAAACAAGTAAAACTAAACATGTTGTATATGGTAGAAAGGTTCTAGGTAGAATTTACAACTAAGCTGGGAGGGAATGGCATGGGATAGGAGAATAAGTGGATGAGGAAAGGAAGGAAGGAGGGAGGAAGAGAGGAAGGAGTGAACCTGTGTGTTTGTTAACCTTTTGCAGTTCTTCTCTTATGATTCTCCTATTCATATCCTCTGCCCATTTTTCCATTTTTAAAAACAAGGTTATTGCTGACATGGAGGCCCAAGTTCACAAGCTGAGAGAAGAGCTGATTCATGTGAACTCTCAGCGGAAACAGCAGCTGATAGAGCTCGGTCTTCTTCGTGAAGAGGAGAAGCAAAGGGCTGCAAGGGACCACGAGACTGCTGTCTACAAACTGAAGGCTGAGTCAGAAAAGATGAAGATGGAGCTGAAAAAGACTCATGCCGCTGAGACAGAGGTGACACTGGAAAAGGTAAGCTCTCCCGCTGGATTTGCGCAGACCACTGAAACCCATTTCGGGTCCCACTGCAGCCGCCATTGCATTTAATCTCTAAAAGGTAGCGAGCATAGAACCACTCCTGAAAGTTACCAGCTCTTCAAATGAGCAACTTAAGGGTCTTGCTATACGTTTAAGCTCCACAAAAATCATCCAGGGAGTTAGGTTTCCTATTTTCCCTTGGCGTCCATGGAAAGGATAGTATGGAATATCCCATTCCATAGTGATTAAATGCACATTATGATTAAGCAATGTAGAATATTATTCAATATTGTACTGAGTAGGGATACTTGAGCTGTAGCCCCAAGTTTTCCTAGGCTCAGACTAGGTTTCAGATTTTTTTTGGTTTTCAAGTAGTCATTTCTAGATTTTACAGTCTTTTGTAACAGTGTAACTTAAATGATGACATAGTTCCAGATTACTATTTCAGATTAAGGAAAGTTTCTTCAAAATTATATATTTTTGAAATATATGTCAATATAATGTTTACACATTTGGGGTTGAGTGATTTTCCAGGTATAATCTCAAATATTTGTTCTTTCAGTATTCTGGAAAGGTGGGAACATTTTAATTGGGTAATAAATGTGAATTGCTATTAATGATAGCAACTGTAAATTACCTCTTGAGTTCCTTAAGACCAGTCTAATCTTGAGATCAGGAAACTTGGGGAAAGGGTAATAATCTAAGAGTCTTCCAATTCTGCTTACCTTTTTTTCAACCTTTTCTTCTTCATCTTTAAATGTTATGCCTTCATATAGCACACAACACCACTCTAGGCACTGCTCCATTGGCTTTACATGGATTGTGATTCTGAGGTGCTTCTTTTATAGCATCTTAATTTATTTGAGACTCAGATTTGAGCAGACGTTGCCCTTGGCAGCATAGCTCTGAACCAGAAATAAATAGGAACAAGACTCTAAAGAGGCAGAAGTGAACCTGGCTTCTCGGAGGAACAGCAAGGAGGCTGATGTGGCCAGAAATTGTGACCAAGAAGGCGGAAGAGGAGGAGAAGGAGGCGATGAGGTCAGGGAAGAAACCTCGGGGGGTGGACCTACGTCCTGTGGGTCTGTGGGGGCCCTTGAAATGGTTTTGCTCTGACAAAACCGTTGTTTTGCAAGACATCATGCAAGTAAGGCTTCACAGGGTTTGAGCAGACGACTGACACGCATTGATTCCCATTTGAGTAGGATCTCTCTGTGCATGATGAGAACAGACTGAACCGAGGGCAGAGAAGGAAGTAGGGAGACTAGTTAAAAGGCCATTGAGGGCAGTTGGATGAGATGACAGAGGCTTGGGCCTGGGCAGCAGCAGCAAAGGGTAAAAACTGATGAATTCCGGTTAGGTTCTGAAGGTGGAGCTGACAGCGTCCACTGTTGGTTCAGATGTGGGGCGAGAGAGAGAAAGAGGGGCACGCTGTTGAACAGTCAAGGGTGAGTCCCACGTGACTTGCTGGAGCCGGCGGACCAATGGACTCAGCCTTCTGGTGGCGGAAGGAGAACTGTCAGAACAGTAGGCGGGGCCCGTGGGGGCGTGTCCCAGTTGAGATGCCTGTTACACATCCATATGAGGATGTTGGGGGTAATTCCATCAAAGCAATAAGAATGTTTTGATGCTAAAATCTGCAAAGTTTCAGGAATTAGAGAAGTTCTTTATGCAGACAGTTTTACCCCTCTGACACTAGCAGATCAGTGAGCCAGATGGAGAGTGAAAGGGGTGTTATCTCCAAAGAGACTCTTTTTTTTTTTTTTAAAGATTTATTTATTTGAGAGAGAGTGTTCGCAGGTGGGGGGAGGGGCAGAGGCAGAGGGAGACAAGCAGACTCTCCACTGAGCAAGGAGCCTGATGCAGGGCTCCATCCCACGACCTGGAGGAAATAGCCTGAGGTGAAATCAAGTGTTGGATGCTTAACTGACTGAGCCACCCGGGCTCCCCTCTCTCTGGTGACTCTTACACACACCTTGCCTTGGCTCCATTTGTCTTTGCCAACAGTTCGAGGTATTTCAGAATAAATGTTCTTAAACGACACACATACCAGTGCACACTGATTTAAGAAAATTGGACATACCAAAGCCAGACTTATAAAACATACAGGCTTGGCCTTAATTGTCTAGCATTATATATTCACATTCCAAATGTTTCTTTTTAGTAGAAGATGAACCTTTTCAAGTACAGGTTTATATGTGTTATAACCAATTCGCAGGTTGCAGGTAATAAAAAAACACTAGAAACCATTAGTAACTTATTTGGCGAACGTTTCGGGGAGATCTTCCGTAACCCTGAAAGGCACTATCCCAGACACTGTGAGAATACATAGGAAGAAGGAAAAAAAGGCACAGTCCTCATGGAGATCAAAAAATTACAGTGACATCAAGACATACACACATACAAAAATAACTGTAATGCAAGCTGGGGTGTGGATTGGGGGAAATTATTCCTGTTAAGGAAATCAGGGAAAATTAACTGGATGAAATGTCGCTTTTACTAGATTGAGTAATATGTAGGATTTTGACCAGTAGATATGCAAGATAGCATTCTAAGCCAAAGAAATAACAACAGCAAGAGCAAACGAAACCATTTACGAGCGTGGCATAGAGGTTAATCAAGGGGAGGGGTTAGTGATTAGGCTTAAAGGTAGGTCAGGATCACTGAGAGTCTCCAATGTTGTTGTAGTATTTTAGCGTCATTGGGTAAACAGTGAGAAGCTGCTGAAAGTTTTTAAGCACTGAATGTCAAGATTCAAGCAATTCTTAGGAAAGTCTTCTGTCCATGTTGTTCAGATGCCCTTGCCATAGGAGTTGTTGGTACGGACCAGATTAATGCAGGCAGGAGGTCCCTGAAGGCATGTTCAAGGTGCGGGAAGGTAGTGAGAGCATAGCAATGACAAAGGGCTAGAGGGGACATGTTTGAGAATCATCTCAGAGATGGCATTGATCAGACTTGTGAAGTATCACCCCACCTTTAATAAATCGGGAGGGTAGGAGACGTCTGGTCTGGGGAGGAAGAAGGTAGGTACCATTATGAACTTTTTGACTTTGAAGTGCCTCCACTTCACCCAGCTGGGCTGTTCACTTGCTGTGGAAGAGATGTTTGTGGATAATCATAGGAGAAGGCAGGACTTGAGCAAATAGCTGTGGGGGTCACCCACAGATAAGGCCTGTTCAAGAGAGAAACACAGAAAGAAGACAGGCAGCTATGAAGGAAGAACTACATCGAAGAGGTTGGGGAGGAAATAGTCAAAGAAGGGTCTTCAAGGTAAGAGGAATCTGAGAAGAATGCATTTTCATGGAAACAAAGGAAAAGAATATTTGGAAAGGTGGATTTTCAAGAATGTGACAGAAAATCAAGAAGGATGAGGGAGGAGGAAAGGTCCTGGGATTTGAAAGTGAGAAGTCACTGATGATCTTGGACAGAGCCCTGAAAGGGAGAGTGTGAACAGAAACACGATCGCAATAGATAAGTGAGGCTGTGGAGGTTTGTGAATACTCTATTGCTTCAGAAAATCTGATATTAAAAGGAAAGTGTTGTTCCAAAGGGGAGTGTATTTTTAGGCTGAAAATGTCTTGCATTTTCAGAAGGGACCAATGGAGAGGAAGAGCTTAGTGATGCAGAGACCCACGGACACCTGAGAGCTTGCTGTCTGAGACAGGACGGTGTGGATGAAAAGAGCACAGGCACACCCTCGCCCCTTGGCCACAGGATCCAGCCATAGGAGACCTCAGCCTGGTCCTAGAGTAGGCCTCATGCTCTCTTCCTCCAGGTCTTTACACCCACCATCCCTGTTTGGGATGTTCTTCCCCCGGATTTTCCGTGGCTGTCCTCCTCATCACTCCACACTGTTCAATGTTCCTCGCTGACCTCTCTCTCTCTCAAGTTGTGCCCAGCTCTACCACCTTCACTGGTCCTGTTGTCTTGATAGCTCATCTCACCATCCAGAATCATCTTTTCATTTTTCTGATTGTTTGTTTTCTATTCGTCTCCACCCTGCCATCCCCCCTTTGGAACATCAGCTCCACTAGCAGGACCTTGTCTGCCTTGTTCACTTCTGTACTGCTAGTGTTAAGAAAACTCGGCACATGGTAGGTGCCCTCCTAGTACACATTGAGTGAATGATAGGAGCCATGACTTCCGAGGGGGGAGGAAGGAAGGAGAGGGTGGTAAAGATACAAGGGGGTTCTGTGACGAGACATGCAGAGAGCTTCCGTCTGATATCATCTACGTTTTTAGTAAAGAATAGCAGGAATCTTCTGAGTAAGGAGTTCCAGGACCAGCAGCATGGCTAGGTTTCATGCTAGCTATGAACACATTCCGATGGCTGGAATGTGGCTGGAAGGAAGCAGGAGTAAGGGCATTTGCCAAGGTAGAATTGGAGTTCTGCAGGTTGAGGAGGGAGGATGGCAGCATGAGTCTGGAAGAATGGCATGCTCCTGAATTGAACTGAAGACAGAAGTAACACAAGAAGATAGAAATGGGGTTTTAGCATGGTAGAACTTTAGCCGCCGTGATTAACAGTGCCAGCAGAATTCATCAGAACGTAGGGACTTGTTGGCAGAAGGAGAGTCTGGAGAAAGGAACGAGAGCATTAACTAGGCTAATGTTTAGTGCCATGAGTTTGGTTTTTGTTGAGTTGGTGGAATTATCCAATCCCAAGGTGCATATGATAAAATACAAGTGCTGGGCTCTTGATATGAAGAGTGATTTGTGTTTCTGGTTGATGCGTGTTTTTACTTAACTAGTAAAAGGAGCTGAGCATTTCTAAGTGCAGGAAGACCAGGAGTTCCCCGAAAGCAGCACTTGTGCAATGCTCGTTTCTAAAGCCCAGGGTCACATGTGGCACCTCCCACAAAGCAGATATTCATAAATGTTGAGAAAATGAAAGAATGATGATGAACTGAGTTCAGTCTAGCCATGTGCATGGTAATATGAATAAATAAGACATTGGTTTTGATTCATCCCCATTTGATTTCAACCCATTATAAATTCTTTAGGTGGGGCAATATACCTCTTTATAGTCACATCTTCATTTTTTTTAGTGTTGTAATTTCGTCCCTATTACTTAGTAAGTGAAATGTATAGCATCAAAGGTTTTTTTTCAGACATAGTTTTATATTTTCGTATATTTTTATATTTTCGTATATTTTTATATTTCGTTTTATATTTTCAGTAGCGTTCTTAACATGAAAATCTGATTTAACACAAGGGAACTGGTGGATAAATCCCATTGCTGCCTGGTGTGTCATTGTGCATGCTGCTTGAATTCTTCTACTGTATTCTAGAAAAGGTTTAATGTTTTATCATGTTTAAATCAGAGAGCTAAAATATTTGCCAGCAGCTCAAAATCCTGTCAGAATGGAGGGGGTTATGAATTCATTTTCTTTCGTTAAGTATAAAATCAAGGTTCAAAGAGGAGAGGAAAATAACACCAGAATAATAAATAATCTGGATGTAACATTCCCTGTGGGTCTGGGTTGTGTCAGTGGCACTTACAACATTGAGGTTGTGAAGGAATCCCCGAGTCCAGACCCCACCTGGGTCTCCACCAGCAGCAGTTTCAGCCTTGCTGAAATCTTCAGTGCCTTTAAGAGAAACATGAAATCCTCCCCCAGGTCAAAAGACTTGAATTAGAGAATCCGAAAGAGTCCGTGATTGACATTTGCAAAGCGAAAGCTTCTTTTCTCGCCTTTTAAAATCTTTTCAAGCCAAATTGAAATAAAGTTCATAAAAAACATGAGAGCCTTTGACAAATTACAGACCATTACTAAGTGATGGTCGTGGATCGTTTTCAGAAGTTTGATTAAAACTTTGGTATTTACAATTTACCATTGTTTCAGAAATCTACTGGGTTATTTTTAAAATAACCCTTCTTGAAATAAGAAGCTGTTTGAGAAAATATAGGAAATAGAGAAATGTAAACTTTCCTGTTACTACCACCAGCTAGCGATAACCTGGTGATAATTTAGTGTGTGTGTAAAATAGCACGTTATATGAGTTTAGAGGCTAATATCACACTAAATACAGTGTAGTCTTTTGCTTTTTTAAAAGTCATGCTAAGAATATTCCAATGTCATTGGAGAGTCTTTGAAAATATAGTTTTCTTTGTTTCATGATATTCTGTTTTATGGATACAACATAGTATATTGTAGTATTCCCTTATTTTTAAAGATTTAGCTTTAAAAAATTGCCTGTATTGATGCAGAGATGAACATCTTCTTATATAAATTTTTGCCAACACTTCCATTTTATCTAGCCAGTCCTTACCATTAATACTTTCCTTTAATTTTTGATAAAAAATATTTTGTTTTTAATTTGCATTTTAAAGAGTGAGCGTGAACATTTATCATAGATTCATTTTCTGAGAATTGCCTGTTCCTACCCTTTGACAGCTTGTCTTCTCTTAGTGTCCTAATGTTTTTCTCATCACCTTACAGGATCAAAAAATTCTTAGCTTTGTGGCAAGTAATTTTGGTGCTTGCTTTTTCATTTTATCAGTTAACTTAATGATACACAAAAGATCTTATTTGTATTTAATATAATCTATCATTTCCTTTGTGAATTCTCTAAGTAGTTGTTTTAAGCTTCATGGTTTGAAAATATATTAAAAATTAAATATTTAAAAGTATAGGAACACATCAAACATTTTTCACACCGTTCTCTACTAAGTAAAAAGTGCTTATAAAATTGACATAGCATTTACCAGCTTGGGTTCCTGGTCTGTAATTTTAATAGTGTCTGAAGGATTATACTGGAATTCTGCCAGCCTGAAGTCATTAAAAGGCTTTGAGCAACAATTCAGCATCTTTTTCAAATTTAAGAAAAGCTCCATATGGCATAATTATTCAAAGCTAAGGTCATAGAAACTACTTAAACCTTTGAAATTTATAATTAAAGGATTAATATTAACTTATGAAGACATTGTCATTTTGACTTAAAATGGATTTCTAATCTCAATTCTGTTCCCTTTGCTTTGATCTTTTCCCTGACTTTTTCCTTTGCTAAAAATATGAAGTTTATATCCTTGAATTTTTAAATTAAATATTATCTTCAAACAGTTCAGACTTATAAAAATTGATTGACAAACAACATCCACTCTAATTTTTACAGTATTTCACAAATGTTGATCATCTTCAAGTTGGCATTTTCTTCTGGCTGCAGCTTAATATAATGGACCACAATGATACTTCTAAACATAACAGTAAATTAATTTACAAAAAAAACACGCACAAATGGCAACTTAGAAAACCATGAGTGTGTATGTAATTTGAATGTGATAAAATGGTGTTCGTTTAGATTAAGATTTAGAATTTTCAAATAGTCTTCAAAGTACCTGCCTTGTAAACCTCTTGGAGTGGTGAAATGGGCTATGTCTTGTTTCCTACCAGAGCTAAAACTTTTTGTCATTTTGACAATATCTACAATGCAGTCCAAACCCAATATTTTAGTTAAAGCAGTTTACATATCTCCTATGTAACAAGAAGAATTGTGTGTTTCTTAGAGCCACAGTTTTGCATCGATCCCCAGGTCTCCCCTACTTTTTCTGGTTTGGATGTGAAGCACCTGTTTCACAGTGATTCCATGAAATAAATACTGGAATACTATCTGGGGTGTCTGTTTATTAAACAAAAAGAGCTGACATTGGATATTGACATTGTCAGGCTTTAACTCCCAACCTGAGGGCGATGCTGCCAAGCTCAGTGCAGTGCAGAGTCAAGGATACAGAGGGCAGTGGGCCACTCCCCACTGAATGCGACTCTCGCTGTTCCCCAGAGAATCCTTGGCCAATTCTCCCTCTGCCTCTTCACTGCATGTTAAAGAGCACTTCTATTTTCTGGCAGTCTGGAAGAGCAAATCAATAGCTTAACTCCAAAGTCTAGTTTTCCTAGGCTAGGGAGTTATGTTTTACTTGGAGAAAATTAAAAGGCAGTATATTCCATGTTAAGGCTATTTCAAAATAAAATCAAGAATTATAAATGAATCATTGTTTATATGTAAAGTAAATATTTACAATTTATAAGATTAACACTCCCTTGTCTTTCTCTAGCCTAATTTTCTAATATTCTAATTAAACCATTGTAAATGAAGTTCTGCCATTCACCAGAACTTGTTGGTTTTATCCTTTGGGACTTTCTTAAGGGAAGAAATATTCTACCTAGAATAAAAGGAAAATCTCTTAGGTCAGGATAGCATAAGATAGTATTTTGACTTGAGAAGTTGTTGAAAATAGAACAACTTATTTGGCATCTTCGGAGGTTAATATCCCAACTGAGAGAATTGGGAGTAAAATAAGCACGTATTTGTGCCCAAAGGAATTTGGAATTTATGTGTGTGTTCATTTGGTTTTTGGTTTTTTGGGGGTGTGTGTGTGTGTGTGTGTGTGTGTTTGAGTTGAGATTAGCATTGATAATTGTACAATACTTTTGATCCTTTTAGCTTCATGACCAAACCTGTAGGAGTCTTATTGGCAGTGAATCTTTTTTTCATAACATGGAAGAAAATAAAATGAAAAAAATACATATTTCTTTGGTATCGTCAACAATGATGAGGTGATTACAAATAAGAACAGAAAGAGTAATTTATGGCACTGTCTTGATGGTTTACCATAAATGGGGGACCTATACATCCCAGCTTGCCTAGGAAGGTCCCAGTTTGCACCTGTTGTCCTGGGAACCTGAATGATTTCATGTTTCCCTACCTCTTCCACTCTTAAACATGTTCCAGCTCGCATGTTAAGCTCTGTGATTACCCTAACTAGGAGGGTGCTTTTTATGTAAAGGAGGTATCTTTTCTCTTTATATATCCTGTGATTTAATTATTGAACATTATAATGCTGACTACATATATTTTAAATGAGTACCTTTTTGAAAATAATTCTGAACTTATAGATAACTAGACTCTTAATTATTTTAACATCCTAACTAGCCTTCTGACTGATGTTTTTTCAATCCCATGCCAACATTTCAGTAGCATTTGATGCACTTAGAAGGAAAGTATTTTCCATTTGTTAGAAGGCTCAAGGAGATTGGAATGAAGAGGCAGAGGCTCCCTATCCATACTCCTGCTTGTTTTGTTTGGAGACTTTCTAGAAAGGGAGGGCAGAGGATGAGCTGATGGGCATTAGGTATTAGGCACTGAGTGTCTCATGTCACAGAGAGGCCAGAGGGCATAGCACATTGGAAGAACTTGGGGCTGGGAGTCAAGTCTCATTCTGATCATTGTTTATAGTGGAAGGGAAACAGTTTTTCACTGTGCAGTGGGGTTTCCTAATTCAATATTGTGAGGCTTAAATTAATAGTTGAATGGGGCACCTGGGTGGCTCTGTTGGTTAAGCGTCTGCCTTCTTCTCATGTCATGATCCCAGGAAGGGCCTGAGTCAGGTGCTCTGCTCAGCCAGGAGTCTGCTTCTCTCTCTCTCTCTCTGCCTCCACTCCCTGCGCATGTGTATTCTCTCTCTCAGATAAATAAGTAAAATATTTAAAAAATTAATTAATAATAAAAAATGGTCAATTAATTTAACTAAATTGAATATATTATGGGATGCAGGAAAAATAAAGTATGTGACCAGAAAAAGTGCAACTGGTTTAAATATACCTCTTCATCCTCGCAAGTAATTAAGGAAATATTAAGATAAGATAGTAATTTTCATGTATTGGATAAACAAATTATTTTAAATGATACCATCACTTTTAATTAATTAACAATATCAAATATCAAAGGTGCAATGAATAAATACTCCAAAATGCTATTAGTGAGAATGTAAATTAGTACAACTTTCCTGAAAGCCTTTAGTTATCTATATTGTGGACTTTTAAAATATTCATCTCTTTTCGGGGCGCCTGGGTGGCTCAGCGGGTTAAAGCCTCTGCTTTCGGCTCAGGTCATGATCTCAGGGTCCTGGGATCGAGCCCCGCATGGGGCTCCCTGCTCAGTGGGGAGCCTGCTTCCCCCTCTCTCTCTGCCTGCCTCTCTGCCTACTTGTGATCTCTCTCTCTCTCTGTCAAATAAATAAATAAAATCTTTAAAAAAAAAATATTCATCTCTTTTGACGTAGTAGTCTATTTTTTGGTTAGCATAACATCATTAATACCAAAACTCAAAAAAGATATCCCTCTAAGAACAGATTAATCTCGGAAATCTGTTACATTTCTATACATTAATAATGAAGCAGCAGGAAGAGATATTAAGAAAACAATCCCCATCTATAATTGCACCAAAAATAAGATACCTAGGAATAAACCTAACCAAAAAAAGTGAAAGACCTCTACTCAAGAAAACTATAAAACACTGATGAAAGATATGGAGATGACACGAAGAAATAGACATTCTATGGTCATGGACTGGAAGAACAAATATTGTTAAAATATCTATACTACCTGAAGCAAAATACAGATTTAATGCAATCCTTATCAAAATAACAGCATTTTTCACAGAACTAGAACAAAAAACCCTAAAATTTATATGGAACCACGAAAGACCTGGATAGCCAAAGTAGTTTTGAAAAAGAAAAGAAAAGCTGGGGGTATCACAATTCTAGACTTCAAGTTATATTACAAAGCTGTACTAATCAAAACAGTATGTTGCCAGTGCAAAATGGGCACATAGATCAAAAGAACAGGATAGAAAACCCAGAAATAAACTCATAATCATATGGTCAGTTAATCTCTGACAAAGTAGGAAAGAATATCAAATGGGAAAAAGTCTCGTCAACAAATGATGTTGGGAAAACTGGTCAGCTATAGGCAAAAGAATGAAACTGGACCATTTTTTACACCATACACAAAAATAAACTCAAGATGGATTGACCTGAGGGGTGCCTGAGTGGCTCAGTCAGTTAAGCATCCAACTCATGATTTTAGATCAGGCCATGATCTCAGGGTTGTGAGATCGAGCCCTGCATTAGGTTCCTTGCTCAATGTGGAGTCTACTTGAGATCCTGCTTGAAAGTCCCTCTGCCCCACCCCCACCTCATATATGCATACACACTCTCTCTCTCTCTAAAATAAATGAATAAAATCTTTTTGAAAAGTGGATTGAGGGGCACCTGGGTGGCTCAGTGGGTTGGAGCCTCTGCCTTCGGCTCAGGTCATGATCTCAGGGCCCTGGGATCGAGCCCCGCATTGGGCTCTCTGCTCAGTGGGGAGCCTGCTTCCCCCTCTCTCTCTGCCTGCCTTTTTGCCTACTT
Source organism: Nasua narica (assembly GCA_028533885.1). Taxonomy (NCBI): domain Eukaryota; kingdom Metazoa; phylum Chordata; class Mammalia; order Carnivora; family Procyonidae; genus Nasua; species Nasua narica. The sequence continues at coordinate 10,412,822 of CM052804.1, read as the reverse complement.
GTGATCTCGCTATCAAATAAATAAATAAATCTTTAAAAAAAAAAAAAAGAAAGAAAGAAAAGTGGATTGACCTGAAAGTATAAAAATCCTAGAAGAAAGCAGAGACAGTAATGTCTCTGACATCAGCCATAGCAACATTTTTCTAGATATGTTTCCTGAGGCAAGGGAGACAAAAGCAACATAAATTATTGGGACTACATTATTAAAATAGAAAGCTTCTGCACAGACAAGGAAACAATCAACAAAACTAAAAAACAACCTACTGAATAGGAGAAGATATTTGCAAATGGTACATCCAATAAAGGGTTAGTATCCAAAATCTATAAAGAACTTATACAAATCAATGCCCCAAAACAAAAAATCCAATTTAAAAATGGACAGAAAAAAAAAATGGACAGAAGACATGAACAGACATTTCTCTGAAGACATCCAGATAGCCAACAGACACATGAAAAGATGCTCAATATCACTCATCAGGAAAATGAAAATCAAGAAACCATAATAAGATATTACCTCACACCTGTCAGAATGGCTAAAATAAAAAACACGGGTGTTGGCAAGGATGTTGGAGAAAGGAAAACAAACGCTTGCGCGCTGTCAATGGAAATGCAAACTGGTGCAGCCACTGTGGAAAAGAGTATGGAGTTTCCTCAAAAAGTTAAAAATAGAACTACCGTATGGTCCAGTAATTGCACTACTGGATATTTCCCCCCAAAATACAAAAACATGAATTCAAAGGAACACATGCACCCCTATGTTTATAGTAGCATTATTTACAATAGACAAGATATGGAAGCAGCCCAAGTGCTCATCAATAGGTGAATGGAGAAAGAAGATGTATGTATCCGATGGAATATTATTTAGCCATAAAGCAAAACAAATAAGCAAAGTTAAAAAGAAACAGGGAGAGAGGAACCTATAAGCAGACTCTTAACTATAGAGAACAGACTGATGGTTACCCGGAGTGAATGGGTGAAACATGGAGATTGAGGAGGTCGGTTGTCATAATGAGCACTGAGTAATATATGGAAGTATTGAATCACTCTACTGTACACCCAAAACTAATACAACAGTGTATGTTAATGACACTGAAATTAAAATAAAATTTATAAATTAATTAAAGAAATAAAAGAAGAATGGATGCCGAGGGACAGTTAGCAGGCAATGGCACACTCTTAATGCCGTCAGCATTTGATGTCTATTTTGTGTCTAGCAGTCCTGGACACTTGATATAGTAATGAATAAAACAGGCAGATATTCCTGTCTCCTCAGAGCTCACATTCTAGCTAGAGAGACAGATAATAACTAAGCAGTGACCATGCCACTTATTTAAAAAGTATCTAAGTGCTACTGAATAAAAAATGAAAGAAAAGATTACAGGAGACTCTGGAGTACCCAAGTTGGGGCCTATTAAATAGTGTAATCAGGGTCGGCCTCATTGAGAAGGTCAACAAGGAGTTGAATTAGTCATGTGGGTGACAGGCGGAAGAAATTTCTAATGGAGCGAGCAGCCCGTGCAAAGACCAAGCAAGAGCATGGCTGGCGTGCTTAACGACCCGCAGGGAAGCCAGTGTGGGGAGAGCAGAGGAGACAGGGAGAGAGAGTAGGAAATGAGTTTTGAGGAATCCCAAGGGTCTCGATCACATAGGGCCTTTGAGGCTGTTGTAAGGACTTTAACTCTGAGTGATGGAAGCACATTAGGGCATTGTCCCAAGGAGTGATATGATCCAACTTAGACTTGAAAAGATCATTCTGGCAGTGTGAGGACAAAGGTGGGAAACCCATTCGAACTCCAAGGGAGAGATTAGGGGGACTTGGACCAGGGTGGCGCCCGTGGAGGTGGTCAGATTGGGATGTGAGACCAAGGAAAAGGAAGTCATAGATAAGTTTACACAGGGGAAAAGGGCAAATACACTAGTTCATTTCTCGGTGGGATGGGATTAGAAATGATTTTTAAATGGTATCATTCAGTTTTTCTAAATGTTCTCTATTATAACCACACTATAGTCCTAATGGTGATGTACAAGTCACCACCTGGTTATATTGTCGCCCTGCCCCAAACCCTGGGACATCTTCAGCCTGCTTCCCCTTTCTACCCTGAGACACCAGAGTCACAGAAACAAGGCTGGGCTGATCCTTCAGTCCTGGGGTTACATTGGCTGAAACCGGAAACCAGACAGTGGGATTGTGATGTCAGTGGCCCCTCCTCAGCCCTGCCTGTGAGGTTGGGATGTCCTCCAAGGCCCCTCACCCTGGCCTAGGTCATCTTTCTCTCAGGGCAGGGGGGCTGTGCCCTCATTGGCTTCAAAGAAAAGCAGAAATATTGCCTGCCTGACTTCAGCCTGCTCACAGGGCTCTCTTTTGCTTCTGCAACATTGATGAATGCCAAAGGAGATGTGGGCCTCTCTGACTTCACACTGCTCCTCTCCCAAGGAAAGCCCAGCCCAGGGTCTGATAGTGAGGAAGGAAGGTGATCGTGGCCCTGAGACAGAGCAGGCTGGTAGTCTGAGGCCCCTGAGGGACACAGGACCATCTGGCCTCAAAGAGAAGAAGGTAAGACTGAGATACTTTCTCTGTTCCCCTAGACAAGGATCTTTCTAAAAAACAAATCTCAGGGGCGCCAACCTGGCTCAGTCCATAGAGCATGCAGCTCTTGATCTCGGGGTCATGAGTTCAAGCCCCAGGTTGGGCAGTACAGCTCACTGTTAGAAAAGGGGAGAAAAGACCAAATCTCATTGCTGGGCTGGATTAGGCACTGGTAATAGGATAACAGCCTGTTCCCTCAAAGAGATAGCCTTTAATGCGGCAGGGATGATGGGACAAATGACACTGTGATGACATTGAACCGAAATCAGACCCATTGTCTAGATCTGTAGGCCAGCATGCTTGAGAAACTCCCGCGAAGTCTCCGGGGGAAGGGGAGAATCAGGCAGAACCTTCTGGACGAGGTAAACTGTGAGTTAATGGCATTTCCCTCTCTTGCTTAAAAACTTCCAAAGTGCCATTGCCCACAACAAAGTGAAGCTGCCACAGCTCCTTAGCTTTCTGGTCGAGGATTTGCATAATTCCATCGCTTCTCTCCTACCTTTCCTCTTTTCTCATTTATTTTAATTAATTTAATTTTTCAGTGTCCAGGTCGGCAACATTGAGTACTTGTAAATTGTTGTGCCGCCGTCACCACGATCTCCAGAACTTCCATCTTGCAAAACCTGAACTGTCCCCATTAAGCACTAATTCCCTATTTCTCTGTCCCCCAGACCCTGGCAACCAGCATTCTACCTTCTGTCTCTATGTATTTGATGACTCTAGGTACCTCATGTGAGTGGAATCAAACAGTATTTATCTTTTTGTGATTGATATATTTCACTTAGCTTAATGTCTTCAAGGTTTATCCATATGGTAGGCTGTGGCAGGGTTTCCTTTTTTCAAAAAAAGGATAATATTCCATTGTTTGTATATACCACGGTTTGTTTATCCATTCATCCCATCAGCGGACACTTGGGTTGCTTCCACTTTTTAGCTATTGTGACTAATTCTATTATGAATACGAGTGTGCAACCATCAGTCTGAGCTTCTGCTTTCAATTATTTTGGGTATAACGCCCAGTGTGGAATTGCCAGACCATATGGTAATTCTATTTTTACTTTTTTGAGGAACTCTCTGCGTGATTTTCCACAGCTGGTGCACCATTTACATGCCCACCAGCAGTGCACAAGGCTCCCAATTTCTCCACATCATCGCCAACACTTGATTTTGGGTTGTTTTGTCTTTATAATTGCCATCATGATGAGTGTGAAGTGGTGTCATCTTCTACCTTTCTAAACTGTCTCCCCAGCCACAGACACCCTGTGTGCTGTGCCCACCCCAGAAGACTCCCTTTTCCACAAAGAGGCTGGAAGCATTCTCCCTTCATGGCTTGACATGAGTTCATTCTCTCTGCCTGGAAGACCTGGTGAACTTAACATCCTCATTCAAAGATGTTACCTGTCCTTGTCTTGTTCCGTCTTACACGAACTCCAGAAGAAATCAGGCTCTTTCTCGTGCCAGGCATCTTCTTTGTAAAACATTGTTTATCAAGATATAATTTACATACATATGATGTTTAATTATGCAACTTTGACAAGTCATCAGTATAGTCAAGATAAACAAATATTCCATCACCTCAGATATTTCTCCAGACCCTTGGTGGTCAATCCCACTTCCTTCCTCTTGCTCTGACCTCCTGGCAACCACCCATCTATTTTCTGTGACTATTAGACTTGCCTCTTTCTGGAATGTCATATAAATGAATCATTCCGTATGTAGCCTTTTGAGTCTGGTTTCTTTCCCTTTAGCATAATGTGTTTGAGATTCATTCACTTCTTGTGTGTAACGGTGGCCCTAATCTTTGTTTTTATTGCCAATAATATCCCATTGCATGAATGTACCAAAGTTTGTTCTCCAGGGGAGGAATATTTGGGTGGTTAAGCATTCATCTAACGGCTCTGCGTGAACATAAATTTTTTGTTCCACTTGGGTAAATAACAAGGAGTGGGATGGCTGAGTTGTTTGTTTACTGTATCTTTAATTAGCAATAATCGCGCCTCGGATAAACCTCATTGGCTATGGTACAACCACTGCGCAAAGCTTGTATCTTTAAACTTTAGGAGCTGCCAAACTGCTTTCCAAACTGCCTATATCATTTTGCATTTCCATAAAAAATACATATGGGTTCTAGTTACTCTGCGTCCTCACCAGCACTTGATACTGTTGATTTTGTGACATCATTTTAATCATCCTAACAGGTATATTTCATTGCATATGGATTTCCCTAATAACTAATAATACTGAACATCTTTTCATATATGTATTTGTCATTTGAATATCTTTCTTCATAAAGTGTCCAAATGTTTTTCCAATGTTATATTCAGTTTATTTTCTTTTTATTGAATTTTGATGGTTCTTTATATATTCTGGATATAAGTCCTTTATAAGATACATGATTTGCAAACACTACACAGTCAATAGCCGAACTTCTCATCTTTTAGCATCTTTCAGAGAGCAGGGATTCTTAATTTTTTATGAAGTCCAATTTATCAATTTGTTCTTTTTATAGATCATGCTTTTGATTTTCTCCTGTTTTCTTTTAGAAGTCTTAAGATTTTTAGACCTGTGATCTATTTTGAGCCAGTTTTTCTGAATGGTACAAGGTACAGATTAAGATCCAATTGTTTCAGCACTATTTGTTGAAAAGACTTTCTCTGTTAAATTGCCTTTGCAACTTGTTGAAAATCAACTGACCATAAATGTGTAGTGTGCTATTGAACTCTCTAATTTTGTACAATTTTTATACATTCTGTTCTTTTCTAATAATGCCAGTGTCTTTTTTTTTTTTTAAGATTTTATTTATTTATTTATTTATTTTAGAGAGAAGGAGCACATGTGCGGGTTGAGGGAAGAGCAGAGGAGGAGGGAGAGGAAGGGGGAATGAATCTCAAGCAGACTCTGTATTGAGCACAGAGCCTGACCTGGGGCTCAGTTTCACGACCCTGAAATCATGACCTGAGCTGAAACCAAGAATCGAACATTTAACTGACTGAGCCACCCACGTGCCCCACACAGTATCTTGATTACTATAGTTTTATAGTCTGTCTAGCAGACAGGTAATATGACTTGACTTTGTCATGTTTCAAAATTGTTTTACCTATGATAGTTCCTTTGTTTTCTTAGAATCAGCATAGTAAAGTCTACACAAAATCCAGTTTTTAAAAACTGTGTTGAATCTATTTCTCAGTTTCAAAAGAAATGAAATCTTACTGATACTGAGTCTTCCAATCCATGAACATAAAATATCTTCATGTTTATTTAGGTTTTCTTTAATTTCTTTCATCAGTGTTTATCATTCTCAGCATATAGATGGAGCATTTATTTTTAGACTTATACCTAATCATCCCAT
>CM052804.1:10210339-10406387 GCA_028533885.1 Nasua narica | reverse complement strand
CTTTGTCACTAAGACTTGTAAGTTTTACTATTAGATGACGGGGTGTAGACCTATTTTTATTGATTTTGAGGGGGTTTCTCTGTGCCTCCTGGATTTTGATGCTTGTTCCCCTCAGGAGATTAGGGAAATTCTCTACAATAATTTGTTCCAATATACCTTCCACCCCTTTCTCTCTTTCTTCTTCTTCTGGAATCCCAATTATTCTAATATTGTTGCGTCTTATGGTATCTCTTATCTCTCGAAGTCTTCCCTCGTGGTCCAATAGTTGTTTGTCTCTCTTTTTCTCAGCTTCTATATTCTTTGTCATTTGGTCTTCTATGTCGCTAATTCTTTCTTCTGTCTCATTTATTCTATTCTAGAATTTAGAGCCTCCATTTTTGTTTGAACTTCATTAATAGCTTTTTTGATTTCATCTTGGTTAGATTTTATTTTTTTATTTCTCCCGAAAGGGACTTTATTTCTCCCGAAAGGGATTCTTTAATTTCTGCTATGCTTTTTTTGAGCCCAGCTAGCAATTTGATAACTGTCATTTTGAACTCTATTTCCGACATATTACTGATGTCTGTACTAACTAGGTCTCTAGCCGTCGGTACTGTCACTTGTTCTTTTTTTTGTGGTGAGTTTTTCCGCCTTGTCATTTTATCGAGCTAAGAATAGATGAGTGAGAGAGAAAGTACTCCGGAGTTCTTCAATTCTCACTGATTGATGAACTTGGTCTTGGTTGGATATTCTCACAGATCTTCTGGGGAGGGGCCTTTACAATTTGATTCTCAGATGTCTTTGCCTGAGGCGGAATTGCCCCAGCCTTGCCCAGGGAGGGGCCAAGCAATTCACTCAGGTTCGCTCTCGGGAGTCTTTGTTCCCTTAGCGCTTTCCGTACCGCCCTGGAGGCCGGGAATGCAAATGGCGGCTCCCAGTCTCCGCCAGAGGAGCTGAGCGCCGGAGTCCCTGCTCTTCAGCGTGCCCTCAGAGGAAAGCAGTCAATCACTCCCGTCTCCCGGGTCCGCACAAGCTCCGAGCTCAGCCACTGGTGACAGCGCGCCTCTATCTCTGGCGCACGGCCCCCTCTGGAGTCTCCAAACCCAGCAGGTTCCTGCTGCGTGCTGCCGTGCCGGCTCTTCCCCAAGGAGGAAGGAGGGCGTCTCTCCGGAATGCCTTATGTGGTCCCCGCTCCAAGGGCCGTGGCCACGGTCTAGGGTAAGCCCCAGCTGAAAATGCACTGCGTGGCTCTTTCTCTGCCGCCGGCTTCTCCGCCCTGATGTCTGGGAGCTCTGCCGCACTCAGACATGAGATCTTTATGATCTCGCGGGTCCTGAAACCACTCTGTTCCCGCGAGGGCCAGACCTCCGGCCTAGCCTCTGGAGCAATGTCCCTCAGCGGAGCAGACTAAAAGTTCCGATTTTGTGCTCCGCGGCTCTGCGGCTGCAGGGAGCCGGCCCGTCCCCCCGCGGTCTGTCTTCCCGTCGCTTTTGAATCACTTTTCCAAACGTCTTACCTTTCCGAAGGTGGTCACTTTTCTGCTCCTAGAATTGCTCTTTTTCCTCTCTTCTCTCTCCTGTTGAGTATGCTGGCTTTTAGAATGATTTAATAACTAGCTAGATGAACTTCTGGGATCTGACTCTATCTCAACCTCCTATTTCTCTGCCATCTTGGAGAGAGAGAATTTTTTTTAATGAAGCTATATATATCAAGATAATTTATTTTTCAGTACTCTAACACAATTATTTTACTAGACTGGTGAATTTTAGAAAATGACTCCTCAAAACAAACCTAAAAAAGAATCAAATGAGTTCACACCAATCAGAGAAAATGCATATAGGATGGGGAAGCAGGAACATTTGTAATTTCTCGGTTTATTTTGTTATGTCCTGTGATATATTATGATTTTTAAAAATAACAATACACACAAACATATAGACAAAGTCACAAGGATTTTTAAATACCTCTTTTTAAGATACAAATTATTCTTGGTCTTGACTTTCCATATTAATCATTCTTTTTAAAAATCAAAATGATTTTTAAATGTTCTAAAACAATATGTTTTATGAATATATTCTAAATATTGCAGTAGAGTGTGAGACTGCTATTTATAATCATAAAATTTTTGCAAATATTACAATATTGAAATCAGGCTCAAAGCATATTTCTTCTGCACACATATTGAAAAATTGGTAAAAAAAAAACAAAAAATGATCTGTTTGTCATATATTGTCCTCAATGAATGAATGACCTTTTTAAAAAATAATATTACTTTGATAGTTAAGTCTTTTTTAAGCATTAGAATCACCAAATTGTGTAGAAAATCTCTTTAACTTCCATATTTGAAATTTCATTCCTCTTAAAAATACTTTTTTTCTTTTTCATTTTTCCCCTTAAGAATATTTTTAACTGGTTCATTACATCATTAAAGTGTGTTTTAAACTTTATGTTCTGATTCATGACCAACTCTCAAGTAGCTTTTTGGGACATATATCTCATAAATGTAAAGATGTACATATATATCATATAAATAGATAGATATCAAGAGAGAGAGAAAGAGTGAGGAAGTCTTCCCTCTATAGATATACCTGAGGTATATGTCCAAAAAAGTTACTAATGTGTACACACATACACATATATGTATCCACTATTTAGAATACACTAATCAATTCCAATAATAATATAGGCTGCATCATTGCACTTATGACTAAAACACTAGTTAGCCAGCCAGGTGTAGAGTATTTTATAATATTTTTTGTATTTTCCAGAATGTATTACAAATTGTTATTGAAAAACAGAAAAGCTACATTTTTAAGTGTGTGCAGATGTGAATTTTGGCTAACAGAACTATTTTTAATATTCATCTATGGTATTTACTTGGCAAAGAAACTGGACATTTGTTCCCACTGCATGAATTTAACAGATCAGTAGACATCCTAGGGATACTCCAAGGAAGCAACCCTGGGTCATGGAAAATATCTCATAAAACATCTATATCTTTGAATCTTATTCTGACAGTTGCTTATGTTACTATACATTTTATGCTATTATTGAATGAGGGATTTTAATAAATCTTTAAATGAACTTTTAAAGAGTTCTAATTCAGGCCTTAATTCTATTAATTATTACAATTTAACATGGATAATGGTGTTTATTCAACCCAGACTATTTGGTTAGATTGAAGGAAGTATCATCCATTTTAGAGACTTCCTGAGATCAAGAAATTATTAGAATTGCCATACTTAGATCGTAACGGATGGTCCATTTAGTCCTATATTTGATGTCAAATAACACAAAGAGGGAGTGAATGGGTGATGTGAATTTCCAAATCTCTAGTTTCCTTGATAACTTTTGGGTGAATGAGTCAACATGTATTTAACAAGCATTTACATATACTTAGCTCAGAGCTGATCCCAAAAAGGAATGTAACTTTGTCCCCACTTTATGGAAGTTTTTATGATTGTCGTGATAATGAGAAATACAAGCACAAAAGAGTTTTTAAAACTATATAACTCTGTATAATAAAATTCTAGATTAAGGTACAATGCTGGGAAATCTGAGAAAGTCTATAGTATTCAGAGGATGTTTTATGGAGGAGAGGTGGTCCTTGAAGCATAATATTCAGATTGGCACTAGATATAAAGAATTTTCTAAAGCGGTCCAAGGGGATAAAATGGGAAGCCATGAGCTTAGGATGAATTGAGAGAATGTCAAACATCAATTAGGAAAATCTTACTTATAAAAAAATATGGATGGTGACTTTTTGAAACTTTTCCATTTTAAAACTTTTTATTTACATTTACTGAAAAGTTGCAAAAATAGTACAGAGAATTCCCATGCACCCTTCACCCAGCTTCCCGTGTCTACATCTTATTTATCTGTAGTGCAATCAATAAAGCGAGAAGACTAACGTTAATACTTTTTTAACATTGTCAAAATGCGTTTATATCAGTAAATAACTGTAGGCCTTATTTGAATTTCACCAGTTTTTCCAATAATGTTCCTTTTTTGTTTTTCGAGGATGTCCCACCACATTTATTTGCCATATATTTTTAAGCTCATCCAGTCTGCGACAATTCCTCAGTCTTCACTTATCTTTTTTGACCTTGACGCTTTTGAAGAATACCAGTTATCTTGTAGACTGTTTTTTCTCATTTTGGGTTTATCTAATGTTTTTAATGGTTACACTGAGGTTATTCTTTGGCAAGAGTGCTTTCTCAAGGGCATTATATCAAGGGGTACAAAATATCAAAATATCTTACTACTGGTGACATTGCATTGATCACTTGGTTAAGGTGATATCTGCTAGGTTTCTCTGCTATAAAGTTATTTTTTTCCTTTTGTAATATGTAAAAATATCTGAGATACTTTGAGGCTACGCAAATATTCTGTTTCTCTTCCGACTTGCATCCACTAATTTTTTCTTCCATTGGTGAATCTTGCCTACAACACTATTGTTATCTTTTTTTACTCAGTTCCTTTGAAATTTTGGCATTTTCTGGCTTTAACTTATGCTAAGGGTGTTTTTTTTTAATTTTTAGTTTTTCATATCTTGAGGAGAGAAAATATTGGAAGTCAAGGTGACTTTTTAAATGCAGTGTTTTGTGTGTGTGTGTTTTTTTTTTAGTGTAAGGAATCAACTCTAAAGGAAAATAAAAGAAAAAGATAAAATGAAAGCAGAGGTAATGCTTGTGAAAAACAATGCACGATACAAGGGTTTTTATATCTAGAGAGCAACCTCAATTTGACTCTGCATTTCCCGGGAACAAATAGAAAGAAAGCATCATAATTAGAACAAGATTCAGTGCAACCAGATTTTGAAAATTAATTAGTTCAAGTTCCTGGAGTTGAAATCTTCAGAGAAAAATTTACTAGGAGTTCTGACAAAGAAGTCAGTATATGATGTGGTTAACATCCTTAACAGTAATCTCATGGAATATAACATTTTTATTGGGTGTTTTCTTAAAATGGAGGAGTAGTAGGTATTGTTTTGACTTCAACTTCCTAAAAAATAATTGTTACCATGAGATATAACATAAAAGAAGTCAATCTGAGCTCCAGAAGTCCTTAGAAGATTCATGAAGTTATTTTGAAATCATACAAATTACTGACCAGATAGTATTTCCGTGAAGAAAAATCGAATCCCTGCTAGTCGAGTGCTACCGTGCTAAGTAACCAAAGCCTTACTGTAATAGTATCTTCTCTGGAGCAGGAATCATTCAGTCTCAAACCATGTAAGGGAGTCAAATAGGAATGTCTCAGAATAACCTTGTTATGAGATAGTCCCACAGTATTAACCTTGAGGAGATGGTTAAGGAAATTGATATTTGCTAAGCATTTGCCTTATTTGTTGTACTTGAGAGAGGTTTCAAGTTTTTCTTCTGATGACAATTTTATCCCCTGGAACTGGACACTGAGAAAGGATGTTAGAGAAATAGCAAGGAAGAAGAAGGATATGCACATGCTGCATAGCTTTTCTCTTGTTCATTTTCTATTTCTAAAGAGCTGAAGTTATTTAAGATTTTGACATTATCTTCAAATATAGACTTTTGATCTGCAATGAAGTCTTGACTATTTTTTTTTTAAGATTTTATTTATTTATCTGACAGACACAGTGAGAGAGGGAACACAAGCAGGGGGAATGGGAGAGGGAGAAGCAGGCTCCCCACTGAGTAGGGAGCCCGAACCGGGGGCTCGATCCCAGGACCCTGGGATCATGACCTGAGCCAAAGGCAGACACTTAACGACTGAGCCACCCAGGCGCCCCAAGTCTTGGCTATTTTTAACGAAAAGCTTAAATAACCTTTTCACAGGATTTAAATGAATGACTGCCTATCTGATGTATGCAAAGTAAATGTATGTGTACATTTAGAACAACTTTTAGCAAAGGAAAACTACATGAGTAATTCTTTCATTGTATATCACATTAGCATCTGAATCTCTGGATTATTTTGCAAATTGCCATTTCACAATTTTAATTCAGTAGAACTTCATATTCAAGTTAATGTGAGCTAGGGAATAGATTTAGTATGGAGAATACAAAGAAAACATAATGTTATTGGTGAGGACCTAAAGAATCACAATGTATTTTAACATAGATTTTTTAAAATTACATGTTAGTTTATTTCCTATACAATATAACTGAGAATAAAATAACCCCAAATAGTATCAGCTCACATTAGATCAGCTCACCCAGGGTCAGCGGACTATATTTGGCAGGGTCTGTAGAAGTTCCATGTTATCTGCATTTATTAGGTTATAAACTGAAAATAAAATACTATAAAAGTTTCCAGTCAGAGTGTTCTGGCATGACTTTTAACTGCCCTGTACCATCTTTTTAAAATGTGCCTTATATGGCCAAGGAATTAGCAATTTAATCAAAAATCCAGATGGGAAGATTGATGTTTTTGTGTTTTTTTTTTAAATACTCTGTGAGACCTTGGGAATAGAACCAAGTCAAAATTGGCCAATGCTAGAGACCCAATCTTTACTGCTCAGAAGCTAGAAATAGCACAGTTTTTGATAGACGATTCTTGGGGAAATCTTAGATTTTTAAAAATCACATGAGTGGACGTTTACATAAACATCAGAGGAGCCTGATGTTTGGTCAGATCTTTCAAGAAGGAAAGGAGAAAGTTACTTAGGAAAGCATTTTGTCATCTTTTTCAGTTAAATAACTATTGGTTGTTTCAGCTTTCCACACCTTCACATCAAGTACTTCAGCCGCTGTTTTGTAATGTTTTTAATTAGATAATATTTTGGTTTTATTCTCATAACTTATGTAGTTTCCCTAATCACCTAACTGAATGAAGAGCATTGGTCAGTGTGTTGAATATTGATATTTCACTGTTAATTAATATGTACCAATCCCCTTTATAATGGGCATTTTCATAAAATAGACTTTAATATTACCTTATATCCGAATTAATTATACATGACATATACATATTATAAGTTACCACCTGTATTTTCTGATCACACACAAAATATTTTTAAGTGAGTTAAAAAAACGTAAGCCAGATAACATTTCATTTTTTGCTTTCATAAATACACATTTGGCAGTCTCTTGCCAATTTTCCTGGAAGAAAATCATAAACAACTGCTTGGGGTGCCTGGGTGGCTCAGTCGGCTAAGTGTCTGCCTTCAGCTCAGGTCATGATCTCAGGGTCCTGGGATCGAGCCCCACGTCCAGGGAGCCTACTTCTTCCCCTGCCTGCCACTCCCATGTTTGTGCTCGCTCGCTCTCTGTCAAATAAATAAAAATATATATTTCTTAAAAAAACAAGAACAAAAAACCAAAAACAACTGCTTGTACAATCTTTTTATGGAATTAGTCCAGAAATAACAGATGAATAAACAAGTACATTTTAGACAGATGACTACACTGATTAATTCTACCAAACATTTAAGGAAGAAATAGCACCATTCAACACGAACTCTTTCAGAAAATAGAAGAGGAGAATCTCTTTTCAACGTACGAACTTAGCATGACCCTGATGCCCAAACTGGACAGTATATGGAAAGAAAACTACAGACACAAAAAGTTCCTTATCAAAATATTAATCAAATCTAGCAATATGTAAAAAGGATAACACATCCTCGCCAAGTGTGACTTATCCCCGGAATGCAAAGTTGAGTTCGACATTCAAAAATTAATCAATGTAGGGGCGCCTAGGTGGCTCAGTCAGTTAAACATCTGACTCTTGATTCTGGCTCAGGTCATGATCTCCAGGTCATGAGACCAAATCTCATCTCCATGCTCAGCGCAGATCCTGCTTAAGATTCTCTCCCCTCTCCTTTTCCCCCTGCTCATGTACTTTCTCTCTCTCAAAAAAAAAAAAGAAAAAAAAAGAAAAAACAATCAATGTAATTGACCATGTTAGAAGACTAAAAAATGAAACCATGATATTATCTCACTAGATGCAGAAAAAGCATTTGACAAAGTTTAACACCCATCTGTGATAACTCAGAAAAGTGGGATAAAAGCGAATAATAGAAAAAGGAAAATATACAGCTAAAAGTATACTTAATGGTGACAGACTATATAATTTTTCCCTAAGATTAGGAAAAAGGGATGTCCATTCTCACTTATAAGTCTACTTTATACTGAAGGTCCTGGTCAGTGAAAAAAGAAAAAAGAAAGAAAAGAAAAAGCATGTAAATCAAGAAAGAAAAAAAACTGCCTTTATTTACAGATAATGTGTCATCTGCCTAAAGTAATCAAAAGGAATCTGCAAACAAACAAACACCCATACTAAAACTAACAGGTAAATTGAGCAAGGTCACAGAGTACTGGGTCATCAATTGTATTTCTGTGTACTACTAAGGTATTATGTAATAATGGCTTGAAATTTCAAAAATCAATACCATATAAAGTGACAACACGAGTACTTCAAATTTTAACAAAACGTGCAAGATCTATACACTGACAATTATAAAACATTGGTGATTTAAATTTAAAAAGACCTAAATTTAAAAAATAAATAAATAAAAATAAAAAAAATAAAAAATAAAAAGACCTAAATTAAAGGAAGATAAATATCAAACTCATGGGTGAGAAGATGCAACATTGTTAGAATGTCATTTCTCCCAAGTTGATTCTTAGGTTAAGCACAGCCCAAATAAAAAAGTCCCAGTGGTTTTTTTGTGTTGAAATTGACAGGCCGACTCTGAATTCAGTTTGACAATGCAAAACACTGCCAGATCAATTTTGAAAAAGAATAAAGTTGGAGGATGCATACTGCCCGATTTCATGACTAACTGTAAACCTACACCAATCAAGAGAGGGTGGTATTGGTATAAGGATAAGTCTATCGATCAATGAATCAATATAAAGACTCCAGAAATAGACCTACACATTTATAACCAATTGATTTTTTTTTTTTTTTTACAAAAATGTGCTAAGATAATGAGTGCGGAAAGGATAGTCTTTCCACAAATAGTTCTGGAATAATTGGATATCCATGCAGGGGAAAAAGAGCCTTGACTTTTTCCTCACACTTACACAAGGGTAGTTTGAAGTGGATTGTGGACCTAAAAATAAATAGTGGAAGTATAAAACCCTAAGAGAAACTCTTAGTGATGTCGGCTTCAGCAAAATTCTCTTTGGACTCAAAAAGTATAAACTATGGAAGAAAAAAATTGGTAAGTTGGACTTAAAATTGTTGTTCTTCAAGAGATACTTTTTTTTAAAGATTTTATTTTTAAGAAATCTCTACACCCAGTGGGGGGTTCAAACTCACAACCCCAAGATCAAGAGTCACATGCTCCACCGACTGAGCCAGCCAGGCGCCCGGAGGGGTACTCTTAAGAAAATAAAAAGGCCACAGACTGGGAGAAAATACCTGCAAAATATGTATCTTCTGAAGGATTTTTTTAATAGAAGATTTTTTTATCAAACACATATAAAAATTCTTAATAAGAATTAGTAAGAAGACAATATGCTTTTTAAATATCAGAAAAATCGTTTAACATTCTTCGCCACAGAAGAGGTACTGTGCTAACTGAACTTTTAACTCTGTTGTTGGGGCACTGGGCTAATCTAACTAAACCATGAAAATCTGTGCAAATTGGGACTATGCACAATAGGGACTGCCTATATTTAAGAACCAGAATCACAGCTACCTTCAAAGTGTGTGAGTCTTCTGGGTTTTCAGTTCCACTAAGTGTCCAATAAGGGACAGACACCCTATTTTGGGGGGGGGGGGAAGCAATGCACCATGTGTGGGCCAGACATCTGGTATTAAACACTCCTTGCCCAATTAATTACTCTTACTGACTAGCAATAAAAATGGCCTGCGTTTCTTGCACCAAGCAAGTGTCCAGCTTTGTTGTAAAGGCTTATCTCATTGTCCCTTTTCATTGAAGTAAGGGCTGCCATTCCCTTTGTAGAGGCTTAGATAGGTTCAGTAATTTGAAGAGGTGAGATTCAAGCTCAGTTTGACTCAGGATCCGTGCCCTGAATTCTCTTATTGTACACGTGGTAACAATATATTTGATGACCGTGCCGAGAAGGGAAATATAGGGAGAATGAGAATACACCAGAGCCAACAACTTGGTCTTTGGTCATAGAAGAACTTGCCTGAAGAAATAATGCTGATGCTACTCTTTTGATAAGAGTGAGTGCTAGACACACATGCAGGGAGAGATGTGGGTTCCAACCAGGCCCCTGTCAAGGTCTAGCCAAGCAGCCCTTGGACCAGTGACCTCTCTGAACATGAGTCTGTCTTTCATTCACAAGGTTGTCTTTTCGAGCTTCAATTTAAAAATTTTTTTACTTTTAGGTTTTTTTTCGTTTGATTTTTTATTTATTTTTATCTTTTATTCAAGTATAATTAACATACATCTTAAATTAGTTTCAAGAGTACAATATATTAAGCTTCGATTCTTAATGCTTTCTTTTTTCTGTTAGGAGAAATGGATACCTTTGATGGACAAAGATTATTAATTGAGGTTAACTCTGCAAATGCTTACTTTGTTTACTATCCTCTGTCCTGTCTCATTTCCACCCCAACAATTTGGTCAGACAATACAAGATTTTTTTATAGAATTGTTCTTGTTAAAAGTTGACATTTTCAATATCATAAAACACATTAATTTTCTCTATTTTTGTCAGGCTAGAAAACACACGTCCTGTGCTTTACACTTCCCTGTGCTCAGATAAGTTCTTGAAAATACCTGATGGAAGTTAAAACAATTGAGAAGCAAGTTCAGTTTATATTGATCTAATAGAAGATATCTGTTGTATGCCTGCCACGTATCAGGCACTTGGACATATGTTCTCTACCTTAATTCCCACATTAATCTGCTTTAATTCCTTTGAAGTCAGATTCCCTTAGTACAGTTGGAGAGACTGAGGCCCAGGGGAGTTAAGTAGCTTGCTCAGTGTTATAGGACCACAAATTACAGAACCAAGATTCTAATTCCAATGTCTTTCTCTAGGCCCACGTAAGGAATTGTTTGTTTTCCATGTCATGACCCAGCAAATCCAGCCATGTGCTGGCTCAGATGGGTCACCATGAGCAAAAGATAGAAGCCCTTCCTCTACACAAGATAATTGGCTTTCTGAGCCAATTCATGCCTGTTGCCACCTTCCTCATTCCCAACTAGACTCCAATTTGGTTTCCCAACTCATTACCCACACCTTTGCTTCACAAGCCTCCTTACCTATATTTCTGATCTCTACCTTGATTGGTCTCCTGGAATATTTGTTAGCTGACTCATCTTTCAGCTCTTATTTGATCACTTTGGACTAGACCTTAGATTCATTTGACTTAATGGAATTCTCTTAATGTATCTTTTCTAGTAGAATGATTGGGCCATCTCCCTAGACAAACATCAGACCTTTCCCTGGTCGTGCTTCTGTGGAGAACGACCAGAAGCGTAATCCTCCTGTAACGTCCAGCTAGTCCTCTGGGTGCTTTGGTATCAGAGGAAATGTTGACCCATGCAGTATCTAATGTGTTTCCAAATTCATTTTCTGATTTTTGCTTTGTGCTTTAATTTGCACTTTATTAGATTTTTGCTTTTATAAGAATATTTTTTTGTTCAAAAATACTTCCAGAAAGTAGTGCTTGCTTTTGCTTTCAGTCTTAAAAATGTTGAAAACAAGCTTCTATCCTATTCTAAACTCTAAAGTTTTACACATTTGTTTTTCAAAGTATTAGTCCTTTTTTTTTAAATTTTACATTGGCATCTGTAAAAAATGCTGTTCATGTAAATAATATTGCTTAAAAGTCACTTTGACTTTTGAAAGCTGCCAGATTCCCTTATCGTTGTCTTTGAGAGATTAGGATGTTTGTTTGGAAGGTTGTCTTTTTTCCTAAATAAAACTGAAGTTTTGTTCCATTGTAATATTTCATCTTAATCTCATTGGTTTCTTGCGGAGATAATATATAACAGGAACCCAAAATAGTTCAATAAAAAACCTTCAATTATAAATAGTTTGGCTGTTGTTAGATGGCTTTCAGTGTCCTCATCAGCTTCATTGAAACTGCTGCTTTTGATAGATGTGGAAGAATTTTCTCTGGGCTCTTAGGATCTGTGTTGGAGTATAAAACAATCCTGTCCTCTCAACTATGAATCATCTGCAAGGAGGGAAGCCATTTTTCCTGTAAATATCCTGGAAATCAAGAAAATAAAGTCTAGGAAGAGTAGGATATTTTTCAATAAGAAAAATGTATTTTCAATACACATTACGATGGTTGGAAAACAGCAATGAAAAAAAATTGTGTATTTCTGGGGAAATAAACCCAAGAATGGTTTTACACATATTTTAATAGTAAAGTGCCACTTCAATTTAGAGTGGTAGACCAAAAATGAGGCATTCTTTTGTTGCAGAGATGCATGGCTCTTCATTGAGCTTTCAGTTTTAAATAGATTGATAAAGAGAAGAAGAGCAAAATTTTTTAAACTTTTATTTAATTAGGTAACATTATCTCATAGAGCGTGACATTCACAGCTGTAACTTGTATGTAATTGAGCTGGCGTAGATGGAGCAAAGCACGTCCTAATCCAACTTCCAAACCACTAGCCCCACCATTTTCCACTTTCCATCAGCTTCCTTATGTCTTTACTTCCCAACTAGTTTCAGTCTATCAATGTAATCCCTCCCTTGAACTACCTTCAGCTCCCTTGTCTCTCTTGTCCTCTACCTTCCTCACTGGCAAATCCTCAACCCTGGTCAAACCAAATACTTATGTACCCTACTGTTGTATCTAATCATGTTGAAGAGCAGAGGCACTTAGGCTAACTGGTCTCACTTCAACTTAAGGCCAGAAAGCTTAAGTGGGCCCTCCTCATGGCAATGGTTAATTCTTTTCCTACCATCTAAGAAATGTTCCTTCCTCTTTTTTCCTCTCAAACCTCACTCCCTTACTTTATTTCACTAGAAAAGTAGCAGCAACAGAAGAGAACTACCTCATCAGTGGTTCTCCATGTCCACCTTCCAGCCACGTCTGTTTCCTTGGATTTCACCTTCCCTCCTTTAGAGTGCATGGTACCTTATGTAAAGATGCGTGCCTCTTTCAGAGGCCTTCGCTAGGGCCCTGTACTCCGTATCTCTACTGAAGGACTTCTTCCTTTAATTATCTGCTAATTTGCTTATATCAGCTTTCTCTCTACTGTATTCCCAAATCATAAAAATGCTGTAATATTTTATTTTTTAAGATTTTATTTATTTATTTGAGAGAGAGAGTGAGTGAGCAGCAGGGAGATGGAGAAAGAATCCAAAGAAGACTCTGTGCTAAAGTGCAGAGCCCAATGCAGGGGTCGATCCCACACCCCTGAGATCACAGCCTGAGCCAGAACCAAGTCAGCGCTTAACAGACCGTGACACCCGCATGCTCATGCTGTAATATTTTAAAGAATTCTTTGACCATCTATGCCAAGTTATATGTTACATTATGTTAACAAACTAATCCCCAAATCTCAGTGGTTTAACGAAGGTATATTGTTAAGTTAAATATAAGAAAGTGCTGCTTTTGTAGGTCGAAACTGGTTCATTATCGATACTTTCATGTGATTAAGTAGTACTTTCCCAGACTGTGGGCCCAATATCATTCGACAGGGAGGCTCCACTATCTTGAATACCACCAGTCACCTGTGACCAGAGAAAAGAGGGCATGAAGAACTCCTACCTGATTCTTTGTTCTTTGGCCCACAAGCGACACTTAGTCTACTCCCAGCCCTTCAGCCAGAACTAGACAGAGGCCCCCGCCCACCTGCAGGCAGCTGGGAAATGGAGGTGGGAGATACCGGGGAGGGGAATGGGATATTCAACAAGCAGTGAAGGTTCTGCTCCAATCTAAATCCCGCTTCAACCACTCTGCCTTTTCTCTACCTTTCTTTATAACCAAACTCTCCAAAACAAGTTGTCTGCTTACTTGCTGCACTTCTCGTATTCTCTTCTGGCGCCCATGTCAGTGGGGCTCTCAGCCACTTCAGTACCCTGAAAACTTTGTTCAGTCAACAAATGACCTCTGCACTAAATGCTGTGCTCATTCCTCGGTCTTCATCTTCAGTGATGTCTCAGTAGTTCTGCCATCGCCCATCACTCCCTCTTCTCTAGACTTTTAGCCCATGATCAGTTAGAAGGAACATGGCTCTTTTCGGGGCTCTCTCCTGACAGGCTAGCTACTCCTATTCCAACTCTTTTACTGGCTACGCCTCATCTTCAGGCCTCTTAATGCTTCTCTACACAGTCTCTGACTGATCTCGTCCAACCCCACAGCTTCATGCCGTCTACATGCTGAAGACTTCGGCTTTGTATCTCTTATCCTAGTCTTTCCCCTGAGCTCCAAACTTGGATATCCAACCTCTTCCTAGACAACTACCCTGCAATTCTAATAGGAATCCCATTCTTAAGAATTTCTAAAACAGAACTCTTGATTGTCCCCCAGTCTTCTCCAAACCAGCATCTAGGACTCAGAATTACTCTTGACTCATTTCATCCTTCCACACCTACATTTTTCCTATCAGAAAGCCCTGCTGATTTTATCTTCAAAATGTATCCCACATGAGACCACTTCTCACACTTCTGCCACTACCACCCTAGTCCATAAGCACCTGGTTTCCTTGTTTTCACATTTGCTCTCTCTAATAGTCTGTTCTCCACACAACAGTCAGATCTTTCTAGAAATAAATCAGAGAGTGTATTCCCCTGCTCAAACCCTCCAGGGGTTTCTCATCACTATTGGAGCAAAATAGACACTCCTTTATCTTTGCCCTCAAGGTGCTGTGTGATCTGGCCCCTGCCTGCCTCTCCACCTTACCTCCTGCTCCTCTCCCCCACAATTAGGCAGATCCAGCATACAGGTTTCCTTTTAGAAATGTCCCAAGCTTGTTCCTCTATAAGGCCTTTACACTTACTTTTTCCATTTCTCCTTTAGATCTCATATCTCCTAATGACCAACTGGTCCTGGCCTAAGTGTTAAGTTCCCCTACCACTTTCCATGATTGTACCCACACTACTCACTTCTTATGATTTATTATTGCTTGTTTACTTGTTTATTATTCAGTGTTTCTCCTGGGCCTAGAATAATGTGTGGCACATAGTAGACATCCAAGCACATAGTAGACATCCAATACAAATGTATTGACTGGATGGATGGATGGATGGATGATTATTGTTTTTTCAATTATGGAACCCCAATTAGACTGAAAAGATTTCATAAAGAATAATTCTTGGGTTTTGATTTCACCAACCAGTAAAATTGACACAGACACTCTAGCTCTCTAGAAACAAATCAAAACATTTTTGCTACTATTGTATCAAATATAATTTGAATGTATCCATAATAAAGCTTAAATTATGAAAATAATACAGAACTGGTAAACATTTTAAAGAGGATAACTGAGTAATAAAGGGAATGAAGCAACTTCCATATGAAGATTTTTTTAAATTTTCATTTTAGGCAGAAGATTAAGAGATTTTTTTGGATCAGATCTTCTGATCTTCTAGTACCATGATTGGGTTAATTCAGATTATTTTTCAACAAAGCACTGTTTAGAAAAATTAGAAAGAGTATTTTCAAGACAAATAAGAGGAAGTATAGGAATGCCTCATTCATCAGATACTGTCCAGGAATAAAACATTCCAGGTGTTAGTTTCCAAATAGCTAAAATGTAATCCCTACATATGTGCCCAAACTGACATTTTGAAGACCATTTCTCTAACATACCCCCTGACTCTGCAACAAAAATGCTGATGACATTGGACATCAGCAACCCTCCCGACAACTCCATTGTCCCTGTGGACACTGTAGTGCCACATGGAAAATGGCTTACCAGCAGCGTGCCCCATCCTCATTCTGGCTCTCTCTTTGATGGTTTTAAGTCCACTTCTCCAGTTGTCACTTTATTCTGATGGCAGCCGCTTTCAATCTGTTAGCTGATTTTCTAACACCCAATGGCAAGGGCAAGAGCCTCAGGGCAGTTCCTAAATAACATAGACAACTGATGCTAGAATTCTGATCTCTGGACAAGTGAGGCATTATGGTGGTAGTAGAAATGGCAAAATGACCTAAAATACATTAAAATGATGGTGTTGAGGAAGACCTTTATGACTCTTTCTGCTTCTTTAAAGATTACTTACACAGAATCTCTTCTGACTAAATGGGCTGTGAACTTGACCTAGCAAAGTAGTATTTAATGTTATCCCATTAATAGCATATTGAAGAAATAATTCATATTTAGGATGACCATAGATTCTAGTTTCAATGCCTGTTTTCTCAGTGTAATTCTTTTTTTTTTTTAAAGATTTTTTATTTATTTATTTGACACAGAGATCACAAGTAGGCAGAGAGGCAGGCAGAGAGAGAGGGGGAAACAAGTTCCCTGCTGAGCAGATAGCCCGATGCAGGGCTTGATCCCAGGACCCTGAGATCATGACCTGAGCCGAAGGCAGAGGCTTTAACCCACTGAGCCACCCAGGCGCCCCCTCAATGTAATTCTTAACATTCCATTCGTTCTCAAGTCATCCAATCTTGACAATAAATTATATTCATCCTCTTACATAATGCATTTTAAATAATTCACAAAGTACTATTAGTTTTTTTCATTCAGCCTAGAATGTAGTTGTCCAAAATTGGGAAATAAAATTCAGATATGGGATTTCTTATGTGATGGCATCAGAAACATACTTAGTGAAGGTCGCCTGGGTGGCAGAGACGGTTAAGTGTCCAACTCATGGTTTCTGCTCAGGGTCTTGAGATGGAGCCCCATGTTGGGCTCTGTGCTCAGTGAGGAGCCTGCTTGAGTTTCCCTCTCCCCTTTCCTTTACCCCTTACCAAGCCCCCCCCCCCCCCGCCATGCTTGTGCTCTCTCTCTCTCTCAAATAAATAAATCTTTAAAAATATTATTTTAAAAAATATTTAAAAATATTTTTTCACTTAGCGAAAAATTATGCTTAATTTACTAGGCAAAAAGAAATGTGAATTGAGGAAATTTTTCCTGGTGACTGTAAAATATAGATCTCTTGTTGGGGAAATTTTGACAGTTTATACATGTCTGTTGAGTGAATACTTAGATTTACTTACCTACATTTTAAGAGTAAAACTATCTAAAATTTGTTTTCTAAAAAAACCTTTATAGACAGAATACAAAGCAATTTCATGAGCATAGATTGCACATCTAACTTTAATAATATAGAGAAAATATATTTTATACTTGTGAATCAAAATACAAAGATTTTCTTATGTTTACTTAAACTAACACTGAGTTTGCTTATGTAAACCAGACAAAGAACACATTTTAAAAAAACTATAGGTAATTAATCACAACTCTTTTAAGACATGCTGAGAGGTTATTGAGATGTGGTAGATTCTTTTGGATGAGGCCTTGTTTATTGTTTAACTTTTTTATCTGTGTTAGGAAAGCATCTGTTCCAAAGAAATATAATCTCAAGATATTAACAGCTATTAACTTCAGGTTAAACATGTGTTAAAAAAGAATCATTTCTGTCATTGAGGATTTGTCTACACCTAGGATATATTAAATAACTATTGAATATAAACTACTTTTAAATTTATTATCACTAAATGTGTAAAAATTCAGAATTAACAGAAGTGTTCAATGATTCATAAAAGGACTCTTTTGATTAGAAAACTACTAAAACACATTAAGACATTTAAGATATTTAATTTAGCAAAAATTTGCCTAAGAAAAGTCAATGCATAAAACATGATACATTTAGATATTATAATGCTATCAACTTGTAATATGAATGATCCTGAAGTTATCTTTATGATCCAGAGATTATCTCCATGAAATTATTTATTTAGAGGGAGTGGAGAATAGAGTTTTCAGGATACCGTATGGGGCTAGTTTAAATTATTCAATCAAATTTTTGAGAAAATAATGCAACTCCTAGGTATTTGGGGAAAAAATCTTCCTTGCTAGATGCAAGTTAATTTTGCATCTACATAAATTACATTCTGAAAACTTTTGACACAAGTAGGAGATACTTGTCTTTTAATCATATATTACCATTCTTTTCCATTTATAAATGATGCATGGTAGAGAAAGAAAAGAGGGATATCATGCATACACCAAGATACCTCTATCATCTTCATTCCTTCATTTATTATTTTTATCAGTTATATAATGTCAAACAAATCACAGCAAAATGCAATGGCATCAAACTACAACATTTATTATTGCTTAACGTTCTGTGAGTAAGGAATTTGGAGCTCTATAACTGAGTGGTTCTGACTTGGGATTTCTAATGTGGTGGCAGTCAGACAGTAACTGGGCTGAGGCCATTTGAAGTCTTCTTCACTCACATTTCTGGTTTTTGTACAAGAAAGATTCAAACAGCTGGGGCTCTGACATCTCTCAATCTGTATGGTTTCTCAACATGGCAGTTTCAGGGTAGCTAGATTTCTCTCATGATGATTTAGGACTCTGGAGGCTCATGTCCTAAAACAGAGAACCAGCTGAAATCTATATCACCATTTTGACCTACTCTCAGAAATCAAGTTGTGTCATTTGTACCATATTCTTTTGGTCAAGGCAGGTACAAAGTTTGGCCAATTCCAAGAAGAGAGCTCTTTGGCCTCATCTCTTAATGCAGGAATATGAACACTATATTTTGAGCAGAACATGTGGGGAAGGGTATATTGGTGTGGGCATCTTTGGAAAATACAATCTACTGCACTGAGAAAATGTATGACTAACTATAATGTGCTAGGCAATATGATGAGTTCTGGGAATAAGAAGATGAATAGTATACAATTCCTGCTTGTGTTATTCTGTAATCTAGTAAGAGAAACTTCCATGTAAATAAATTTTATACAAGGGGATAGGTGTAATAAGGTTAGAGAATGATTTGCTTTGTAGAAGGTAGGATGTTGGCAGGTTTGATGGAGGAAGTATTTAATGAAGACTTGAAGATAAAAGGAAGTGAGCAATCTAGAATGCCTCCCTGTTTCCTGGTTTGGGTAATCAAGTGGATGAAGGTTTTAAGACATGTTGGGCTGGAGACACCTATGAAATATCCACATAGAATTTGCCATTGGTCATCAATAAGGCTTTCAGAGAAAATGTTTCTGTTGAAGATGTAGATTTAAGAAATACTGACTTTTGGGTAGACTCTGAAGACCTACACATGGGTGATATTTTCCAAGGAAATTTTGTGAAATAAAAAGAGAATACAGGATGTGATGTAACTCTGTGGAAAACAACACTCAATGAATGTGCTGGGGAGGATGTCAGGATGAATGTCAGAGTAAGGACCTCCAAAAATTCTTTCCTTCATGAAAGCTTTGAGAAAACAGACAAAAATGACCATAATCAACCTTTTCAGAACTGTGGAAATTAACCAGAGGCTTACAGCAATCTAGGGAACATTCATTAAAAACAAAAACAAAACCCAGCTGAACCCAGTAAGAGCAAGTTTTGTGATTTTTTAAACTTATGCTCTTCCTATCCTACCTTTCTTCCCAGCTCTGCAGTAGCATTAAAGACTAACAGCCAGCAATCATGGGAAAATTAGTAGCCTGGAAACCACCAGGGAGGGCAAAACAGGTAGCTCCTTCAAATCTTACTTCCTGAGAACTATTGTTATTTGACCTGTCTTACGGATCCCAGGGAGACCCCACTCAGAAGGCTGTCTTTATGTGTCTTGACTTGAGGACAAAGTTCATACTGAGCTCACCCAGTATGAAAATCCTTTTCTCTAGGAATAGTTTAAAAAAAAAAAATAGAAATAATTGTTTAAGATCATGGCTGCCTGAGGTGGTATATAACACTGGGGCAAGAAATAGGCTAACCCAAAGGCTTAAAATGTAAAACTGAAAAATGAGCTGTCCAAAGGGGCTTTGGTTATCTCCAATATATTACTTGGAATCTAGAATGCCATGTACATTTGTATGTGCACCCAGGGCCATGTGCATGCCCAGTAAAGATCTGAAACGATTCTAAACTCTTACCTCTGGCCTGCACAAATAGGAAGACAAGCTTCTTGAGGCTCTGAACAGATAGGAAGAGAAGGCTAACACAGAGTTGTAATCTGCCATCTTAGTGCTGAAGGTACTCACCAACATGTACATAGAGGCCCTTGGCAAAAACCAGAAGACATTTAAGGAAACCTCTGCCCCATCATTAGTGCACCACTAATCAAGCAGAGACTTTAGTGACCATTTATGACAGAATAAATACTTTTCAGCATTAGTTCAGAAGAGTCACTAAAAATAACAACAACAATGATAAACCCTACCAACAACAAAAAACTCTGGGGAAGGGAGAGAATCTGATCTTATAATTGCCACATTGTAAGATCCAGAATGTACAGTTTTCAGCAGGAGAAATATGAGACATGCAAAGAAGCAAAGTATGGCCTATGGGCAGAGAAAAACAAAATCAATAGAGACTGTCCCTGAGGAAGCCCAGATGTTGGACTTAGTAGATAAAGACTTTAAATCAACTATTTGATATATGTTCAAAGAAATAAGGAAACTATGTATAAAAAACAAAGAGGAAGATTAACAGCTGATTTCTCATCAGAAACCATGAAGGTCAGAAGGCAGTGGAATAAAATATTCAAAGTCCTGAAGGAAGCTGACTTTAACCAAGAATTCTACATCAGGTAAAATCTTTTTTCAGAAAGAAAGGGTAAATAAAAAGATTCATAGGTAAATAAAAACTGAGAGAATTTGTTGATAGCCACCCTGCTAGACCAAATATAAGAGCTAAAGTTACGAAACTCCTAAGGAAATATGCCATCCATCTTTGTGACCTTCAGTAAGGCAGTGATTTCATAGCTATGACAACAAACACAGAAGCAACAAAAGAGAAAATAGATAAATTGGACTTTATCAAAAGTAAAAACTTGTGCTTCCAGGAGCATAACCACCAAAGATCGAAAAGATAATCCACAGAATGGGATAAAATATTTGCAAATCATCTATATGATAAGGCTCTACAAACCTATATGAAGAACTTTTATAACCCAACAATGAAAAGACAGATAATCCAGTTTTGAAATGAGCAAAGTTTTTGAGTAGATTTTCTCCAAAGAAGGTATATAAATGGCCAATAAGCACATTGAAAAGATGCTCAACCTTATTTGTCATTTCAGAAATGCAAATCAAACCCACATTGAGATACTACTTCACATCCACTAACGTGGCTGTAATCAAAAAGATGGTAAGAAGTATAAAAAATGTGGACGAATTAAAAGCCTCATATTTTGCTGTGGGGATGTGAAATGGCAGCCACTTTAGAGAAACATTTGGCAGTTCCTTAAAAGTTAAAAATAATGTTACCATAAGACCCAGCAATTCCACTTTTATGTATCTCCCAAAAGAATTGAAAACGTATGTCCATGCAAAAACATGTACATAAATGTTCATAGCAGCATTATTCATAATTGTCAAAAAGTGGAAACAACCCAAATGCCCACTAATGATAATAAATAAACAAAATTTGGTATATCCATACTATGGAATATTATTTGGCCGTAAAAAGAAATGAAGTACTGATTCATGCTACATGAATAAACCTTGAAAATATTATGCAAGTGCAAGAAGCCAAACACAAAAGGCTACACATTGTATGATTCCACTTATATGAAGTGTTCATAGACGAATCCATAGAGACGGAAAGTAGACTGGAGGTTTCCAGGGGCTGAGGGGAGGAGGAAATGGAGAATGACAACTAATAATACAGAGTTTCCTTTTGGCTGATAAAATATTCTGGAATTAGATAGATGATTGCACAACTTTGTGAATATCCAAAAACTGCTGAACTGTATACTTGAGAAGGATGAGTAAGATAGTAAATGAATTATATATCAATTTTAAAAAGAGCATGGATTGGGGTGCCTGGGTGGCTCAGTGGGTTAAAGCTTCTGCCTTCGGCTCAGGTCATGATCTCAAGGTCCTGGGATAGAGCCCCGCATCGGGCTCTCTGCTCGGCAGGGAGCCTGCTTCCGTCTCTGCCTGCTTCTCTGCCTACTTGTGATCCAACTCTCTCTGTCAAATAAATAAATAAAATCTTTAAAAAAAAAAAAAAGGATGGATTATGAAAAAAGGCAATCAATAATATTGAGAAAGGAATGTATCAAGAGGTGGGAGGACTCATGAGAGCTTGATTTCACACCCACTCAAGGATACATTTCTCATCCCCGGGTTCTGAGGAATTATTTATGATTCACCCATAGTTAGATCTCTCAACACATCTTTCATTTGTTTCAGTTGCACTGTGAAAAATGTGCCAAAATTAAACATCTTTAAACAAGGAATTACTATAGGAAAATCCATTTGTGAATGTGTCAGTATTTGGGTAAAAGACAGATGGTAGAAACATGCAAAGAGTTGAAAATGCTATTATTTCCTTTTGTTTAATTTTGTGTTTCCCTAATGCAGCTTTCTCCTTCAGAAAGAGGCACGAGGCTAGGAGAGCTGTGGTTCATTTCCTTTGTCTCCTCAGTTACTGTCGTCTCATTAGGACTTTGAACAAAAGCCCTCACCCATTGGCAGCAGCTCTCTTTGACTATTGCCACAGTTATCTGCTCTGCTTTTCTGCTTCATTCTCCATGGTCCCAGGCGAGCCATCTTCTCAACAATAGCTTTACTAATTTCACTCGCTGCTCACAAACCTTGAATGCATCCCGCTGCCTCCAGAATAAAATCCAAATTCCTTGGCCTCAGATTCCTTGATTTGGCCAAAACCCTGAATTTTTGGCTCTGAAGTCAGAATTGAGTGGGAGACAAACAAGAGAATAGATATAACCAACAACGAGTATATCTGGGTGAAGCGGAGGCGTTAGCATATTGGGAAATTATATCAAGGGTATTAGCAACTTTTTGTCTAAGCTATCAAGGACAGAGCATCTCTTATTGGTAGAAATTTCTAAAGATCTTCTGTTGGCAGCCACAAGTTTTATATCTAATGTAAGGAATGAGGGAAAACAAACCTTTTTAAGGAAATTGTGCACACAAAACAGTTCCTCTTTATTTCACCTCAAGATAAAAGGGAGGTAACAGGAGAATGAAATACTACATTCAAATTTAAACTTTGAAAAACAAGTGGAAGAGCACAGCTCTTGAGTCTATCTTATGTGAAAATGTTAAAGGTATAATAATACCTTTATTAGTCAAGGAAATTTAAAAATTTAGTTTCCACCTGTTCAGCTAGTAAATTATTTAGTTCACATCTTCTGTTTTTGTTTTTGTTTTGTTTTGTTTTAAAAAAAATACTCTGCAGGCTTGTGGCCATTTTAAAAAATTAAGATCCCACTTTAGCACTCCAGAACAAAGTCTGGTTCATGATATATTTGTACATAGGGTTTTATTTGGCCTTTATTTTTAGGTGAATTGAAAACCATAGTCCTGTAGTTCATTAGAAAAAGCACTTCAAGGGTTTTAGTAGCTTTAGATCCTGAATCAATTAACTATAAGCTTTCCAAACAAGAGACAGTAAAAATGCCTGGAATTTTTCCAAGTTCTTTTGTGAGATTATAGCACTGGAGATGTGTGTTCATGACAACTGACCAGTATTAACCATGTCAAGAAGCTGGTTTAGGGTGTGAACAAAGTTATGTGCAAATATAAATGAAATTTTTAATAATGGATAGAACACAGGGTAATACCAAATGCCCTTCGGAACCCAGGTCTACCGTGGATTTAGTCTATCTGAGTCCAATAACCTACACAGGAGCAACACTGAGTTTTTGGATGTGCAAAGTGAGGAATCAGACTGTGATTCACAGTGGATTTCAACAAATTAAATGCACCTTGTGGATGGTTTCACAAGAAGTGCTTGTTGAATACTCTTGGAAGTTAGCTGACCAGCCAGCCTTTCCCAGCGATACCCTAATCTAGATAAGAATGTTTCATCCAAATGTCTATAAGGAGACATTAAGTTTCAAATTTGAATATATAATATATAATTTACCTTTTATAACCAGACGTTCTGGAGAGGTGATAAGGAGGTGAGTCCCCATGGATTCCATCACAGGCTGACAAACACCTAAATATCCAAGAGGTAGGAATTTGGGGGCATTTTGTTGAGAACCACAATGCTGGAAAGCTGGTGAGATTCCAGAGAGAACCTGGAGTTCTGCCAACCCGGCCAGACCCCACTGCTGGGGCTCCGTACTCACACACCACCCAGTTGTCTCCAAGGAGCCAGACAAGCGAGCTGTAAGCATCTCCCTCTTTTCCCACTTTGGCCAGGAGTATGAGAGACCCTCAGACCCATCACCATCCCACATGACTCTCTAAAAAGCAGTCTCAAAAATCCTGGAAATTTTGAGCTGAAAGAGGTCTAATGACTGTCTGGTCTGACCTTTCCATCCCTGGATGCAGACTGATGTTCAGGGAGAGGGAATTTTAGAGAAACGTCAGCCCTAGCAATTTCAAAGACAAGTCTCTATTTCAATAATTATATATACGGTGCTTAATTAGCTAATCTGTGCTTTATCTATACCATAACCAACTACAAATTTACTTTTTTTTAGAGTCTCCTACTTTCCCACGTTTGTGTCTCTTCACTTACTTCGAATTCGAGGGAGAAGTTTAGTCCTTTTCTTTGAGGAAGGAACATCAGTAGTGACTAGTCCTGCATTGTTTTAATGAGAACAAAAGCAAAATGTTCCAAAACTACTTGCTTGCAGCTACAAAGCACGTTGAGGGAATAAAAATTTCCTTCATTAGTTACATGAGGAAGAATTGTTTTGAAGTTCTTATGATCAGCTTGTACCAGCTTCATTGTAAACTGATAGTAAAGAGTCCCCATTATGATCTGTAGATTTTGGTGCCAGAAGGTTTTTTTCTTATGCTGAATTATTAAGTTCTGTCAGCTGCTGGGCTGTCATATAGAGATATAGTAAATCACATTACATTTTGTCATGGATTACACAGAGCAATAAATTTGGGAATACAGATCAAAGTAGTCCCACAATCACATCTGAGTGTAGGAGGGATGTTTAACTTGTAGGAAACTGATTTAGGTGAAGCTGTTGCGGTCCTTGTGTGAATTTGAAATGAATTTGGATATTTGGATGAGAATGAAGGAGGGTCAAATCCCAAAATGACTTTTGAGTTTTTGTATTTAGTCCAGAGAGGTTAATGCTAACACCTAGCTACGTGGCTTGAATTAGACAAATGTGAGCTGAGAGTGGAAGCCTCCGTGAAAACTCTGTCTGTGTATTTTAATTGCTTTCATGACCAAACAGTGTATTCCTCTCTGTTTTTATTTGGGGTGTTGGGGGACAACGCAATTAGTTAACTGCTCTGGTAGTAATACCATCTGACTCCTTGGAGCTGACTGTTTGCTTTTGGGGCATTTAAGGTTATTAAAAGTAAGCCAGCTTCAGATCACTGAGCAACCTGGATTATTTAGATCTTGATGGTGATTATCTTTGTTCTGTGTTACCACAGCAACTCTTTGGGAGTTATCAAAGTTGATGATATTCATTTATTTAAAACAACCAGCCTCAACTTGTTGGGTTCTGTTCAAAGAAAAGTCACAATAGAAATGAGATAATATAACAGTAGTATAAGCAGAAATTATGTGCTTTAAATTACTGTTTTTTTTTTAAATTTAGGAAAATGCTCTCAGTCATATCGTCAGTTAGCTGGAGCTGATTATTAGAAGCAATGGGAGAGTCTTTAATATAGATTCCTGGGTCTCAAGATCCTAGAGTTTCTGGTTTAATAGTTTCAGAATCTCAACATTTTTCTCCTCTCACTTTGGTGTCATTTGTCCTATTCTCTCCTTTGTTGTAATCCTGTCTGGGGAAATATTTCTCAATGCTGTACCCTATTCACAGATAATTAAGTTCTGCAAAATTATTTTTCAAGATTTTGGTTCCTTGCTTTATTTTTATTAGCCTATCATCATCCCTCTATTAATTTTAATTGCTTTCATTAATTAAGTTTAATTTTCCTTTCATGAAATCTAGAAGGTTTACACTAATGCTATAGTGAATCAGTCTGACATCTGACATAAACAAATCATCCCCCAAAGGTCATATAAGGATTAAGATTTCTCCACTCCAAATGGCATCAGAATAAAGTGTAATTGGGATATGGATAGGACAGCCTGTGGGGCTGATTTTGGTCCAAAAGGAAATAAAAGGCCAGTTGGTGAGCGCCTGCACCAGGTATCTCCTCAAGAGAGCCTTCAACTAAGATGGAAGGTTTAACAGAGATGTGACAAAGGCCTTGTTGGAAGAAACTGAACAGTTTGAAGAACTCGTCATCAATAAGGGGATAAGGGGCACCCTTCAGCAGTAGATCATGGGGATTTGACTTATGGGCCTCAGGCTCTTCTAACACACTTTTTCTCATGTCTTCTGATAATGCTGTGATGCCCCCTAAGTCTAGTGCTCCCAGATTGGAGCCACTATTTTAGAGCATCTCCATGAAAAACCAAAGGCAAGTAGAGCTTTCAGAGAATGACCCGAGCAGATATGTTTGCTACTACCTCTGTGCAAGGGATCGAAGGAGCCAACCTTCCTACTTCATACCCACTAGGATGGCTACAATCAAAAAGAGAGAAAAGAGCAAATTTTAGCAAGGATGTGGAAAAATCAGAATCCTCATACTTTGCTGGTGGGAATGAAATATAGTACAGCCACTTAGGAAAATAGTTGGGCAGTTCCTTAAAAAGTTTAACATAGAGTTACCATATGACCTAACAATTCCACTCCTACCGAGGAGCTTGAGGCCTGCAAATAGAATCTTCGTGATTTCTTTTGAAGGATGAACATTGAAAATATATTTCCCCTCCAAAAAAATTTATAAGAATGTTTACAGCAACATTGTTTATAATAGCCAAGAAGTAGAAACAACTCAAATGTTTTTCAGCTGATGGGTGGATAAACAAAATGTGGTGTATCCATACAATGGATTGTACTCTTTGACAGGGAAAAGGAATGAAGTGCTGATCTATGCTGTAACATAGATGAACCTTGAAGACGTGCTACTTGAAAGAAGCCAGTCACAAAGGGCCACATGCTGTGTGATTTATATGAAATATCCAAGAATAGGAAAGTCCATAGAGACAGAGAAGAGGTTGGGGGAGGGGGAAATGGCAAGTATCTGCTAAAGGGTGGGGTTTCTTTCTTTTTTTTTTTAAGATTTATTTATTTTAGAGAGAGAGAAAGATTGCATGAGCTGGGGGAGGAGCAGAGGGAGAGGGAAATAAGCAGACTCCGTGCTAAGCAGAGATTCCCGACGCAGGGCTCCATCCCAGGACCCCACAATCCTGACCTGAGCCAAAATCAAGAGTTGGGTGCTTGACCGACTGAGCCACCCAGGCGCCCCTGGTGTGGGGTTTCTTTTTGAGGTAAGGAAAATGTTCTGGAAGTTGATAATAGTGATAGATATACAGCTCTCTGAATATACTAGAAAACCACAGAACTGTACAGATTAAAAGAGGAACTTTATGATAATGTAAATTATGTCTTACTAAATCTGTTATTAAACATAGGAAGTCTGACAATGCTAAGTAGATTTGAAAGTGTGGAACAAAAAGAACTCTTAGACACTGTGGTGAGACTCTAAAATGTTGGTGGCATTAGCCTTTAAAGTTGAACATTTGATTTATGAACCATCAGTTCAGCCCTTTAGCATATGTCTAGGAACTCGCAGATTGCACCAGAAGACATGTATGGGAATGCTCATAGCAGCATGGTTCGTGGAAGAAAAAGCAAAAAGTGCAAAAGCCTGTTAAGGAGAATGAATGATTTTGATCTGTTCACACACTTGAATATTCTCAAGTGGTGACAATGAAGGAAATACAGCTTCAAATGAAACATCATGAATGCCTTTTTTTAAAAAACATGTGAGAAACAGCAAGTTTCAGAAAATTACACAGGGCATGATTATGTTTGTATAAAGCTAAAACCAGTATGTCAGAGATACTTCCACGTGTAGTGTTTTAAAGCAAGGCGATAAAAATTTAGGATAGTGGTTAATTCTTGGGGGGAGTTAGAGGCGTTGGGGTGGGAAGAATCGCTGGCCTTTGCAAAGCTAGATGTTAAGTGGTAGGGTTGTTGTAGGAGGGTTCTTTATCATCTTTCATAAATGTGGAGAACATTCTTTTGCATGTGTCAATTATATAATTTAAGCAGTTACAAATTAAAATGACGAGCAATGTCAAAAGCAGCAGAGTACTCCATTTGGGGGGACATGTCAGGGGAAAAAAATTGCTTCCCCAGTAAAGAATCTGAAACAGCAGCTATTTCCAAGGACCCAACGTAAAAAAAGGAACAAGAAAAAGTAACAAGAATTGACTGCAAAAGACTGATTTTGACAGCTGACTTTTCTAATAACCTGATCCTACAGTTTTGTAAGCTCAGCTCTCTAGTAAAGTAACTTCTCTCTTGTTTCCACTTCTTCTATCAAAAAATGCAGACATGCCTTTGACCACAACATTACTCAGCTTGTTCACCTCCAAGATCTCAGCCCATCAGGCTCTCCTTTTGATCACTGTTGCCTTACCTTTTATTTTTCCCGTTCCCTCACGCATAAAGAACCTGGTCTTTATCCTCATTCCAGTGCTTACTCACCACTCTCTGATCCCTTGCCATCTTAAACTTTCACCATTCCTATGTTGCTAAACCTCAGTCCTATTTAATCTTTATTGTCAACTTTATCTACACATTATAAAATAATGCCCGAGAAAGTTCAATAATTTGCCCATGGTCACACCATCCAGGTTGGTTTAACTTCAAAGCTTGTGCTCTTAACCACCATGCTCTATTGCTTACCGTTTGGCAACAGTTGTTGAGATAGTCAATCAAAATAACTTGAATTGATTAAAAAGATAGTTGAAGTAGCTTTGAGGGTCTGGGTGATGGAAAATTCACCTCCACAGCAGCAAAACCAATTGAAGACCTTATGTATACAGACAAAGTGGGGGATAGGACATGGTTTGATTTGGTTTGGTTTGGTTTTTTAAGATTTTATTTATTAGAAAAAGAGAGAGAGAGAGAGAGTATGAGCAGGTAGAGGAGCAGAGGGAGAGGGAGAAGCAGGTTTCCTGCTGAGCAAGGAGCCGGATGCGGGGCTCAATCCCAGGACCCTGGGATCATGATCTGAGCCAAAGGCAGACACTTAACCGAATGAGCCACCCACGTGACCCAGGGCATGTTTAATATAGGCATCATACTTATTGTTGTCAAACATTTTGAATATTATTTTTAAATTAGTATGGTAAAAAAATAAAATAAAAATAAATTAGTATGGTAATTCTGTCTCAATATAGATGACCCTGGGAAGCTGGATAAGCTCTAAGTCGCCTTTAATTAGGAAGATCCGATGACTGAATCTTAACAATGTCCTCCCAGCACCTATTCCAAACTTCCAAATTGTCCAGTAGAGAAAACAGAGATTTTGTTAAGTATTGAGATTTATATTGAACTGCCTACCAATCTAACATAGCAACTTCCTGTAAATGCATTATTTCATAAACTTTCCAGTTAATATTCATTAAATTATATTTTTTATACAAATGAGCCAAAAAGTAGAAAAATTTTCAAAACAATAAACAAAATAATAATGGGATTTATGAGTATGACAAATCAGGACTTCTCTAACTCCCAGATTCAAAGCTTATTTGAAATAATTTATTACTTGACCAACAATTCAATTAACATCATTTGGTCATTGGACAATAACATCATGTTTTGATGTCTAAAGTCATATATTTGAGATAGATCTTCTATCTGCTTCCTAAAAGTACTATACCAACAAATGTGCCGCTTTTAAGTAAATATATTAAGTAAATTTAAAATGTATATTAAATACCTTAAAATTTGTTAAGTACAGTAATCGTTTTTCTTTAACTTCCATCAGATCATGCAACCTTAGATTTTGGTATAAAGCATAACAGTAACAAAGGCATAAAATTTTATAGAAGGTAGAGATTCTTAAAAAAATTAATTGGCCCCATTTACATTTGGTCTTTGATGATAAATTCTTTTTTGCACATCAGAGAATAGTGGCTTCTTCCCTAGAGCAAAGTAAAGTTTTTTTTTCTCCTTCATTCTCTTAAAGTTTGTATTTCTGCCCAAGTAATAAATGAGTTTCAGTTTCTGTGGCCTCTGCTTCAGAATGTTCCTCTGAGGGTGAGCTTTTGAAATATGATTAGATCTTAATTCTTTTAACTATTTCCATAAGCTTGTTTCACAGTTCGCTTTCTTATTCAGTGAGTGTGGTGGAAATTCGTGTAAATTTTATGTGATCATTTATGGGTGTTAGCCACATAAATACCTATGTTGCAATGGCAAGAAAATTAGTCCTTCTGAATTATAGTGACGGCAGAAAACCAACTGTCCCATGTTATTCTATAGGTTATCTGTCATCAAATGCACATGATTTAATGTAGACAGAGAATGTATCCAATACTAATTGGGCATAGTCAGAAATAGGGCCAAATTCAGGAATGGGCACTTTTTCTGAGAATGGATCTGCCGATAGTTACTGAGAACTCAAGAAATAGTGATATTGAGAATGATACCACAGCCCTTCTCCTTTATGGAGGATGTGGCTTCTCCCTAGAATTCCTACAAAATAGTTAGGCAGTGACAAAGGCAAAGTGCTTGGAGTTCCTAATTACTCAATTCTGGTTCTGGGTAAAGCGACTGTATAAAATGACTTCATCCATTTTTTAGAAATGAATTATAACTGGAGTCACTCAGTATGGCGCACTGACACCTGCAGGTCAAATGTTAATTCCAGCTGGAAGGAGGGAGTGTCGGCCTCCCGCTCCAGCCCACTCCCCACATCCACGGTATCGGGCACAGAGCCAGCCTGTCACCTGTCTTCCCGGTTGTTGCCATTCCTCTCATGGACCTCTCCTTCCTGGAGGGGAGGCATGAGGGCAAGGGGGAGCCGAGCCAAACACCACCAAAGTCTCACCCCGGCCCTTAATGGTGATCTACCTGAAATGGGTGTAAATCCCAGTTCCTAAACTCAGATGTGCTTATTTTGTTATAATCTCAGTTTCTGTTTTGAGTCACCATTTGGCGTTTGGCAAAAACTTGATACGTGTCTTCAGTCACCTTGGACCTCAGTCAGTCTCGCCCTTCCCCAGGATAGCACATGAGCGCAAGGGGTCTATGGTGCCATGGGGTGGTGGATGAGACGTGGAACCCTCTGATCCTGGGTCTGACCCATGCATGCAGGCATCCACGGAGACGTCTGTGGCCCCCACGGATCTTTAGTAGTCACTGGATCCGGGTCACCTCTCTGTAACCTCTCCTTTCTCTTTGAAAGCCCCTCGGGCCTTGCATTCTCTGTGCTACATCCATGCTGCTCTCAGACACCCAGGACATTTTATAATCTTCTTGCCTTTTGTCAGGGAGAGGTGTGAACACACAGGAAACTGGGTACAGCTGTCTTGCCAGCCTGCTTAGACGCACAACCACACAGCTCATTTCTGCTATGGCTCCAGTATCCGTGCCAGTGTGGCTAAGAACTCCAGGTCACGCGGCCTCTTGCCTCTGTCTGGCATGTGGGCACAGGCCCCTCTGCGATCAGAGCAGTAGCCCTCTCTATATAGAGGGGGGGAATGGGGGGGGAGGGTCCATGTGTCCATGTGTCCCCCAGCCTTCAGGCTTGGCCCAGAGAATAGGACAAGAAACAAGGAACAGACTCGCGGATAAACATTTTCCCCCTCACTTCAGACATCTCATTCCTCCAAGCTAGAGAATCATTTTTAGTCTGGATGGGGGAAGCAGGCAAGCAGAGTAAGACCCACTGTGACTGATACACTTTGTGCCCTGAGTTGCGTCCCACTGGCCCAGGTTATAGAGTCGAAAACCAAACACTACCTCCTTTGTTTCCTCTGTACTTCTGCTGTGTCTTCCTTTTGGTGAGGTACTAAGGGCAGCGTGCCAAGCTGGAATGGTTTGGAGAATGGAAGAAAATACCAGGTTTAGGACTTCAGAAATATCCTGGTACCTGCAAGTATGTTGTACATAAAAAATATGTCAACACTGTTACTCTAGATGATGGGTTACAAGAAATTTTATTTTATATGTGTATTATATAAATATATATTTTCTATAACTATTATTTAAAATATATTACTAAATATTAAAATATTAATATGTGCATTAAATAGACTATCAGATGTATACAGTGTCCTATATTAATATATGTATTTTTAATATACTAAAATACTAACATTTTATATATAATTTTTATACATTCATATTTTTGCACCTGTTACTCCTTCCACTTGGGATTTTCTTCTTTCTTTTCCTACCAGTTGACTCCAGTTCATTCCGAGCCGATAACCTCATGCAAGTTTTTTCACCTTTCTCTCTCTCAGTTTCGCGATCTATAAATGAGGATAATGATCGTGGCTAGCTCACAGAATTTTGTGAAGGGTTACATCTGTTAATGTATGTAAAGCATGTCAACAATATGTGTCAGTAGAGTAAGAGCAAAATAAATACTGGTTGTGGTTTTGTTGTTGCAATCATCATCATCATTGTCATCGTCATCATCATTATCTCCATCATCATTAGCCTTTAATATTCACCTCCTTACAAAAGCCTTCTCCGGTGTGAGATATCTCATAGTCTTTCCCTAATAACCCCTGTGCATAGCTCTTCCATGACATTTCTGTTGAATTTTACTGACTCACTTATTTGTCTCCTCCTCACCTGCATTAAATTGTTTACTTCTATAAACACAAAGTGTCCGATGTAGAGGAGGTACTCTAAGTAAATGTTCGTGAAACCATCATAGGGATATAGCAGGATTTCAAGCCAGGCTGTGTGTGTGTGTGTGTGTGTGTGTGTGTGTGTGTGTGTGTGTGTGTGTAAAATTAGCCTGTTACAATCACCTGGAAATGAGTCAATGTAGAAGAAAATATTGGTAATGTGAAAGGAAAGGAGACGGGGGGGATCAGACTCCTGATGGTGGTCAGCGGTGGAGTCCATGTTTTGGTGGAGAAACAGTGCTCCCTTAAGTTATTGTGACATAATTTCTGCATATTCTATTTTCTGGAAGAGTTTATGTGGAGTTGATATTATTTCTTTGGTAGATGTTTGATAGAATTCACTAGTGAAGCCGCTTGGGCTTCAGTATAGTATGTGAGTGAGTGAGTGTGTGTGTGTGTGTGTGTGTGTGTGTGTGTGCGTCTTTGCATGTTTAATACTTCCAGGGATGTATGACTCTGAGTTTTTCTCTTCTTGCCTTACTTTTGGTGATTTGTATCATTTAAGAGACTTCCTTGCCTAAATTATCAAAAAATTTTGGCAATATGTTATTCATAATATTTCCTTATTGCCCTATTAATCTCTGTGGGTTCTGATAGTGATGTCCCTTTTCTCTCTATCCTGATAATGGTTAATTTGTATCTTCCCTCAGTTGTTTCTGATCAATCTACCTAGAGATTTATCGATTTTTTTTTTTAATCTCAGGGAAGCAGCTTTTGGTTTCACTGATTTCCTCTATTTTGTTTGTTTGTTTGTTTGTTTGGTTTCCTATTGCATTGATTCCTATTCTGGCATTTATCATTTTCTTTCTTTGCTTATTTTGTCTTTAATTTGCTATTCCTTTTTCAAGCTTCTTTAAGGGAAGCTTATATCAATATCAGTTATTTTAGATTTTCCTTTTTGCTAATAAAATAATTCAAAACTAAAAATTCCCCTAAGCACTGATTTAGCTGCATTCCATAAACTTTATGCTTCCATTTTCATTGATTTTAAAATATTTTCTAATTGTCCTTGTAAATTATTTTTGGCCCATAGGAATTAGGTATATTTTTGATTTTCTGAATATTTTGAGAATATCCAATTCATATCTATCATCATTTTCAATTTAATTTCATTGTGGTCAGAGAATATACTGTGTGTGATTTTAATCCTTTAAAAATTTATTGAACATTGTTGTATGACCCAGAATATGGTGTCTGATTAATAGTCAAGTTGGTTGATAGCATTTTTCAGATCATCTACATCCTCACTAATTTTCTATCTCCTGTTTTCATCAATTCCTGAGAGAGTAGGGTTGAAATCTCATTTACAATTTGTGTATTTGCCTATTTCTCCTTTCAGTGCTGTCAGCCTTTGCCTCATGTATTTTGAAGCTCTTGAAATTAGGTACTCACGTTAGGATTGTTCTATCACTTTTATGAATTAAATTTTTAACATTTTTGAAATATTCCTCTATTTTCTGCTGTTTCTTTGTTCTCAGATCTACTTTGATATTAGCATAGCCACCTCACTTATGATTACTTTTTTCATGATTCATCTTTCTTTTATTCTTTTACTTTTAATGTGTTTAAATATATAGTGTTTATTTTGAAAATAGCCTGTAGTTACACCTTCTTTTAGATCCAGTCTGACAGTCTTTGTCATTTAGATAAAATTTTTAAATTATTTATATTTAATATAATTATTGATCTTGAGTTTTATTCTACTATTTTGCTATTTGTTTTCTATTTGCCTCATCTTTTTTTCTTTTTTCCTCTTTTCATACCTTTTATTGAATTCACTGATTACTTATAATATTCCATTTTATTTCTACTATTGTCTTAGTAGGTACACCTTTTTCTTTCTTCCCTCTTTTTTTTTTTTGTGATAGGATGCTTTATTACAATCTGTCTCCCTGTACTCTTATACCAGTTTACTGTAAAATGTAAGTGCCTTCATAACAGTGTAAGTCCCATTTTCCTATACCTATTCTGTTCCTACATATATTATAAACCCCAAAATATACTTTTATTTCTGCCCTTAAAAAAATTAGTTATTTATTTTAGAGCGAGAGCTCATGAGTGGCAGGGAGGAGTAGAGGGAGAGGGAGAGAGAATATCAAGGAGACCCATGCTCAGAGTAGAGCACCACACAGGGCCCAATCCCAGGACCCTGAGACCATGACCTGAGCCAAAATCAAGAGTCAGCCACTTAACTGAGCCACCCAGGTGCCATATATTATTTCTGCTTTTAAAAGTACATTTTCTTTCAAAGAAATTTATAAGAGGAAAGACGATAATTTATATTTACATACTTATTTTCTATGTCCAGTGCTCTTTATTCTTTGAGTTGATCTAGGTTTGCATTTGGTATCATTTTCCATCTGCCTGAACAACTGCCTTTAACCTTGGCTTTAAACCTAACCTTTAACCTTGTTCCTGTCTGCTGGTGACAGATTTTTGTTTGAAGATGTCTGTAGTTCATCTTCAGTTTTAAAGGATATTTTTACCAACAACACATTTCTAGATTGACAGATTTTTTTTTCTTTCAACACTTTAAAGATTCAATTTATCTTCTGACTAGGATAGTTTCATATGAGAAATCCTCAGTCATTCTTATCTTTTAAATGCATCTGCCTCTCTGGCTGCTTTTAAGATGTTATCTTTAGTTCTGTTCTTGCAATTTGATTTTGATGTATCTTGATGTGGTTTTCTTTGTGTTTATCTTTTTTGTTCATTGGTCTTCTTCCACTGGTGGGTTTACGGTTTTCTTCGTATTGCAAGCTTTATACCTATTGTGTCTTCAGATATTTTCCCAAACCTTTCTCCTGCTAATACACAATTATACGTATGTTAGATGACATGATAAAGTCTCATACATTACTGAGATCATTCATTAAATTTAGTCTTTTGTCTTTCTGGCAGTCATTTGGATACTTAAAATGCTTTTTCTTCATATTCACTGACCTTTTCCTCTATTGTGCCAAATCTGTTATTAATCCCATCCAGTGAAATTTTCCTTTCAGCTAATATATTGCTATGCCCTGGGCTATTTAAGGTGTTTTTTTTTGTTTTTTTTTTACTGTCTTCCATTTCTCTCCTCATTATGTTCATGTTTTTGTTCAAATATTTAGGTGTGGTTTTAACAACTATTTTAAAGACATAATGGTAGTCTTTGTCTACTGATTTCACCATCTCTGCCATTACTTAGTCTAACTCTATTGACTAATTTTTCTTTTGCTATGGCTTACATATTCCTGCTTCTTATGCCATCTTTTATTGAATGCTGGGCATTATAAAATTTATGGTCTTGAGTGGATTTTCTTGA
The DNA here is from genome assembly GCA_028533885.1 of Nasua narica. NCBI lineage: Eukaryota > Metazoa > Chordata > Mammalia > Carnivora > Procyonidae > Nasua > Nasua narica. Next base: position 10,370,419 of record CM052804.1, on the reverse strand, counting down.
TTTCTTCTAAAAAATATTGAACTTTGTTTAGGAAGCAGTTACTTGTCAATGACCAGTTTGATCCATTTGAGGCTTACTTTTTAAACTTTGTTAGAGCAGATTTAAAGTTGACTTTACTCTAAGGCTAGTTTAACCCCGTGACTAAGTGTGACCTTCCTGGACGTTATATGAGAAACATTCAGTCTGGCTGGTCAGAAGTCAAATATCGGCTTTGTGTAAGCTTGGGAAAGTATCTTAAATCTCACCAGTCACTTTTTACTTGACCTTGTAGAACCTTACCCTATACACGCATAGCTCAGTATCAGCAACAGACTCAAAGGGAACCCATGCAAGTGTCTGGAGGTCTTTCTGTGCATAGCTCTCTCCTGCCTAGTGCCATGTCCCCACAAACTCCAACTGCCTTAGCCTTCCCAGGCCCCAGTCTTTGTCTCCTCAGCTCACAATCCTGCCATGCTGTACTTTGATTCTCTTGCCTATGTTCAGGCCCAGATGTGCCTCCAGGAAGAAAGGGCTGTTTGCAGGGTTTAACCTCACTTGTTTCCCCTTTCTTCACAGGGTCACGCTCCTGTGTCTCTTGTTTCTCAACATCCTAAAACAGTTTTTCCCTCTATATTTTGTCCAGTTTTCTAGCTGTTGACTGTAGCAGATTAAGTAAGATCTCAGTTACTCTATCATAGCCCAAGCAGAAATCATGAATTTGCCTCATGCTTCACAAAGTTATAGCTTTATTTTGAGGTAAAATATAGGCAACTTCAAGTTTGAAAGTTCTACAAATATTTTAAATTAAATTAAATATAAATATGTTCTATGAATTCTCTGAATATTTTTTATTTTTAGGGCGTGCACAGTTATGTACTAACATCTGGCACCCACTGGCCATGACTGTTATTTTCACAGTGTTTGGAGAAGCTTCAAATGGATGCCTACAAAGCTTTTGAGTAGAAAATACTGCATAATAAGCTGAGCTTTATGTTATGTGTCAAGAATCTGGGAAGCATCCTTTTTCCTAAAGTCATATATTTAATTCAGAAACTAAGGCTGTTATATTTTAAGGAAATTTATCTTTATAAGATCTGGGCTTGCCTCAAATACAAGTATTTTAAAGAAGTCTCCTAATTCTCCTCTAAATTACCTTCCTGGAAATATGACTGCCTGAACTTTCACCAATAATAAGAAATGGAAAATAAAAGAATGAAAGACTGTTTTGAATGAAGACATAATGAAAAGTACCCTGCAAGGAAAGAGTAGCATATTAGGAAGACTAACAACCATCAACACATTGGTTTATTTCTTTCCACTAAAGTTGTAACCCAAGATTTTGATGGAAACTGCATAGAGAAAGTAGACCAATACATTGGTGGCTTTCTAACAAGGAGGAGTGACCTGAGAAAGAGGCCCTAGAAAATAAGTGCTTGGTGGAGGGTAGAGGGCGTGACCAGCCGTAATGAGAGCCATTAGGAAGAGCCCAAGATTAAAGCTGCAGCAATATCAAAACAAAGTAACTTTACTCACTTTGGAATTATGATTTTTCTCTCATCTGTTATTCCACATCTGTTCAGGCTATGCTGCAGATGTTTGAAAATTGTCCTTCTATATGGTAATGATAGCTATAAAAATAAGTCTTGGATTAAAATAACCATATCTTAACATTATGCATGGAAATGTACAGTCAGTACCATCCTGAGAATAAAATTATTCGAAACATGTTTTAGGGATAGTTTGCATGATAAATTAGCTGTAAATGGGGCGCCTGGGTGGCTCAGTGGGTTAAAGCCTCTGCCTTCGGCTCAGGTCACTATCTCAGGGTCCTGGGATCGAGCCCCACATCAGGCTCTGCTCAGCAGGGAGCCTGCTTCCCCCTCTCTCTCTGCCTGCCTCTCTGCCTACTTGTGATCTCTCTCTCTGTCAAATAAATAAATAAAATCTTTAAAAAAAGAAAATTAGCTGTAAATGTTCAACCATGCTAAGCCAGAGCTTTTGGTTTTTTGTTTTTTGTTTTGAGAGAGAGAGAGCACTTGGGCAAGGGGAAGGGAGGGGCAGAGAGGGAGAGAGAATCTTAAGCAGGCTCTACATCCAGTGCAGAGCCCAACTTGGGGCTCAGTCTCATGAGCCTGAGATCATGACCTGAGCCAAAATGAAGAGTCAGATGCTTCACTATCTGAGCCAGGTGCCCCTAAATCGGAGCTTTTTAGATTTATTTGAGAAGTCCAGAAATTCAGGCAATTGTAACTTACTTTCACATACATAATAGAAACCTTGAAGGGTGATAAATTAATTTTATTTCTTCAGTCACTCTTATTATTCTCTGAAGTAGTGATTCTGTTCTATTTAGCTGTTGGCAAATTCTGGAGGTATTCATATATTCCCAGCTGGCCTCACTTTATTTATTTATTTGTTTGTTTATAAAAGATTCATTTATTTATTTTAGAGAGAGAGAGTGTGGGGCTGGGCAGAGGGAGAGGGAGAGAATCTCAGGCAGACTCCGTGCTGAACATGGAGCCCTACATGGGGCTCAGTCTCATGACTGTGATCACGGCCTGAGCCAAAATCAAGAGTTGGCCACTCGACCAACTGAGTCACCTATGTGCCCCGGCTGGCTTCACTTTAAATTCAACATTAGTGATTTTAAGTGGGCCCTACTGCTTCCTAGAGGCCTGAGACTCATACTGCATACCTCGGTCCTTTCCCTTTCCCGCTTTCCTAGATGACTGTCCGTACCCTTCCCTCCCACCTCAAATCTTCCCCCGGTCTCTTCTACCATCCTCATGCTTTGCTGTGAGTCTTTCCCCCTGCTTCCTGGTGGACGCAAGCAGAACTTGCCGCACTGGGGCTGGGTGTGATTTACGTGGACTCCTAGCCAAGGCCCTCTCCTCCCCTGTGCTCTAGATCCTGTCCCCTCTCCTTTACTCAAGAACGTGTCTCCTCCGAATCTCTGGAAGCACCGAGTTTTCCCTCTCTCCGGCCAGATCTTTCCCACCAGCCTGCACATGTGCTGTCAGTTCTGTCGTCGTACGAAAAACCAAACAAAGCAAGTCAGCCCTTTCTTTGCCCACTTCCCCTGCAGCCTCCAGCCCATTCCTCCCTCTCCCCTCGCGACAGAACTCCGGACAAGTTGTCTGTATGTGCGCACTTCCTGTCCTTCTCTGGAGATTCTACACAACACCACAACTACTTGTGTTCAAATCACCACCAACCTCCACAGGCTGAAGCCATGTGCTTATTTCTCAGCCCTCGTCGCACATGACCACTCTGTCCTTGCAGCAGCTGACACGGGTGAATAGTCCTGAAACACTTTCTTCACTTGGCTTCAGGATTGCATCTTATCCTCATTTCTTCTCTCTCGGACCTTTCCTTCGGTTGGCTTTCCTCCTCCTCTCCAGCCTCCTGACATTTGCAGCTCGGGGCTCAGCGTACCTAGACTTTTCTGGATTTCGTACACTCAGTGCCTTGAGGTCTCATCCAGGAGCATCTTTCCATCTGCCACTGATATTCTGGTGATGTCTGAATTTATACTTCTAACCTAGACCTCTCCGCTGGACTCCAGCCTCGACTACCCAGTCACCTCAACACAGATGTCTGGGAGGCGTGGCCATGCTTAACGTGTCCGAAACCAATCTCCTCATCTTCCCCCCAAAACCTGTTCCACCCACAGTTCTCCTCATGTAAGGTAATGACAAGCCCGCTCTTGTAGTTGCTTGGGAGAAAGATCTTGAAGTCGTCTTCGGTTTATCTCTTTTTATCCTACAGCATATCCAGTTGGCTCTACTTTCAAATCCTTCAAGGAACCTGACCACGTCTCACCACATCCTCTGTTACATCGCGGATTATTTGTGACAGCCTCCCATCCGGCTGCTCTGCTGGGTTCTTGCCCCAAACAGGAGCTAGAATAATCCTGTGGCGACTTAAGTTCAATCCTGTCACTCCTGAGCTGAAACCACTTCAGTGACTCTCCGTTTCACTTAGATTAAAAGCCACATTCCGTACAGCTGCCCACAGCACCAGGAAGGATCTGGCTCCTTGTTCTGTGTCAGACCTGATCCAAGGGAGACGCTCAGCGACCCAGCCACGCCGGCCGCCTCGCTGTGCCTTGAACGTGCCTCTGCCTCCGGGCTTTTGCATCTGGGGTCCTCTACCTGCTCTCCCTTGGGGTCCCCGGGGCTCCTTCGTCTCCTGCAGGTCTGTGCTCACCCATCGTTTCGTTCAGCGAGCCTTTCCCCAGCTACGTCCTAACGCTGGAAACGAGCCCCACCTTCCATCACTTCTCATCTCTGTCCTGCTTCGGCCTCTCCATATCACTCTCGCCGTCTAAAACATTGTCACTTCGCTCAGCTGTTTCATTTACTCACTAGGATAGAATTTCCATGAAGGTCAGGAGGGGTGTCTGTTTTATTCACTGCTCGCGTCCCAGTTGCCTGAATGGATGAATGGATGAGATGGTTGCAAAGGCACTTTTGTGAGTTCGTGGGATCCTGACACAGGCGGTGGCGCACAAACCAGCATCTCTGACTCCAGTTTTTTAGGGAAAATAACTTAATCTTAATGGCACTGTAACTTTTATATTTTCTAGTGAATGAATATTTTTAAAATGCATACAGCAGTGCCTAGCACGTGGTGAGAGCTCTGGAGGTGTTTATCAAATAAGCAAAAAATACCTTTTCGTGCGTTTTGTGATTTAAAAAATATTGGTGGGGTGTGAACCAAGACCAACCTCAGGAGGCTCAGAGTGGCCTCCATTCTGTAAGGGATGGTGGCTTCCCTCGTTACCAAGGCAGGACAGCGTCTGATGGCTTATGAGAAAAAGTAGTAATAGCCACATGCCCTCTCTCGTCTGAAAAAACGAAGCTACCCGTGTATTCAGCGGGACTATAGCTGCGGAGAGATTTATGCAATAAACTCTCAAGAATTGCTTTTGAACTCAAGTTCATAAGACACATGGCTGTTGTCTTAGCTCAGGTCCTGTAACAAAACACTGTAAACTGGGAGGCTTATCAGGAAGAGAAATTGTCTCTGACTGTTCTGAAGGCTGGAAGCGTCAGCATGCCAGCATATCAAGCTCTGGGAAGAGCTTCCTCTGGGCTGCAGACTGCATCTTCTTGTTATCTCCTGACAGGGCAGGAGAACGCGAGCTCTGTGGCTTCTTATAAGGGCGCTAATCCCGTCCATGAGGGGATTCTGCCCCATTATCTAATTACCCCCCAAAGGCCTCACCGCCAAATCCCATCCCATTGGGAGTAGGGTCTCGGCGTTTGCCTCTGCCTCCACCCCTGGTTTGCTCTCTGGGGAAATGGGGTGAGAGCGGGGACGCAGGCGCGGCTGGGGGCAAAATGAAATTGGGATTGTGCAAAAGTTGATATCCTGAGCGCCGTAGACACCCTTCAGCAAGCACTGAGAGCCAGATCTCTGCCGCCCGGAAGGAGGCTGGAGGAGGCTCGGGGCAATACGGCCCAAGACGGACATCCGGTCAGAGATGGGCATGCAGAGTCCAGGCCCTTCTAAGACACCCTGTGACGGGACGTCCATGCATCCCAAGCCTGCCTGTTTTAGAGGCCTCACTTTATTTTATGATTTTTTAATTTAATTTTATTTTTTCACTGCTCCAAGATTCGTTGTTCATGCACCACGCCCCGCGCTCCATGCAATACGTGCCCTCCTCAATACCCACCACCAGGCTCGCCCACCCCCTCCCCTCCAAGACCCTCAGTTTGCTGCTCAGAGTCCACAGTCTCTCATGGTTCCTCTCCTCCTCCAATTTTACCCAGTTCACTTTTCCTTTCCTTCCCCTAATATTAGAGGCTTCACTTTAAATACAAAAGGTCACCAGACAAGTGAGGAAAGTTTCTAAAGGAAGAAACAGAGACAAAAGTGGTTGGCAAAGCAAATACGTAAAAGGAACTCAGAAAAAAACAGATGCTCTAGAGAGCAGAAAAATGTTTGTGTGTGTGTATGGACATTCAGAGACGTATTAAGTGTTTATGGATCTAATAACCTCGGCAGAGAGAGGTAGGCAGTGTGCCCGCCTGACTGAGCACCCGTGCTCCACTGAGTGGGGGTTAAAGTGGCTTCTTCACTTTCTAGCTGTTTGGCACTGGGCAAGTTACTTAACCTCTCTGTGCCTCCGTTTACTCATCTTAAAAGGGGGATCCATGACACTACTCAGAGAACAACAACAAAAACCTCTTAGAAATTATGAATAGTATGGCCAGATTTTTTTAAAAAATCCAATAGAAAGTTTAAAATTAGAAGTTGAGAACTCTGTAAAAGATCAAAAAGACAAAGAAATGGAAAATAGAAATGATGAGAAAAAGAGATACACCTGAGCAGCCCAACAGCAAGAGCTGCAGAGACAGACAGACAGACAGATAAAGGGGGGCGGGGGAAAGACCTGGGAACAGAGAGGGAAACTTGGAGAGTGACGACCAAAGCTCTTCCAGAAGCAGAGGACACAGTCAGGTCGGAAGGGCCTCCTTTGTGCTTTTGCACAATGAACGAGAAGAAAGGCCCAGTCCAGGCATGTCACAGAGCCATTTCTGAGGACTCAGGATGCAGCGAGCCTCCCAGAGGCTTCCAGAGAGCAGGAAAGCAGGTCACATGCGGAGGACGGGAACTTGAGTGGCAGGAGACAGTCGAGTTCTAAGTAATGCGAACTTATTCTTGGAAGGCCACCCTCCTTCCAGGACATGAAAATTGTTTGATGTCGATATATTTGTCACTTTAAAAAAGTCACTCTTGTGTGTTAGGCAGAGTGGGGGCTCATGTCTTTGCTAGGTGAGTCTCCAAATCGCCTATCTGCCTCTGTCCAGGAGCACCTCGTTCTTTCATCTTTCAACAATGGGAAAGAGGATTAAATTGACCTTTTCCCGTTTTTCCTCCTCCCTTTCCCTCCCCTTGTTTGCCTTCTCTTCTCCTTCGCTTCCTCTGCAGTTCCCTACTTCACCTTCCGAGCCCTCACACTCTTGCTAGGTCTATTTCTGTCTCCTCTTCTCGCTTTCTCTTTCTCTCCACGGAAGTCTGTGTTTGTCTCATAATTGGCAGGAGTTGTTTTTTTTTTGCTTTTGCTTTTTGCTTTTTAAGTGATGAATAGTTGGCTTGAGATCAAAGCCAAGCCTGTGGTTTTCTGGCTGCCCCCGAAGGGCGGCGCAGCTGGCAGCCGTCCCAGCTGTGTGGTGATAGGCGTGTGGAAGAGATACCAAGCTCACAAGTCACCGTGTGTGTGTGTGTGTGTGTGTGTGTGTGTGTTCATGTTCGTGTGTTTTTCAGGCCAACAGCAGGCTGAAGCAGATTGAGAAGGAATACACTCAGAAGCTTGCCAAATCTTCACAGGTAAGAATGTGAAAAGAAAGGAAAAAAAAAAAAAAAAAAAACCGTAACAAACAAAAAAGAAACCTCCACATAAAACCATTTGTCCTTTAGAGTTAAACTTAATTCTCTTCAGTGTCTTTATGGGTCAGTTTCCCATCTTTGAGGATGGATAAGTAATAAATGCTTTTAATATTCTGGCCTTCTCAAAAGATTTTTTTAATCAGGCGTGTTGGATCATTTGAACTAACGCATCCACGCACGCACACACACACACACACACGCACACACGCACACGCACACACTCAGATGTTGTAAAACCAGCCAGTCCACTTGAACAAGCCCGGGCTGCAACATATTTCACAAGGGCGGGAAATACACACCTGCATTTGTGATGTAAGCAGTTGGATACCATCTGTGCCTTTTTGCAATATTCCATTTAGTTGTAGCTGAAGACTGCTTCGCAATAAAATTCAAAATGATAAATGTTTTCGGGTAAGTTAGCCACTCACCTGTTGACTCCTTTTGGGGAAAAGAAGAATGATAAGTCCCTACGTTTATATCTGGCTCCTGGTGTTGCTCTCGTAGTTTTAGGAGAAGGCCAATAATGGAATGCCTGTCTCAACTTGACATACGATGCTTAAAATACTTTTTCTGTATAAGTTGTTATAATGACATCCTATAGTATCATTTAGGGAATCCCAAGCGTTCCTTAGTTTTCTGAGTAATTGTAGAATAAAAGATAGTAATTTTCATTGTATAGATGGATAGGTTAAGCCATTCACTTTTGTGGGCATCATATGTAATGATTTTAAAAGCAGCTCTTCCTAGTATTTTTTTTTTTTAAGATTTTATTTATTTATTTGACAGAGAGAGAGAGAGATCACAAGTAGGCAGGGAGGCAGGCAGAGAGAGAGGCAGAAGCAGGCTCCCCACTGAGCAGAGACCCCAATGCGGGGCTCGATCCCAGGACCCTGAGATCATGACCTGAGCCGAAGGTAGAGGCTTTAACCCACTGAGCCACCAGGCACCCCTCTTCCTAGTATTTTTGCATATACACCGTGATGTGTGGCCATGAACTGAAACTTATGTGCCATTTTATAAGTTACTACACAGTGGTCAGACTAACAACACAACAACAAAACAGTAATAATATCAAGAATTTTATGGGACACTAACCATGTTAACTCAGTGTTCATTCATGATAACTCTGGGGTTAGGAACTGTTGTTGGCCCCATTTTCCCACTGAGGAAACTGAGGCTCAGAGAGCTGCGCTCACACTTGAGACTCAGAGAGCTGAGGTCATGCGAGTTAGCAAGTGACTGAACCAGGACCCCACCTGGTCGGTCTGGGGAACAAAAGCTCACAACCTGACGCCACCGGCCTGGCTCAGTCCACAACCTCCCCTCCCCCCCGAACTCTGGGGATAACTCTCATAAAATTTCTTTGATTATACGATTATTTCTAAAATGTGCATTGCCACATAATTTACATCCCACTCGGAAAGCAAAATGTCTCTGTCTCAGTGAAGACTTACACGCATTTACTTAAAAGATTATGGTATGTCTTGGGGGCGCCTGGATGGCTCAGTTGGTTGGGCGACTGCCTTCGGCTCAGGTCATGATCCCGGAGGCCCGGGATCGAGTCCCACATCGGGCTCCCAGCTCCACGGGGAGTCTGCTTCTCCCTCTGACCTTCTCCCCTCTCATGCTCTCTCTTACTCTCTCTCTTTCCTAATAAATAAAATAAAATCTTAAAAAATAAATAAATAAAACTTCTAAAAAAAAAAAAAGATTATGGTATGTCTTGATTGCCATTATCCCAGACCTTCTTTGAAGAAGTAACATGGGGAAATATTCTTTTACATTCTTTTACAAGAATCTTCATATGAAGAGTCTTAGAATCAGAAGAAATATTATGACTCCCAAAATTACACTTTAAACTGAGACATGAAAAATCCGCAGCGGGCGGACCCTTACATCCTGCTTATTTTGCATTATGTTAAATGGGGGAGGCAGACCGAAAGTGAGATATAAGATAGCTAATAAAAATGCTTAAATAATGAGAGTAGTGTAAGCAGGAGTATTTAAGTTTATCTAAAGGAATGTGTGAAGAAGCCTGATTAGTTCATATTAAAGCAAATTAAATGTCAGTTAGTGTGGAAGAAAGCCTACAGCTTTGGACTCCAACTGACCCGAATTTGAATACCAGCCCTACTACCTATGTGACCTTGAGCGAGTTACCTGGACTCTCTGGAATTCAGTTTCCTCATTTGTAAAAGGAGGGAGTAGTGCTTACCTCACAGGCTAGTTTTAAGTTTTAAGTAACGTAAGGCAAAAAAAAGTGCTTAGTAGAGAGTGCTTAGTACACAGTAAAGCATTTAATGACTGTTAGCTCATATTGTAGCAGGATTAAAATGGGAATAGAGACAAGAAGGGAGGGAACCAGGAATAAAAAAGATGTGGAAGGAGCAAGAATTTATTTTAAATTTAATTTTGGGTATTCAAGAATTGATAAAATCTCCTTCCAAAATTTGGGGAGGCGCAGGGGGTTGCTAAATATTTTTCCAAGTAAAGACATGAAGAAGCAGGAGGAAGAGGAGGAGGAAAAGCCAAATAGTGACAGCTCTCATGTCCTGCAGCCATGATTTCATACCTCAAAGGACAGCGCAACACCAAAAAGGAAAAAAAAATCTTTGAAGGAGTATAGTGACATAATAAAAGATAGTCCATCCCCCTCATAAAAGGTAGGGTGACGACCTTTCGTTGAGAATATTTTGCTTGCCCACCTCTAAATACATATAAATATTTGTATGTATATAAACATATGTGTGTATTTGTATCTATGTACTGGCACTTGGGAAACATTGGTCTGCAATCCAGTCAGTTTAAAGAAACAGATTATTTGAAAATGAACATTACAAACAGAACCTAGACTGACTTTTTCTGTTTTCCAGTGATAGTTTGCTGGAATCTCTAACTCATATCTAAGCGGAGGACAACGCCAGAAGCAAAGTTGCTTAATTGTTTTTGAGGTTTTAAAAAAAAAGTCCCTCTCTGAAAAAAAATTCTTTTAAGTAATATGATGAATGCATTCGTAATGAAGGCATTGGTATCCAGGAGATCATCAGGTTAAATTTAGAAAATATTTTAAATATTTTCCTCCCTTAAAGGAAGTTACTTAATCTTTAAGATTTTATCAAGCTTTTAGGATCTCTAATGGACCATGAACACTAAGCCCGTGGCATACCCAGGACTGTGCCCCTTCTGGGATTCCCCGTGTTCATCATGATGGCAATGATTGTGTCATCTCTGGGCACACTCCCAAATATAATTTTCATCAGAATCACAAGTTTGTTCTTTTTGTCTTAATATTACATTTTCACCTTGCCTTTTCAATGTTAGCACAGTTGTCCCCACTCAACTGACTCACCCGGTGGCCATTTTTCAGAGGAAGATACTGCCATGTTGCAGGAAGACAGGTAGTTGTTGACAAGACTAGAGCTGGAGTACCAGTAGAGCTCGCCCACTGCCAAGAGCCTGGCTCCCCCTGCCCTCGCTTGCTCCCACGTACCTGATGCAGATTGTGCCCGGGCGTATTCCACACACCCCTCGTGCCCCCAACCTTCATGTCATTCTCCAGGGTGGCAACCTACAAGGCAAAACGTGCAGAAGAGCCACTCTTCCCACTTGTTTGATGTGGATCTTAGTGTCCACTAAATCCTCCCAAGTATGCCCTGTTATATTTTAAAGAAGAGTTTTGTAAAAATCTCAAGCTGTATTACAATCTGAAAAACATCAGAGTGAGTTAAAGATGAAATCTCAACCTCTATTCAGAATCCTATTTCTAAGACTTAATAAGACCCGCTAACATTTTTTGCGAAGTGTTAACTGCTTAGCAATAATTAACTATGAGAGCTTTCATGAGCTTGGTTGCTTATGGCATCAGCCTGAAATAGCTCTCCTTTTGCTTCCCAAAATAATAATTTTTAATATCTCATGGAAATACTCGAATCCACATCTCTCTCTGAAGCGAATGCAGGGTAAACATTCAGTGGAGTGGTGACATTTTTTTGTTTTATGGTTTTTAATTCTGATTCGATCAAAACTGGTGGGGTTTATGATTACATAAAAAAGTTCTGAGTTTTTTCAGAAACTTTTTATATCATTATTCTATAAAAAGGCTAGATTATCTCAATATAATTTGTCAGGTAATTATTTTTAGTTACTATGATTATATTTCCACTACTTAAATATTAAGTGCCAGTTACATGCACTGAGCTAAGGTGAATATAGTCTATAGTCTTTTATTCTGTGTCTACAACCAAATGAGTTTTGTTCTTTACCCAAAGCATATTAATCAAGTTAGTATTATTTCTCAATCTTAAATCTAAATTCTTGTTTTAAAAATGAGCCACCCTTCAGCTACCTCTCTATATCCATCTCATTTGTCAGTCAATCAACCACTTTATCTACTTATCTCCCTACCATGATTCACCTGAAATATCCTGATACTCTTCCTAGATCATCTTCGTAAGTTTTTAGAATAACTTTCCAAAAAGATAATCTCATTACTTCCCCCCAAGAATCTCATCATCCTCCCCCAGGAATGTAAGGTTTCATTTTCCACACAAAAGCAATCATGCTCTCCTCAGAACATCCTCAACTTTGCCCATAGCTCCTTCCAAAACCTGCATTTATTTCTATTTGCTATACTCTTGTCATTAAGCTTTGAAAACGAGAGATCCCTGTTTCATGCCCTTGTGGTCACTTGAAGAACCCACAAATATTTTTTTTAAAGATTTTATTTATTTATTTGATACAGAGAGAGAGATCACAAGTAGGCAGAGAGGCAGGCAGAGAGAGAGGAGGAAGCAGGCTCCCTGCCGAGCAGAGAGCCCGATGTGGGGCTCGATCTCAGGACTCTGAGATCATGACCCGAGCCGAAGGCAGCAGCTCAACCAACTGAGCCACCCAGGCGCCCCACCCACAAGTATTTTTATCTTCAGTCTTGGTCAATTAAAAGCTAATCTAATCTTACTGTTTTTTTTTAAAGATTTATTTATTTATTAGAGACAGAGACTGAGAATGAGAGGGGAGAAGGTCAGAGGGAGAAGCAGACTTCCCGCAGAGCCGGGAGTCCGATATGGGACTCGATCCTGGGACTCCAGGATCATGACCTGAGCCAAAGGCAGTCGCTTAACCAACTGAGCCACCCAGGCGCCCTAATCTTACTGTTTTTTAAAGCAACAAAATTACTTTGTACTTTAAAAACATATTACATGATTGTGTAGTGGATATACGAACCCGGACATAGCACTAAACATACACGCACACGTGTACATACATGCACATATGCGTACACATACACTACCGAACACACACAATGAACACTTGACAGACTTAAGCTTACCCCTCTACAAAGTTGTAGTTTACTTAACTTGAAATCCTCCAATAGTCGTTGAAATAGTAAGTTATTTTTACTATTTGGCTCCATGCTCTTATAAAATATCAGTCTTAAGTTTCATGTTGGGCCAAGGAAATTTGGCTCTTTCTTATCTCTGGCTCCTCTTACTCTGTGACTGCGAGTGAGTTGATTATTCTGTGCCTCAGTTTTTGACATTCACTATAAGAATTTAACCTTTCCTGCTTCATAGAAGTGCTGTGAGAATTAATTGAATTGATGCCAGGATGGGAACAACATTTAATCAAAATTCAGAAAACAGATGAAAAACATCTTTATTCTCAGTAAATGGATTCCTCCAATCATAGCAAGAGGTTCAAGTTTGTATTTAAAAATATTAACATACTGCTATTCTGTATTTTGCCATTTATTTCACAATGATCTTAACATATGATGATTTACAAATCCTAAATGTTAAACTTTGGTACAGTGAGTTTGCTCACTTCTAAAAGCATAGATACTCCGTATTTTATTGTAAATATTCTATCACTTATGTCCATAGTAACAATTAATATTTCTATAGGACTTGGCTTCTGGGAGACTCTAGAGTGTCCCTATTTATTGTCTTACAATACCATACTCTAGTTTTGCCACCAAATACTAGGTGGAAAAATTGAACTTCAAGGAAGATAACTGACTTGTCCAATGTATCCCACCAACCAGTCCTGTTCCCACAGAACCAATGGAATTCTATTCTAACCAGGACTAAGGTTGCGTTCTTTTTTTTTAATTAGAAGAAGAAACAACTATTTCCTACTTTTAAAAAGCCATCACTATTGAATTTGAAAGGAAATGGATACATCCAAACCAAAGGAAGAGCCATATTCTCAGCTCATTAAAAAAGGTCCCTCATCAGATGATTTTTTGGGAGAACTTAGAGGGGACCCATTCGTGGAGAGAACCGGTTCTCCAATGTAGAGAATACTACAGGGGTCTCGGAGTAGACCTCCATGGATATCTATCTGTTGGCCATGATAAGCTTCTCTTCCACAACAAAACCTTGTCTAAAAGAAAAACAAAGGCTAGTGAGAGGAACCAATTGGTACGGCGATTGATCTGACCATGTGGTTCAAGTTCTGCCTGTCTTTTTAGTTTGATGTCATCTCCGACAGTGGGAAATATGTGACCTCTCTTTGCCTCTGTTTCTCCATTTATAAAAGATGGGTGATAATAACATTTGTAAATGACATAGGAACTTAAGGCACTTAACATGGTGCACAAACCTTAGTGAGTACTCAAAAATTGTTGTGTAGAATTAGGTGAGGATAAAGGAGGAGCCCTGTTCATTATTTTCTTTGGTCCTTACTGTTCCAAGTATTAGAAAAGGCAAAATCGCTTTCTTCATTCTAATAAGTCTATTTCTCAGTGAAATAAAATCCAACGCTTTTCATATTTTTGAGATCACAGATGTTCTTTCTTCTGGTGAGTAAATATTGTGGAATGTTATAGTGGAAATGTCTTCCAAATATATTTGGTTCAGCAGTTGTTCACCATTCACAGTTTTATTATAGTCTTTTATTGTGTGGAATTTCATGCATTATAGTGTGCAATATGTTAATTGAAAATATTTAGTTTGTGGATTAGAGTTTTGCCAAATCCGCTCTTTTGTTAAGCATAAATACATATAAAATAGATGCCTCGCACCGAAGCATTGGAAGTTCTAGCATGCTGTTTTCATTTTAGATCATAGCCGAACTTCAGACAAGCATTTCCTCTCTGAAAGGGGAGAACAGCCGGCAGCAGCTTGAGGCCGAACGGCGGCTCCAGGATGTTATACAGAAGTTTGAAGATGAGAAGAAGCAGCTGATTAGAGATAATGACCGAGCAATCAAGGTAATCTGAAGACTTCGGTAACCAGTGGTACCAGCTGCTTTAATGTAATTAAAAGGAGGGCTGGAACCGCGGCAGTGGGCAGATGAATGCAGGTATCTGCTTCCTCACGCAGCCTGCTGGAATTCCATTCACTGGACTCTACCTTTGATGTATCCAGTGACTCAGGCTGACTTCCCTCGAAGAGATCACATGCCAGCATAAAAAGTCATTTTTGGCAAGCCCAGTCCATTCACATTGAACAAATATTTGAAAAATACCCTGTCCTTTCTCTTGAGAACCACTTTGGAACTGTCTCTTGAAATTAGGATGACTGTTTTAGCCCAGTACTGCTGGCTAATAAATTCAGAAGTCAGCTTCCAATTTACATTCTATTCTTTGCCCACATCCTTTCATTATGTATTCACATAATGAGAAATAACCTGTTTGAGGTTTGGAATGCCAAGCATTTGATGTGCTTTGACATAGTACAGGGTAGATGTGTTGCTGCTGAGAACCTAGGCTGTTTCCAAATGGCTTCAGAGAATCACGCCTTTAATAGCAACAGAAAGTTCCCTGGACCCTGATTCTTTAGGTGATAGGCAGTTAGATCTCAAAGTAGTTTTTTCTTGGCTTCATAGCAGCGAATATTATTATAAGTGTCTGCATCACGCTGTGTTTAATCTGTGAGGATAAGCATCTGGAAACCTTTATAAATAAGATTTAAAAGAGAACAAAATTTTTTTTAAGAATTTCCAGCAAAAAATTATTTTTCAGTGATTTTACTTTGTTATAACAATGCTTAAAGCATGTTGAGCAATCATACAAAGCAAGGAAAAATAAAAGAAACATTTGGGTTTTATCGCTGCCCTTTTCTGCCTAACCCCTCCGTCTTTCTTTTCTATAGCCTATTGTAGGCAATCTGAGTAGTTTACCGAGAAGCTAGTGTTAATGTAAGTTGCTTTTTAAAATATACTCTTTAAGCCTGAACAAGACTGAATGGAATTAAAAAAAAAAACCTTCAGATATGGGCCAAATCTTGGAGGCCATTTCATCCAGCCTCCTCACTTTAGAGGTGAGGACTTACTTTATTTTGTTCTTAATGAAATTTTTCCCTATATATTCCCATCGGCCAGCTTCTTGTCCCCCTACACGGGATATGAGACAAAAAAGGTTTCTTTTTTTATATTCTAGTAATTGAAAAAAAATTTCTGAAGCCCTTCTCATTTATAAATGCGCAGGAGGTGCACATTGATCTGTGTAACTGTTTTGCTTGGCATGAACTGAGCCGAATACTTTTTTAAAAGTCCTTTAGTTATCTAAAAATTTCATTTTAAGTGAATTTCTTTTCCACTTGATGTCCAAATACCATGCACTAGGCAATTCCAAATTTCAGATAATTGAATCCCAATATACGCACAAAGAGAAAACATAAATTTACTCCATAATGGCATAGTTTCTAGTATTGTCTCTTAAGATTAAAAAAAAAAAATCTTAAAAGAAATATAATTAGTACAACTGCCTACTTTTAATTGTTTTTGCAGTTTTAATCCACTTACTGTTAAAACAGAAAACCACTGTGATCCTAATTTCCAGAAAAGTGTCAAATCTTAAAGACTGAATTTAGAAGACGTACATACATAATTACATAATATTATATTAAAATAAATATTATACAATACTTATGACCTCCAGAGCATAGGTACTTGAAAATAACTAAAATTATAATGTAGGTAAGATATAGTTCAGTTTTTTGTTATGTTTTGTTTTTTTAAGAGAGGAGAGAAAGAGTTGGGGGGAGGGGCAGAAGGCGAGGAGAGAGAGAACAGACTCCCTGCTGAGCTTGAAGCCTGACTCGGGGCTCGATCCCAGGACCGTGAAATCTCAACCTGAGCCCAGATCAAGAGTCGGATGCTTAACCCACTGAGCCCGCGGGCACTGCAGATATAGTGCAGTTTTGATTGACTCAATTAGGTTATGTGTAAAGTGAATGACATTTATGGGGTTCTTTTTACTAACCTACATAAGTAATTCATTAGCACTCCTCACATTGCTTTTCTTTTCCAGACTATGTCACCCAAAATAAAAGGAATAATAGCACATTTATTTAACATGTCCTATGTACCAGGTTCTCTGCCAGACATTTTTATTCATCACCAGTCCCATTATGTCATTTAGGCCTTCTCGTAATCTTTATAAGGAAGGTATTTCTATCATCCTCATCTTACAGGTGGGAGAACTGAGGCTCTGAGGTTCAATAACCAGTCCAAGTTCATTCTGCTCAACAGTTGTCACAGCCAGGTTCAAGTCATGGTCTTCCTGACGGGAAAGGCTCAGCCATGGACTGTTGGACATACCCCAGTCTCTACCTTCCTCCCGTGAAAGCCAGTCATTGGCCGGGTGCACAAATGAACCCAGATAGCCTTACTCTCAGTTTCTGTCGGCCTGAGTGATACTAGCATGTCTGCAAAAGCTGTTGGATTTGGACACTCTGATTGTGTTTGAGTGTTTTGTACCAACAGGTACATAGACAGATCCAGATACCCTGAGAGAGACACAGTCACCATGAGGCTTGTATTTGGTTTTCTGAAACCAAATGCACTTGTCTGCATCTATATTAAAATAAGCTCACATGTACCAAAGATTTTGTGATGTCAGATATTACCGTATCGAAGTATTAGAATCAAAGAGTGCTGTATAAGAGTGTGCATGCTGATTGTGAAATGCACTTTGCCCCACTTTCTGGGTTGGGGACAAGCTGAACTCTCGAGCTGGTTGTTGGGGATGAGGGTGGAGAGTAAACCTGTTATTCATCCTGCCAGAGCTTATGATAATGTTTCCATGGATCAGCAGCCCTTTTATTAAAGTAATTCTTGAGAGAAAAGGTTGAGTATAAAGCAGCCTACCACAATCCACTTTTAAAGGCCACCAGTGTGGTATAGTATAACCTGCTAAAACATTTCTGGAGAATAATTTGGCAATACCTACCATTATTACATTGCCCGAGAGATGTACCCAACTTTTGACCCATTTCCAGAATGTGCCCAAAGATGGCAGTTAAAAGGTTGCACAAAGCTTTAGCTAGCCAAAAGAAATTCATTCTAGCATCCATTCATCTATCCAATACCTATTTATCAAGGTCCCGTTGCAAGCAATGCACCCACAATACTCATATTTTCTATTTCCTTTCTATATTTTTTGCCACAGTACATAAACTAAAAACGATGCACTATTGAAAATGGTGTTGGAGAAGGATATTTAAGGATAGCAAAAATGTTCACACGAGAGTTTTCAATGAAAATACAGTTTACAGAAATTATATATGAGGTCATGTTTGCAAATAAAAGTACATGTAAAGAGAAAAAAGATGGGAATCATGTATCAAAATTTTACTGGAGGACATCTCTGTGGGGTGGAATTTGTGGTAATTTTCTTTTATCTTAGCTCCATATTTTTAATTATAACATCACTTTTGCAATAAGAAACAATAAGAACTGTTCGGTGAAAGAGGAGGGACGAGCAATCTAAGGGAGCCCAGTGGATGTTGATCATGGTAGCAAAGACCAACAGCAGGCATGATTCTGGCTGTCTAAGGAACAGCAGACCAGGCAAAGTCTCTCACAGAACAGAATTGCTGGAGTGTAAAAGCAGTTATAGAAACAAATGCATTCATACGGGTAAATCTTATACCGTGGTATGCCCTATTTTGAGAGCAAAAAGATCTTTATCACTTATCTACTGCTTTAGCTCACTCCTTACCTTCAAAGTCAAGCTTCTAAAAAGAGCCAGCTCTCCTGCATAACAAACCACCCCAAAACTTGGTGTTTAAAAGCAACAACCATTTTTATATGCCTAGAATTCTTTGGATCAGAAATTCAGGCAGGGAGAGGCAGGGTGGTTCTTCTGCTCCATGCGTAGCATGGTGGAGTTAACATTCAGCGGGCAGCTTGGCTGGGGCTGCAACATCCAATATGGCTCCAGGTGCTCTCCAGATGGCCTCACGCCATATGGTCAGACCTTTCACATGGAAGCTGGCATCCAAGAGGAGTATTCCAATAGGTGAAGGCAGATCTTCACTTCCCTTAAGGCTCCTGTAGGAAGAGTCACCATGGAGCTTCCACCACATTCTATTAGTTGAGATAGATCCCAGGGTCAGCCTGAACCAAGGGGAGTGATTAGCCTCTACCGCTGGGAGGAGTGGCAGAGACGGTGAAGCCATCTTGAACCCACACAGTAGTCTATGCTAAACATCCAGTTTTCATTTCCCATTAATTTCTCATCCATATGAAACAGTACCAAGTAGAAAAATAGCTATATTTATATTCCTACCACTCAGAATCAACATTGTCCATTAACATCATAGCATAGTTGCATGCATAGTTTTAAAGAAAATCTCGTTTTTGTAAAAAAAAAAGGATAATCACATATGCTCACAAATTATTCAAAATGTAGGGGGAAAGGTAATATTTAAAGTCACCCCAAATCCCATCAGAAACAGCCATCATCGCATTAAGGTGAACATCTTTTCAGATACCCTACTACATATAAAGAGAAAAGAGAAGGAAAGCTAAATAGACTTGTAAAATGAGGTATAATACTCCGGATTTGGTATTTCTGCAGATCTCTGGAGTTAATGTTACTTCGGTTCAACGGATGAAAGAAACTAGAGTCCAAAGAAGGACTTGTTGGACTTTTGGACAGAATTTGATTTGGGGTTGAAAATAGTACATTAGTATGTTCATACTTCCTCACATAATCCCTGCTTTCCACCTCCTGCCTGGGGTGGTGCTATAATTTTTACATTGTCCAGGTTTGTGATAGTCACAATTTGTCCGTAACCCTATTCCTCAGTTTAATACTCATGCTGTCCTTAGTGGATGTGGTGCTTACCACTAGACCTTTTACCACAGCGACTGTTTCTGAAGTTGTTACTCTGGTTTGATTCTTAATTGGCTGGATTTCATGGTCAGATAGTTTTTCTAAGACTCATGGTCCTGTCTTCCCTGAGTTGTTCAAGTTTAAGAACATCTGCCCATTTACCTTTATGTTTGAACGCCATGTTAGTTGGGCACCATCTTCCTGGCTGTGTGTTTTCCCATGAGAACTGTAAACATTGCCCATCTAGCATTTAATATTGCTGTGGGGGAGGCCGGACAAGACTAGGTTTTCCCCTGTGGAAATGATTTGCTTTTTTGAGGGATTCCTAAAGAAGTCTTTCTCTATTGTGTTATGGTTAGTAACCAGGATAAATTCAGTAATTAACCAGAATACCTCTACATATTAAACATTCAATATATGTTTCTAAAGCATTGTAATTGTCCTCTCTCTGTAAGTAAATGGATTTGTGATGTCTGTGCATTTTTTCTAACCCCAGGGCGGGGAAGGAAGAGCTGGGGTAGAGGTGTGTGTAGCCGGGTTGGGGCGGCTGTTCTATGTTTCTGCATTGACACTACCTAAATGGGAGAGGGCATCTCCTATCCCTTTGGGGTTTGAATTATCCCAATTTGGCATGTATCCCTGAAGTCCTGAGACCTTCCCTTTTCTCAGAGATAGGCAGCCCTGATACTTGCCTATTTTTCCACCACATCCATTTCCACTTCTCACTTCGGAAGAGGAAAAAGATGAGGTCACTCATATAGCTTTTTTCTCTCCACATTTGGTGATACTAATGAGATTTCTCAGGATTTTGTTGGTTTCTAACAAAATAATCAGTTGGGGAATATTGGCAGATATGGAGGTTGTGTGCTCCAGAATCATGTTTCTTTCCTTGACTATAGGCTTTTGAGAGTTTTTCAGTATTTACCTTACTACCTTATTTCAATGCTTCGATGCATTTTTGGTAGTTTCCATTCTTATTTAGTCCCTTCATTCGGTGTTGCAAAACCTTCTATTTGATCTTAGAAGCCCATTTGACTCCTTTATAACATTCAACAAGGAACATGTGTTTATCAGTTATTGCCACAATAATGCTGCATAACAAACAAGGCCCCAAATTTAATGACTTATAGTAACAAGCATTTATTTAATTTTTTGTCGCATATCTATGGATTATTGTTGTGGCTTGGATTCAGGCTGTTGATTGGTTGCACTTGACTCCAGGCTTTAGAATGAGTTCAGGACTACTCTACATGCCTGCACAATCTTCCTAGACTAGTGACTGCCTGGGGTATCCTCCACATGGTAGACTATGATGAGTACAAAATGATGAGCAGGAGAAAAACATCCCTGTAGCTTCAGCCTCATTTCCATCCGCATCAGTGGGGCAAGGAAGTTATAGAACCATTCTAATAAGAGTCCAGGTACATCTGTGAACAAGGATTTAATCATCCACATAAACAGTCCCTAAAATCTCCCTTAGCTCCATGGCAACACATTTCCAGCTCATCCACTATTCTGAAACCCTCTCTCCTATCCCCATTCCCTGTCTCTTCCTCCCCTTGTTAGCACTCAAATGGTGGTATTAGGCAAGACATCTTCTATTTTCTTTGTATGCCTCCTAGACATTCTCACCCTTTCATGTATGTAGCCTCTGTACAAATGAATTCTGAATCTTCACCTCCACCTAGTCTTTTTTTCTGAGCCCTCAGTCCAGATTTCTAACTACCATCCCACATTTTCCCTTGATGACCCACTAGGCTGCCCAAACTAGACATCCTATAAAATGAACTTATCTTCCTCTCACTCTTGTCCTGCCCCTGACCTGTTCTTCTTCTTGTACTGATCTGAATTAAATACTACTGTCTGGTCCCTCGAGTCACATTCTGGAAGTCCCTTTGAATGAATCCTTCTCCTCCTTCACCTCTCTGAGGTCTATTCCTAGAAATAATCTCTAAATATCTGCAAACTCATACCCCATTCTGCAGTCACTAGATCCTACCTTCTTAGTCAGCCCTTCATCATCTTTGTCCTTGCCTGTTACAGTCCCTTCTGTATAGAATCACTGCTGATAACTCAGCTGTCCCAGGTCTATCCGACCCCCTGTCGATAAGGGGGGGACACAATACGAGCATGTGGCTTGCTACTTAAAATCCATCAGTGGCTTTCCATTGCCTACAAGCCTATACTTGCCAGCATGGCCTATGAAACACTTGATATGATCCAAACCAGCAGTTCTCACAGTGTCCTCAGACCCATGTGGGTCCCTGATACCTTTTCAGGAACTCCACAAAGTCAAAACTATTTTCATAATAACACTAAGCCATCACTTGCATTTTTCACTGTGTTCACATTTGCACAGATGGTATAAAAGCCACAGTGGATAAAACTGCTCGTGTCTTAGCACAAAATACAACATTGTCACTAAACTGAGTAGTGATTAGTTCCTTCACCACCATCTACTTGTGCTTTAAGAAAAAAAAAAAAAATGAGGCAACAAAGTATTAATTCTATTAAATCTCAACCCTTGAGAACACATCTTTTAATATTAATAGGAAGTACACACAAAACACTTCTACTGCAGACTAAAGTAGCGTGTTGTCTCCAGGAAAAGCAGTTCTGCATTTGAGGTGAGCTGAACTCGAGGCATTTGGAAGGAACGACTGTCAGGCAAAGCAGGCTTATTCAGATTTGACTCTCTGGCAGAGGTGTTCTTGAGAAGGGACGAAGTGACCCTGACACTTCAAGGCCAACGACTGACCATATTGTTGCTAATGATAAAATCTGAGCTTTCAAGCAGAAATCAGAAATTTGGAAAACCTTGTTACCATCACTGTAAGCTTGGCAGCTTCCTGGTACTTAGAGACTTTTCTGATGAGATCAGTGGTATTACTAATGATGTGAATGGGAAGAATGGGGGAGGAATCTAATGAAGCGTATCAACAGTTAGAAGATTCGTGTAACTCACCGAACCACTGTTTTCCAAATGGCCAGTACCTGGTGTTACAAAATCATGTGTGGATAAAAGATCCTTACAAAGTATGAAAGAGAACAATGGATTTTAATGGAGCAGCAGGCAAAGTTCATGGCTAAAAGAGTGTCAAATTGGGTATTGCACCTAACCTTTAAGAAACTACCATTTGTCAAGTTTTGGGTTTGTTGTTTTTTTTTTAAGATTTTATTTGTGAGAGAGAGTGTGGACACATGAGCAGGGAAAGGGGCAGAGAGAGAGGGAGAAGGAGGCTCCCCACTGAGCAAGGAGTCCCATGAGGGACTTAGTCCCAGGACCCCAGGATCATGACCTGAGCTGAAGGCAGACACCCAACCAAGTGAGCCACCCGGCACCCCTACCACTTGTCAAGTTTTTATTTGTCCCAGTGAGTATCCACAATCATGTGAAAAGACCACTAAAATAATCCTTCCTTTTCTAATTACTTATTTATGGGAGACCTGATTGTTTTCCTATACTTCATCCAGAACAACACATTGCAGGGGATGGAGCACAGAAGCAGATGGGAAAATCCAGCTTGCTTCTATTAAGCCAGACATTAAAAAGACTCAGAAAAATATAAAGCATAGCCACTCTTCTCTCTAATTTCTTTGCTTTAGAAAATGGTTATTTTTTTATTTAAAAATATGACATTTATGTTCACACACAATGGCTTTATGGCTTATTTTAAAATTAATAAACAAATACTTTAATATTTCTTAATTTTAATTTCTCATATAGTAAATATCCATAAATATAACACGCATAATAAACAAAACTTCTTTGGGATTCTTTTAAGAGCGTAAAGGGATCCAGAGACCAAAAACTTTGAGAACTGCTTGTGTAGATGCTGCCCTTTTGTCCGCCTCATCAAACGGCCAGTCCTCAGCGTTCGTACCATGCTCCCTGTGATCCCGTGAACTGTGTGTGAGGTCCTTCCCTTTTAAGATTTAAATGTCATCTTCTATGTGACGTGTCAGAGCGGGAAGCTCACGCCAGCTTTGGCCATTCCTCTGGTGAAGTTTTTGCCGCTCTATCACACTCGTCTGCGAGCCCCGATCAAGACCTTGGAGTTGGCTGGGTTTCACCAGCCGGGGTCTGCAGATCCCGGGACGGTGTTACAGGGTCTGTCCTTTATCGCCGGCGCGGTCGGGTCGGCACACCGCGCCCAGATGCACAAATGCACAGGGAAACTGCGCGTGTCACACACAGGACAAAGAGGCTAGGCACCCCGGCAAACATCAGTTCAGTTTTGCTGCCTTGCAAGTGAACTGCACCCTTTCAAAAATAATTTGTGGTTTGCGGAGGATTTTGAATTTCAGGATTGCAGATCAGAGATTGCGAACCTGTCTTTTGATTGATTGTCTTTCTCACCGACTAGACTCTGGGGGGCTCAGAACAGCCACTTGCCGCGACATGGTGCCAGAAATATGCTGAATGAATGAATGATACTACCTCATAAATCCAGGCTCTGAGCACTGATAGTGTCCATTTATTCTCATGTTATCTTGTGGGTGGCAGCAAGCTTGTAAATATTTTGGGGTGGTATAGCAGATCGGTGTAAATAACCTCGATCTTATGATAGCAGTGTTATGTTTTGCCTGATTAGGCAGATCCGAGTAAAATACCCTATACCTTGCATATATTATACAAGAGCATAATTTGTCTACCCCCGAGGAGGCTCCCAAAAGGCTGTCCACCGAAGCAAAGTTATCTAAATGTTAGTTAGCACTAGCCACTGCACTGACAGAAGTTCGCTGGGGGAATTTGTTGGAAATAGTTCTATAGAAAGACTGTGGAACATTCTTCTGGCATCACTGCCCCACCAGGGCTAAGCCCTTTCTTTGAAGCTAGTGTATTGAAAGTTCCTCACTGTGAAGCCAGATGTCCAAGCAGAGATTTCATATCAAGGAGAAATGTTGTAAAATTTTTGCTTGCAGGCATAGAAAAGAGATTTTAAAGCACTGATGCTTCTCTCCCCTGGCCACTGACTGGAGTTCACGAGAAAAGGTCGGCTGCCAGTAGGACATCTAGAAATCTGGTCTGTATTACCAGAAGGGCTTGGGGGGCGGGGGGAGAGAGAATATTTCATAAGATTGAGCAATTCTCACTGTGCTAAAAGCTTACAGGAATCCATTTCCCAAAGAATAAAATTACAAACCTCATTGTGGGGTTTTAGTCATTGAGAAACAGAAAGAAATCTCAGTGCCTAGCATCAGATGGCTTTGTCTGGGACCTGTTCATTATTTAATTCCTGTCTCCGCGGTATGCACATCCTAAGGGTGGGGGGGGGGTAGTGGCATGTTCTTTGTGCCCTCCTGAATTAGAATTAATAATGCTAAGAATAGGAATGTATTTTCCATCCCACCCAAGAAGGTTTGCCCGCATACTCAGAAAGGAAGACAGAGCCATTCATTCATACTGGCAAAAACCCTAAATGCCATTTTCCAGGAAGAATACTCTGGGAGATAAGATTGGGTACAGCGTGGTAGTGAATTATGACCTCACTTCTTAGAGCGAGGAGAAGCAGTAACGATCAATGAGGAGCAGAGAAGAAACGAACAGTTCTCCCCCCAGAGCCTTTTACCCCCATACCTTTCCTTCAGTTCTGTTCTCTGGCAGAATTTTATTTTACTGAGTGAAGATCATTTGTTCAGTGTACAAAATCCTTCGGGCATTATGAAGAGTATTTCTAGCCTCTGGGGACACTGCCTTGTGTATACGAAGAGATCAGTTTGGGTTCAGTGAGCGAATGGGGGAGTGAGCAAGAGTGACACAAAGAATACGGGTAGAAAGAGATCCTCCTTCGCCAGGACCTGCGTAAACTCTGCTCTCTGGAAGCCACTCTGTGAATTTTGTTACTGCGTGGTCCAAAATATGAATGGCTTTGGTGAATCAAATATTGGACTATATAAACATCAGTTTCTTTAATATTTAAAAAAAAAATAACTATTTAGAAATATTTTAATCTTTAATGATTCTGAACTATCTCAGAAACTATTGCAAAGTCCGTATGATGAACATAATGAGCACTGAAATGCATAGTTGTAAGCCTCCATAACCAAGATTACTGAATGATTACTATGTATATATATGTGCATAAACACATATCTATGTGCAAAAATATATATATATTCACATATATTTAATATATATATTCACATCCATGTGTATATTCAGAAGCTCTGGGTTATAAAGAATTTTAATTATTAGAAGAATTAATAGATTAGATAATAGAATATATAATTAGAATAGAATAATTATTAGAATTAATAGAAGAATTATTAGAATTTTAATTATTAGAAGATTTGATAATGATTTAATATATTTGTTATATTAAATAGTTTTGTGATGTCTTGATTTAATTGGCTGTTGGCCCATTCTGTCTAGCAGAAGATGGGTGGGTTTCTGGTCAATCTCAGGTGACTTTTTTTTTTTTAAGATTTTATTTATTTATTTGACAGAGAGAGAGATCGATCACAAGTAGGGGGGAAGCAGGCTCCCCACTGAGCAGAGAGCCCGATGCGGGGCTCGATCCCAGGACCCTGAGATCATGACCTGAGCCGAAGGCAGAGGCTTTAACCCACTGAGCCACTCAGGCACCCAGTCTCAGGTGACTCTTGATAAACCTCTCTTTTACTATTTATCAACAGTGAAATGTTTGCCTCTTCCTTTTATGGAGCATAATACTAACTCTTGCTTCCCCAGGTCTTATTCCCAAAGAACTCAGGGTGTTGCTGCTGTCCTCCGATACTCTATCCCCCACCTTGGGCACAGGCGACAGCGACACCCGGGTAGGGGGCGGGCCCAGGCTTGTGCTAGCTTGAGTGAGCGGATTGTTACAGTGTCAGGAATTCCGCCAGCTGGAATGTGTGCACTGTGGGAATTGGTACACGCTGCTACAAAGATTTTTTTTTTGAGAGCTAGTTATTAAACATTTACTAGGATAGTGCTGCTACAAGTGTTCCTTCTTTCTTTCTTTTTTTCTTTCTTTCTTTTCTTCTTTCTTTCTTTCGTTCTCTTTCTTTCAAGATCATTTATTTTTTTTAAGATTTTATTTATTTTATTTGACACAAGTAGGCAGAGAGGCAGGCAGAGAGAGGGAAGGGAGCAGGCTCCCCGCTGAGCAGAGAGCCGGATGTGGGGCTCAGTCCCAGGACCCTGAGATCATGACCTGAGCCAAAGACAGACGCTTAACCGACTGAGCCACCCAGGCGCCCCTCTCCTACTTTCTTGATGAAACCAACTTCCAGCTATAGTGGCCATGCTCATGGTGCTGCTCGGCCTTCTCAGAACAAGGGGTATATGGATGGACAGGTGGATAAACAGCGTTCTGTTATCCCTCTTGCTATTCTTTCTAGCTACTGGCCAACCACTTGCTCTCCTTTTTTGGATATGTACTATATGATTCAGCTCTTCCGTATGTTCCCTTAAAGTCCGTTTTCTAAGCCCAATATATGGGCAGTTTACAAAGTAACCTATTATCTCTTCTCTAAGTTCAGTGATGTTTTCCCCACTTCTAATCATCCTCTAATTCATGCAGCCTTTCACTATATTGACCAACAATTTTCCTTCCAGAACAGAGGTTGGCAAACTTCTTGTGTAAAGGCCAGATGGTGAATATATTGGGCTTTGTGGGCCATATGATCTGTGTGGCAGCTACTCAGCTTCTGCTTCTATGGTGTGAAGGTAGCTTTAGTCAATATGTCAGCAAGTGGGCATGACTGTGTTCCAATAAAACTTTATTTACAAAAACTGGCTGGGTGCTAGATTTGGTCTGTTGGCCATAGTTTGCTAACCCCTGCTCGAGAAACTCTTTTCTTAGTTTATATGATGCTTCTTTTACTTGTTTCCTCTATTGATCGCTCTTCCTCCCTCTGGGTGTTTTCCTCAAGTCTTTATCCTGTGTCCTTCACTTCCCCTTTTCCTTTCCACTGTGAGGTCACCTCCTGCATGACTTCAGTTGTCACTTCCATCAGTATGCTTCCCAGAAGCCTCAGCCCGATTCCCAATTGGGTCCTGTATCTCTTACTGCCTGGAAATCGTCTTCATTTGGAGACTACACTGCTGCTTCAAACTCACTGACTACAACATTGAATTACCATCCTCCCTTCCAAATTGGCTCTTCTTTAGCCTATCAGGGTTACCCCCAGGCTTTCTGTTTCCTGTTAGAAACTTTGGGTTCATCTTTGTCCTTTCTTTCCTTCATCCCAATTTACCTCAAGCTTATCACCAGAACCCGAGAATATATATCTTATTCCTCTGCTCTGACCCTATTCAGAGCCCTTCTCAACTTGCATTTGATTTAAAACAGCCTTCTCTCAGCTGGTGTCCCTGCCAAAAGCCTCTCAGCTCAGTCCAGGATGAAGAACTCTGCCAGAGAAATCTTAAATCCCTGACTTCCCTGCCTTACAAAGGGTGCTTGAAAATCAATAGGAAAAGACTAACACACTGTTGGACGAGAAAAGCAAAGGGTATGAACACAGAATTCACAGACAAAAAGCAATATCCAGCAAACCTGTGAAAAATATGCTAATTCTCATTCATAATTAAAGAAATGTAAATCAACACTACAAAGTTGTGAAGGGCCTGGCTGCCATTGGATAGGCATAAATTTCGAATTTGCAAAAATACCTGGTAACGCACAGTTGTTGGGAGCATAAGTGGGGGCAGCCTCCTTGGAGGGCAGCACGGGGCATCTGCCACCACCTGAAATGCACAGAGCCTTTGGCTCAGCAGTGCCACGGGTAGGAGTTTATCCCATGGACATACTTGCAGGGATATGCAATATTATTTGAGCAAAAATCTAGGGAAAGCGATGAATTATGGTACACACATCCATGCAGTAGAATACCATGAGGCCATGTTAAAATACTAAAGTAGATCTCTATGGGAAAGGAGACAAGATTGCCAACATGTTATAAGGAAAAGAAGGCAGAATGGCACACACATTTAAATTTGCCCAAATGGGCCTCAAAATGGGGCAACTGGCCATATTGGGGGATAGGACATTTCATTTTTCCTTTTGTATATTTTGATGATGTTTTAACTTCTTACAAGCTCATGTTATTAGATTGAATGTCAAGGGTTGCTTATAACATCAAGAGGCAGCTCTTCTGCCCCGTTTTCAAAGCCCATCCAGATTTCTCAGTATTCCCCACCAACGCGCGCTCTGTTTCTGCCAACTGATCTCCCTGCCCACAAGTGCCCAGCACACCTGCATCTACCCTTTGTGGGTTCACGCTGTGCCTTCTTCCTCACGGCAGCCTCTCCTCCACTCCCTCACACTTGTCAAGTATTACCAAGGCTATCTCAAGGTCCTACCTGCCTCCCCCAGGAAACCTTTCTGATCGCCCCTTCCCTGGGGACTTTTACTTTCATGAGGCTCTCTTTAAGGCTTGAT
Source organism: Nasua narica (assembly GCA_028533885.1). Taxonomy (NCBI): domain Eukaryota; kingdom Metazoa; phylum Chordata; class Mammalia; order Carnivora; family Procyonidae; genus Nasua; species Nasua narica. The sequence continues at coordinate 10,341,583 of CM052804.1, read as the reverse complement.
GATTCTTTCATTATTTCTGGTTTCTGCATAGCACCCAAATCACTGGGCACCCAAGAATACAGACTTAGTTGCTTTAAAGAATATAATCTCTCATTAAATGCTCAATCTGAGGTCTGTTAATGTATTTTTGTAAGGCAGCTTGAAGCATATCATCACCAACCTTGCAGTTAAAAGAAGTAGGAATACACACACACACACACACACACATCTGTAGTTAACTATCTAAGCCTTTGGGTTAGCACACTCCTCTTTTAAGATGCAGACATCCTTGGGCGCTGGGGTGGCTCAGTTGGTTAAGCAACTGGCCTTCGGCTCGGGTCATGATCCCGGAGTCCCGGGATCGAGTCCCACATCGGGCTCCCAGCTCCATGGGGAGTCTGCTTCTCACTCTGACCTTCTTCCCTCTCATGCTCTCTCTCACTCTCTCTCTTTCCTAATAAATAAATAAAAAATCTTTAAAAAAAAAAAAGCAGACATTCTTGATGTGATAACATATTAAAACCACTTGAAGTCGTTCACGCTCTAATGTGAAATTGTTTAGTCAGAAACTTTCTTCCTAACAATTAGATGAGATCATCTCATTTGAAGGACTAGGAAGTGGTATCTAGAGCAGGAAGGGGGGCGGAGATCTACAGGGAACTGAGGTGCTGAGGGGCAGAGCCGGGTGGGCGGGAGGGGAGGCCACCGGGAACAGGGAGGAGGCTAGACAGAGATGGGAGGAAGAGCCCCTAGGCCCCCAAGGCCTGGTGGGACTTTGTTTGCCATCATCTTTATTGCTACAGATGTTAACACCTGACCTCATAAGTCGTTCTGACTCTATTTTACACGATTCTATGTTGATGGGTATCATTTTTTTTAAAAGGAAATGGAACGGATGCGTGTGTGTGTGTGTGTTGGTAGGTTGGTGTGTACATGCTTTTCCAAAAATGATGGGATGTGCGTACCTGCGTGTATACGTGGCATGCATATTTCCAGCAGTTACTGCATATTCTTGGCGAGAAAAAAAGTGAAGCTGTGAATGGGCAGCTGTATTATCAAAGCTCGTTCTGCGCAAGTGTGCCTTACAAGTCATGAAACAAAATTCAAGACAGGCCTAGCTTATTCTGCTTTACGTGTGTGTGTAGTGTTCTTTTTAGGGCATTTGTTCCAGGAGGTAATATAGAATGTAGAGAGTTAACTGACAGCTTGAGCAGAATTTCTGAAGAACTAAATCAAAATAAAGGAATCCAAATAAATCTAATTTTTGTATGTGTATTGTGTTTGCCAAATGCATATAATTGGGGAAAAAAATCATAAAAAACTGATGTGATGCTGTCGAGCCTTTAGGACAGACCAAAATATCATTTTCAGGCTTGTCAGTAGGACACTATGGCTACCAGGGAACAGGGGGAGCAGCTGAAACCAAAGATTTGGAGCGAAAGAGATCTGGGGTGGTTGGTGGGTTACAGGAATGCTTTAATGTTGGAAGCACAGAGGAAAAAGTAGAATTAAAAACAAAGCAACAGCCCCCATTTTCTTCAAGAGAGGCAGAACCCTTTTGCTTTTATGTCTCTGTCACTTGCTCCAGGATTCTTCATAAAGCCCTCTAACCACCTAAATAAATATTCATATGGCTGCTCACCATCTCATTAATAAAACAAGATTTGGTGGTACAATATTTCAGAGTAACATGCGATTTGCATCTCACCCTTGTTTAACTTTAAATCTCAAGCAATTAATAAATTAGACTCGAGAGCTTTTTAAGAAGTAACATCCTCCATGCACCACAAATTGCATTATTTTTATGTGTAAATAATGATGAAAGGAGAGATCGTTCCTTTGATGTCTATAAACTACTCTGTAAAATATGCAGAAAACATTCTTGAGTTCAGCTGCAGCCAAAACAAACAGACTAGTTCATAAAACAAAGCAGCAGCATTCTTAGAAACAAGCGTTATTTTTCTTTTCATCCCAATGGCTCTTTTGCCATCTTATATTCTTGCCATTCCTAGTGGCCAGTTCGTTCCAAGTACAAAAGCGATGCTGGGCTGCATTTTCTCATCCAGAGGACCGGGTCCCTCCCAGGTTCCTCCCCGGTAAAGTTGTCTTCCTCTGCAGCTCTGACTGGACCTCCATGGGGTGGCCAGGCTTTGTGCAGAGAATCATTTTTGTCAGTAGCATTTCACTGTTGCTTTAAAAAACGATTTCAAATATTAGCACGTGTCCCTGTTCCTCAGACAGATCTATTTACTTTCCTCTCGATTTTCCAAGCTGGCTTATGTGGCTTAGGTTTCTTTAAATAGGATCTGCAACGTTTACAGAGTTTGGCCTATTTTTTTTTCCCCCTTGGGTAGAGTTAATGAAGAGCACCTCATTGTGGGTTTTTACCTCCCCTGGGAACGGTCCAGAAACTGCATCACAAGGTGATGTGTAGCGTTGGACCCTGCACATATTCTCTGAACACACTGTATGCAGCACAAGATTGAATACCAGATGGGTATGCTTATTTGGAGAGGCCAAAGACGTGCGCTGAACTGCAAGTCCCTCCCAGCCTGAACAATGGATATTCTTCCCCGCGATCAGCTCTGCTGTGGTCCCTGTTTCCACCTTGCTAGCAAGTCTCCTATTTCACTTCTTGGCCTAGTGCGCTTTCATTAAAACGGATCCTGAGCTCAACTGATCCTGAGATCAATTCAAATACCAGTCTTGTCTATCAGGTCCTGTGTCACATTTCCTCCGGCTGAGTTTTTCTTCTGATTTCTCTTTTCTACTTGACGGCAGGTTTCCACTCGAGCTCGCCATCTCTCTGTTCTCGAACATCATGTTCTCATCCATCCTTCCTGTCATCCTTGCTGTATTCTCACAAAGTTTAATGAGCAGATTATTCAAAATAGTGGGTATTCATGTGAAACTCTTTCCTCTTACACCAACTGAAATCACAGTCCCATATTATCTCGTTGATTACTAGCATCTTCAAGAGGAAAAGAATCTTGAGAGTTGGCCCACTGACCTCACTGACCTCCCATTCTCCCCATCCTCGTCCCCCATTTCACAAGTAAAAATCTTGAGCCCACCTGGGGGGCGGTGCCTAGTCACACAGCTGTTGGCAGCACTGAGGCTTGAACCCCAAGCTTTCCGAGGCTGTGGTGTTTCTCGCCGACTCCGCGGAGTCCGACACACATGAAAATGGAACGTGCATACGGTTTTTACTGTAAAATGGATGGGGCGTCTTCCTCACAGTCTTTTATGGCTCCTCACGACCTAAGCAGAGCTTGCCCCTTGGCTTTTAGAGCGGAGCTCAGCAAAGCCATTTCTCATTTGGACTGTTTAAGAAATGTTTCCTCCAGTAGTTGGCCTTAGTGCTTGCTGTGATTTTTTAAAAAATTATCTTTAGCTGTCCTTGGAAACAGAATGTTCAAGGCCAATTTAGAAAAGAGGTCATGATTTGAAAAGTAACTTTCTAAACACTCTACCTAATTTAAAGCGCATTCCAAAGGAAGGAAATGTTGATGAATAATGATCTCCTCAGCCTTCTAGATGCCTAGGGTTCATCAAAGACACCCGGGCCAAGATTGATTTGCGAGAAGGCTGAGGAATTTGTTTTCCAAGAGGAAACCAATTATTTTGAGAATCCATTTAAGTTCAAATGATTTTATTTCTATGATGTCAAACGATCAATGAATAAATAAAAGCGGTCAATGCAGCAGCACTCTGGATTTGGGGAAGGCCACTAGCGCAGTGGAAGGAAGATGGCAGGCTCAGGATCATTTTGAGTGATTTTTCAAGCTTTGCCAAACTGTGAAGTGTTACGCGAAAGCCGATCTTTTGACTGTTACCACTGTGTCATTTTTCAGGCTCCAAGTATCCTCTTATGTTATCCTGCATGTTCTGTGTTAAAGAGAGGTATAGGGCTTTATACCAGGGTTCTGGAGCCAGATGCCTGGGCTTAAATCTTGGCTCCACCATTTAGAAACCATGGGACCTTCGACAAGCTCTCTGGGCCTCCATTTCCCCATTTCAAAAAAAAAAAAAAAAATGGAAATGGTAATAAAGCTTACAGGAATTTCTGTGAGAATTAAATGAGATAATGCTTGAAAAACATTTAGAATCGTGGCTTCTACTAAAAAGTCCTATTACATGATCGCTAAATTATTTTTTTAAAGACTCTAGCCAAGGGGCGCCTGGGTGGCTCAGTCGGTTAAGCGTCTGCGTTCGGCTCAGGTCATGATCCTGGGGTCCTGGGATCGAGCCCCATGTTGGGCTCCCTGCTCATCGAGAAATGTGCTTCTCCCTTTGACCCTCCCCCCTGTCATGCTCTCTCTCTCTCTCTCTCTCTCAAATTAGTAAATAAAATCTTAAAAAAAAAAATAATGAAGACTCTAGCCAGTAAGAGTTGAGGTATACTCAAATGTAACCCAGGGTAAGTAAACCTCTCTTGATCTCATTCCCCTTCTAGCTGCTGCGTCTACTTGATTCCCACTCATTTTTTTTTACTTAACAGTCTGACTTCTGTCCCTGTCACTCTGCAGAAACTGATCTTCGGGTTGCCAGTGGCTTCCTTGTTGCTAAATCCGCCAGACACACTGTCCTTACCTGCTCGACTCCCCTGCAGCACTTCCCCCTTACTCACATTTAGGGGCGCCTCTTGCCATCAAAGCCCATTGTTCTTCAGGGGGATTGGTCTGGGCTGTTTTGCTTTCCCGATTAAGCGCCGTGATCTCTTATAGGCGATCTTGGCCACTACCACCTATATTTTGAAAGCTGGCAACTTTCTATCTCTACCCCAGATCTCTTAGATCTTATTGCATTCCAACTCTTTCTGGAGGTTTCTTGGTTATCTCCACATATTTTGACGTGTCCTACAGAAACCTGAGGACTCACCATGTTCGAAACCGAAGTGACTACCTGAGCCCCTTGGACCTGATTCTGCCTGTGTGTTCCCAAGTGCAGGCAATGTTTCGGCCCTTCCTTCCCACCGGCAGCCAGTCTCCCGGGTCTGATCGCCACTTTGGCTCACCCTCTTCTCTTCCCCCACAAGCCCCTTCCCCTCGTGCGGGGACCCACCAGCTCTCTCCTGATTCTCCAGCCTCCGGTCCCTCCTCCACAGCACAGCCTGAGTCATTTTTGCTTCCCTGGGTCCCCATGGGCCCGAGGAGGGAGCCCAGATGCTCCAACAAGGCTCACCAGACTCCACGGCCCCCCAGCCTGACTCTGCCGCCTCTCACCTCCCCTCGCTGTGCCCCACATTCCCGCCATTACTCACCCTCCAACTCCTGAGCTCCACGGAGCTTCTCTCGTCCCGTTTTGGCCCCTTCCCCTGCCCGGCTCGTGTGCATCCCGCAGGCCTCGTCTTAGATGTCTCTGTCCCTGGCAAGGCTTCTTGGCCGTTCCGGCCTCCCCAGACTGGCTCGCGTTCCATCCCTTTTGCTCCTCTCATGCCCTCTGGTTCTCCCACCGTCACACAGACACACGTGACATGGTGACCGCTCTCCTCCTCCCCACACCCCCACCCCGCGGCCTCTAAGCCGCTCGAGAACAGGGCCTCTCAGTGTCGGCCCCAGGGCCAGGCCCAGGGCCTGAGAGGCGCGAGCACTCGGACAGAGTGCGTGTGTCGGCTCGCCGGCTGCTCACCGCCCAGAAGCCCAGGCCTCGTGTCCGCCCCGGCGTGGGCTGTAGGGAGCAATAAAAGTATGGCTCCCTTTAGGAAGCACTTCTTCAAACCGTAGGGCAACACACATGCAGAGAAAACAGGCAATTTAACTTCTTCAGTATCTAAAACCTCTTATACTCTTTGAGACGTGTTTTGGGGTGAAGCCTCAGGTTTACCTCTCCCCTCCCCTCTCTTCGCTTTCTCTCTCTCCTCACTGAGACGAATCATTAAGAGCAGTTCTTTGAATTTTTCATGTGGAAACACTTGACAGATTTGTAGGGCTAAAACAGTCGTACATACAGGCTTCGCCCCAAGATGAGAACATTCTCTGGTGTGTCCTCTCTCAGTCGTAAGCCCTAAACTATCCCGAAGCTCTGCAAAGTTGGATTTCCCTTTCCTTTCTCTTATGATGTTTATCCAAGTTTTTGTTTCATCTTGTCAAGGCTAGATTAGTTTATGACATAAAAATTCCTTTCATTTTATCAGTAAACATAAACAACTATGTCAAAAAAAAAAAAAAGAAAAAGAAAGAAGAAAAAGTTAAACTACATCCTCCTGAGATAAAATCAAGAATCAAATCCACATTCATGTTGAACTACTAAGATCGAGGGGCCCATGGAAGGAGGCTGTCTCCCTCCTGGGATGCGTTGGAGGAGGCCCTTGGCAAACATTTAATTATTGGTTAGCTTCTGGGGAAATATAGTAAATATTTTATTGAAATTAAATTAGTAAATGCAACTTCCAGTTAAAATGTGACGTGATGCTGCCTTCACATTCCAGCACCTTCGCTTAGTCAAGTTTGGAGAGCTAAAGAGATGAGTCAAGTTTTATATTAGTAGAGAAACATTGTCAGAAAAAAATGTGTTGGGGCTTCTTTTGTTTTTTAGGGGATGATTCTTGGCAAGTAAGACAGCATTCAGCTCCCCGACTTCTACTCCTCTCATTTTTTCCTGGTCAAGAAGTCAGGGGCCCTCTGAAACATTTTCACCTCAGCCACCCATACCTTCACCTGGGCACAAATTCTCCAGCTGCTAGTTTTCCAAAAAATAGTGTTCGGGAAAATTAAAACTTGAAAGCCAGGAGAATCTGGAAAAAAAGGATTTGGGAAAAAGACATTTTTCAAAGCAGTGCTTTGTATTTATTATCTAGCATCTATAAAGTTTACCTACGAGGCCAGGGGACACAGAATGGGAGTATGTACTTTCAAACACCGGCCTTTAGGTTAAGCCTGGAGCCAGAGCCAGTATGCAAAAGGCAGAGAGGAAAAATCCCTAATCAAAAGAACAGATAAAAATGAAGCACAGTGGTCAGAATATGGCATTTCATTCCATTTGTTGAAAATCATCAAGTTTGAAACCTTATTTTTGTTCTATTTCTGGTTTCTTTTTTGACTTCTTCTCCCTCTTCTGGGACTAACCTGTTTTCATATCTGTGAGATCATTAGAGTGTAAAGAGAGTGTGTGTGAGCCGTGCACTACTCAGTAGTCCAGTCACTTGCCTGAGGCACATGACATCCTTTCAAAGGCTGTTTCCAGGGGCAAGGCAAGTTTGTAAATTCAGAGTAAAAACTTTTAAGTGTGATACAGTAAGAAGTCCTAAAATATACATAGGTATTTAGCTGAGCAAATTATATTTCCCAATGAAAGCCCAGTCATAGAGGTTAGCATTTTTCTCCTTTTTAAAGACATATTTATTTTAGAGAGAGAAAGAAAGAGAGTTGGGGGAGGCAGAGGGAGGGGAGAGAAAAATCTTAAGCAGACTCCACCCTGAGTGCAGAGCCCAATGTGGGGCTTGATCTCACGACCCTGAGATCACAACCTGAGTCGAAACCAAGAATCAGACCCTCAACTGACTGTGCCACCCAGGCGCCCCAAGGCTAGCACTTTTTCTAGGAATTAAGTAAAATGGAACATGTGAATATAAATTTTATTTCAGGAGAGAATGTCTTCATGCTTAAATTCTCTGCACCATTGTTTAGAGACTCTTGGGCTCTATAGGTACGAAATACAATTTTTTACCTAAAGGGTATAACAGCAATAATTTCTCAAGTTCAGACCTGTGATCATACCATGATTCGTAGTCTCCCAGTTCCTGTGCCTTCCTTTCCCATCATGTTGCCAGCAAGGCCCTCAGTATCACACTGTTCCTTGCAATTCCCCTTTATGGCATCATGTTCTCTGTTTTTCACCTGGTCTTAGAAGCCTGTCTCTCATTTCCACCATTAAGCCCCGCATTTGAAGTGATTATACTACCAAGACTATTGTAGGCAAAGGTGTGTTCCTTGCATCCCAGATGGAAACTCTGAGCACATTTTTTATGGGAAACATTGTTATAAATGATGAAAGTACGCTTAGTACGATCTAGTATGTCAGACACTAAAGGTTAAATAATCTTGTTCAGATTCAGTTCTTCCCCTAAAGAACCAAACTTTAACTTGACTCTGACCCCTCCCCCACCTCGACCACTTTCCCCTCTGCACCTGTTGCAGCTCCAGGTTCTTACAAGAGTAGGACTCCGCTCATCCTCTGCTTTCTCGCCGTGCCTTCTTTCTTGTCCTTTGCTTTATACTCTAGTGCCCAGTTCAGTATCTGGCAATAGTAAGACCCAGTACATTTTTGTGAATGAAGAAATGAACTTGGGATTTATATCTACCAACTAGTAAAAACACATTCTTAGAAATGATGGACTTCCTGCCACTTCCCCAGCCAACTGTCAGTGATGGTTGTCGTAAGGTGATCGGACCGATGATGATGGTGAGAGTGAGATCGGTCGTGCATCTCCCTGACTGCTCTGAACAGCCTTCAATTTTGATACCACCTCCTTGAAATTCTCTTCTTCCTTGGCTCCCTGGATTCCCTGCTATACTTAAAATGTCTTCTATGGTTATATTCATTGGCTCTTCTTTTCTTTTCAGGGGCCCTCAAAATAAATTCTGAACTACTGCTCTAAGATTTTTTTTTCCTTTATTCTGTTTCCCTCAGCAAATGCAGTCCAATTCCAACCCTGATTACTCTGCAGAAGAATCACAACTTTGAACTCCTGACCCTGGTTTCCCCTCAAGTTCCAGACTGAATAGACATGTCTTTATGGATGATCTTGGCATCTAGAACTCAACATACTTTCCCCTCACTCTCACTGCTCATGACTTAAATTATACTGAGATCCTCAGCCGATTCTTCCCTTCCTTGCCTCCTACACAGAACCGGTGTTCCTGTGCCTTAAACCCACCCTTTCCTCTCTATGAGCATTCCCTCCATCCGATTTATGCTTGTGACTTCTCTCTGGACTCTTCCTGAGTCTCCTTGCTCCCTCCCATCCAACTCCTTCATGTATCACCAGAGCAGATAAATCAGCTGTAGATCTAAACAGGCCTAATCATATCGCTCCCCCAGCCAGACCTTTGAATTGTTCCCCACGGCCCAGTGAGACATAAACAGCTCAACTAGCCCATCTACCCCTCGTCTTCTGTTTCCGCAGGCACCCGAAGCATCAACCAGAGTAGACTTTTTATTGCCTAACTACACCCACTGTTTCCTTGTATATAAATCTTGGATGATGTTGTTCTTTTATTAGATCAGCATATGGGATTGCTTAATTTAAGATGTTAGAGATGCACCAATTCTAGACAAGAAGAGGGTACATGTATGATACAGCAGTAGAATGGATCGCCAAAATGGAGGTGAAGTTAAGGTTTTCAGAGGAGAGGAAAAGAAGGAACTAGGAAGGTGACTTAGGGACACCGATGGCTGATTAATGAGGAGCTTGAGGTCCGATGATTGTAGCTGAGGAAGAGGAAGGCCAGGACTGGGTCACGGTCTGAATCCACAGGTAATGGGACAAGAGTGAACTGATGGATGCCTGCAGTGTTAGGTGGGTTCCTCTTTATGTAAATGGCTGATAAATACCAAGTCAGTGGCAAAAACTTTTGGAGATATATAAAGGAGGAAAAATGGGACTTTGTAAAATATCTGGTTTGTTGACTTTTGTACATTTTGATCAGTCGGGTTATCACAACTCAAAGTAAATTAAATATAACAAACAGAATTACCTTAAAAATGTAACACATTTACATGGTGGGGAGAGAGAGAGAGAGAAGGAGGGACAGAGGGAGGGAGAGAACGAGGAGAGACGGAGGGAGGGGGGAGAGAGGGGTGGTGTTTGGAGCTCCAAGGGACATATTCTCTTGGGAAACATCAAATTCTTTCTGAAGAAGAGAAGGTAGCAGATGCTTGCATAATTTAGATGAGGAGCATATTCAGGTTTGAAGAGCTGGCACTCAAAGGCTCCTTTAGAAGGGTGGCTGAGAAGCCAGCCTGCACAGATGAAGAGTGTGCCCAGAGACAGCGAGAAGAGGCAGAGTGAGTGTTCCTCAGCTCCTTGGGGAGGAACTAAGGGAAGAAGGAAAGTGAGCCGACCTGACGTGGAAGGAAGTAATAGCTATTAAAGAATTTGAGGGATGGGAATAGACTATACTCGTGAAATATTTGAATTTTGCATCACCTGAGCGTGTTTTGTGGGAGTCAATGGGTAGCACGATAATTTGGTACAGCTCTTGAAATAGCTTCAAAATTGTTCTTTAGATAGTATAGGTTTTCCTTAAATGGCTATATTTGGATTTTCTTATGTTTTTGTTTCTAAAGTTAATATAATTTGTGTCCTTTGCCGAGTTGGGCTTGTAGCTCCCCAGAATAAGAACAGCAATTTCAGCAGGCTGAGTAATAACTGTGATTACATCAGCGGGTTCCGGTTTGTCGGCGTACCTGGTAACCCCCAAACCGCTACTATCTGCTCGGAAGCCACACTCCTCACATCTTACGTGCTGCGTTTCCGTAAAGCTACCAGAATACGCACTTGCCGTGTATCCTCTACCTGCCTCCGCTAAAGCGCAGGGACCCCAAAAAACACGCGGGAAAAGTGAGCATGCGAGCCGTGTGGAGCTCGTAGTGCGGTCCGGGCTGTCCTGTGCTCGCCTTCGAAGTCTTCGAAGGTGTTTTCCCATTTCTTTTGTGCCTCGCGCCAGCCTTCCCCGGGTTTTGCGCCCACTTTTTCCTTCTTTCCTGGCCCGGCATTAGCTACTCAGCTGGGCCCTGGTGATTTGGGGCACGAACGCGGGCTCTGTGCTGTGAGCCCTGTGCAGCCGCTGCTTCCGGGTGTCACCCACGGCGCCCACCTTCACAGAGGAGCGACTCGCTCCCATGCGCTCATCCAAAGCGAAAATGAGAGCAGGCCCAGACGGCTCTGACCCTGCTTACTTTCGGGTACTATTTTGGTCACTATTTACATTTGCTGGTGAGAAAGCCGAGGCTTTTTTTTTTTTTTTTCAAAACCCTTTTGAAGCCCCACGGCACAGCAGAAATTATATGTTTGTCTGGGCTCTGCCACTCAGAGGGAAGAGGGCGGTCCCTACACAACGAGGGGGCGGTACGGATAACCCTGGCCTGTTTCATGTTACTTTCACAAGCATTCATACTATGCCCTATTTCAGAACTCTTTGGAAGTCTTCCTGCCTAGGATATAAGCAGTGTTAGACATCATTTTCCTGCAGCTACTTTTCACCTGACACATAAATACCGAATACTTTAGTCTCCTCAGAGATCTAAAAGAGGTGGATGAAGAGGTGTTTATTTTTTGTTCTACTATTCATCTTCTGTGGGTCTTCTCCAGGAGTTATGGGGAGAAGTATAATTACCCTGTGATGGCAAGCACCGTTAATTTCATGCCCTGATTTCCCTCACGTCAACATCTCAGAAATTGTTCCGTTGAACGCAGTGGGCCTTGGATACATAATCATTAAATAGGCATGAGGCACTCAATGTGCCTTCCCTGTGCAGAGGAGAGAGAGGCGAGTGAGGAGGGCCACTCCATCCAGCAGGCCAAGATCAATGTACAAAGGGAACTTCAGCCAAGAGCGGAAGCCCAGGAGGCAGGGTGAGGACCGACAGATGTTAGGGGGTAGTCCCAGGGGAGAGTGAATTATAACAAGTCTCCAGTCCGATCTCAGCCATCACCAGGGATGTTGGGGTCCAGGACCCCCACCTGCTTCAGGACCTTGAGTCAAAGATAAACAGAAAGCAAAAGTATGTTCATAATAAGCCGTAGAATGGTGCTCCGGAGTCCCTTAAATCTATCTTGCCTTAGATGAAATTGCCTTTAGGAACAATTTAAATTCGTTAAGAATAATCTAAATGAAATAGCAGTATGTGTCCAATTGAAAGTCACTGTTGGACTAAGGTGACCTGAAAATCAGGGTCCCTTCTGAGTTTTCACCAAGGGACAGGAGAGAAGCTACCTCCACTAAGCGGGATTCCAGGAACAGTAGGAGACAGAGGACAGGGGCTCCCCTGATCACACTCAGTGAGTCCTACAAGTTCAATATGCTGTTTCCTATGCGTGGGAAAAGCCATGGTGTGAGTACAGGTGATGTCCGAGTGCAAGGAGTATGGAATTTTATTTTCCTCGTTCTGCTTGTTGATTTTCCTTCGTTAGCATGTATCACTTGACAAAAGTCAGACATAAAAACAGGTATTTTTAAAACAAATGTTTAAAATTGATATTAGGTCCTAGAACAAAGTTTCCTCTACTAGTGAGAGCTTGAGAGGTCTTAGCTATTCAGAAGTTGGGCTAAGCAGCCAAGCTAGCCATAAATCAACGAGGAAACAAAATTTTTAAAAATTAATTTAAAACGTTGGATTTCCTAGACCACATCTTTTTCAAGGATATGAGTCAGGTAATGCACTAGAACGAGTTTGGTCCATTTTGAAGAGAAACAACCCTCCTCTGAAGCTATAGGTGTTTGGTTTGTGGAGGTTCATTTCAAAGGGGCCGTGCCGGCCTTCCAGGTTTAGTTCCAGGCATAATTCATTAGTAAAGGAAAGTCTTTGATGAAAAGTTAAGGCTGAAAAATATGTTTTGGCTAAGCTCTGCCAAGAACTAGCCTTGGTTTTTTGGTTTGGTTTGGTTTGGTTGCTTAAAAATATTTTTTTAACTCTTTGCATCCTTTAAGTGTTCTAGGTCCAAGCTAGTTCACGAAATCTTGGTTCACCTTGCACATCATTGTCTCTGATTAAAGCTGATTTGAAAGCTGTGGGAACATTATTATGGTCTTTTCTTTGTATTTATCATGTACTGCTGTACAGTGGTTGAGGGAAAACACATTCCTAATAGCAGTCGTTAATCCAGTAATTCAAAAAAAAAGTTTTGATCTTTTTCGTTCCCTTAACTCACACGGGAAACCTCGATATTAAGAAACAAATTCAGTTGGAAACTTCTGAAACTTTCATCTTTTTTGTGTGAGCTCTACACCCGGCGTGGGGCTCAAACTCATGACCCGAGATCAAGAGTTGCACGCTGCACCGACTCAGCCAGCCAGGCGCCTTGAAAAAGCAGTATAAATCATCAAATTTAAGTTCTCATAATTTCATCATGAATCTAATTTTTGCTGCATATTTAGGAGCATCGAAGTTCATGTTCGTTATTGTACTTTCAGACAGGAAGTCAGAAATAATTCACATTTTCTCTGCCCCCACTGTCAGTAAGTTTCGTTTCCCAAGAGAATGAGCTTTTTAACGCAATGGTCTTTAAAGTCCTTCAGTGCCAAGACCAGCCCCTGCCCTCATGGGAAATATGGCTAGAAGAAGAGACAGATGCCAGTCAAAACAATCACAGACATAAATTAAGAATTATGATCCTGATGGGGTTACCAAAAAGAGGCCCACAGTGCTCCGGGAGGTCATCCTAGCAGGCCCGACTGGAGATCAGACTCTACAAGAGTGTGTGAGAGAGATCATCAACTATTAAGCGGCAAAATCATGCTCCCGATAAAAAGGAATATGTAAAGCAAGATGGAAGCAAAATGGCAGGCGTACCACAGTCAGAGAGCCAGTGCGGCTGCAGCAAGAGGGGTGGGCCAGGATGGTGCATGGCGGGTACAGACCGGGAGGCAGGAGTCCCGGAGGCAGTGCCTGAAGACTACGCATGAGCCTTTGGGATGTTTCCAGGAGAGGAGGACATAACCAGACACTCTATAGCAAGTATTTATTGAGCCCCTTCTAATATGCCAAGCTCTATTCTAGGTCCCTGAAATTCAGTGGTAAACAGGATCCATTCCTGGCCTTCATAGGGTCTTCTGAAGGAAAGAGAAACAGAAAATAAAGAAGAAAAGTATCAGATGATAGTAAGTGTTCTGCGAAGACCTTAGGTGGTCTGTCATAAAGGATGGCCAGGTGGCCAGTCTCAGCTGCATGGTCAGGAGAGGCGTCCCCAGGGAAGGGATCGTGATCTGAGACTAGCTACGAGAAGTTGACCATGTGAAGGTCATGGAGAAAATGTTCCTGAAAGACGGAAAGAGCTAGTTACAAGTCTCAACGGTGGTAATAAATTTGGTGATATTCGAAGAACAAAAGGAAGCCAGCGTGTGGCTGGACCAGGAGGGCCATCGACAGGCTGATACAGGAGGCCGGAGGGACAGGTAGCAGCCAGGTCGTGAAGGCCTCACTCGCCTCAGGGGAGGGGACCGTTATTCCAACTGTAATGCTAAGCCACTGGAGAGTTTTGAGCAGGTGAGAGCGCTTCACGCTTGAGTTGGGTGGAGGCAGTCAGAAGGTGTAGGAGGGAGAGGGAGGGAGACCGGAGGCTGCTGCGGGAGTCTTCAGGTGAAAGGTGGCCCTGGCTCAGACGGGGCTGTTGGAAGCAGAGGTGGAGAAAGGGGGTGGGGGGTGCGTGTTGTAAGTTAGAGTCAACAGAACTTACTGATGAATCATGTGTGGCAGGGGAAGTGAGGGGAAGAAGGGATTCAATGATAACTTCTAGATAATTCCTGGAGAACTGGGGGCTCTGTGGAGAACTGGCTGAGAGGAGCCACCAGGGGTGAGTGGAGACCGGAGAGGAAGCTCTGACGACGCAGTCCGAGAATGTCCATTGAGATGGCGCCACGTGGGCCCCACCAAAGGTTTTAAAGAGATTGAATCCACAAGGCTTAGTGAGGACTGAGGACTCTAGGGGAGGGGAGTAAGTGGAAGAAAAGCAAGCTGGTGAGGGTACCTCCTGAGCTTTTTCCTTGGAGAGAACTGGTTAGATTGTGCAGGTGTTGCTGGTGCTGTTCGTGGACGTGGGGAGAAGTCGATCGTGGCGTTACTCCGGCAGCAGTGAGGGGAAGGAGAGACCTGTGCTTGCGTTCATAGCTGGGGAGAATCAGCAAATGCAGTAACGGCGGGCTGGAGAGGAGAAGCAGGTAGATGATCCAGCAGGAGATTTGAGGGTAAGAAAAATTCGGGCGTGTCCTTGAGCTTCCTGATTCGGACGACTGGGGGAATACTGAGTCCAATCTAGCTCTGAATATGTAGGGACATAAGTACATTTAGGCCAAGGGGCGGGGTGGGTAGGAGGAAAGGGGAAGAAAGTAGGAGACATGATAATCCATCCAGATTTGGCCGTGCAAAGCCTGGGACTTGCATCATTGGTATTTAGAAAATAATTATGTATACTTTTCTTGAGTGTAAGCACGGCATAAAAAGTGCATTTCCTCTTCACCAAATTGTGTAAACTCAGCCTAGCATTCAAGGCCTCTGTGCTCCGACCTTGACTCCATTTTCAGAAGTGCCTCATCTTCCTAGGGGCTGCTCCTTTGGACTGCAGGTTTTTTGCTAAGTGCACCCCCATTTTCCTCTTATTAATTTGCAAATGCTATTTCTTTGGCACACAGTTTCTCCCCTTCCCCCATCTGCCTGTCCAAGCTGCAACTGTCACTCAAGGTTTCCCCCCAAGAGCCACTTTCCCCCAAGGACTTTCCTGATAATTTCGTGCCCCCAGCCCACCCCATGTCATTTTATTGTATACAAATGTTTTAAATTTTAATAAGAAAATCCACACACTTACCCAAAATAGAGAGTGTAGAGACACTCTACCCAGCTTCAGTAATTATCACGTAGCTTCAGTAATTATCTAGATCTGGCCGTGTGTACTTTATCTTTTCTCCCCATTTTCCTCGCTGACATACTTTAAAGCAAATTCGAGACATCATGTTGTTTTTACCTTGGATATTTCAGAATGCCTCTTGAAAATGTAGACATTGTTTCACACAGCCACGGTGCCACCGTCATACCAAAGAAAATTAGCAATTGACTTTTAGTATCATCATAACTAGATATCCCCCCTTGAGTTTAAAATGCCACTTTGCAGTTGATTTCTCTGAATCAGGATTCAAGCAAGATCCAAACATTACATTTGGTGCTTATTTACCTCGTATCTTTTTCAGTCGGAAGCAGCCCCTTTCTTACTTTGTACTCCACGCTGTCGACTTCTTACAGAAAGCAAGTCAGTGGTCCTGTAGGATGTCCCCATTCTGTATTTATCTGTCTGCTTCTTTGTGGTGTCCTTGAACTCCTTCCTCTGTTCTCCCTCTTCTCTCTTGTTTTCTCAGTTGGATGCTTAACACACTTCTTGTGCTCCCTGCTTTTTGTCCTTACTGCACACCTTCTGTGATAGTGTAGGCTCCTGAAAAAGTAAGACCATGTCTTACCAACTTCTTGCTTTCTACATGAGAGCTAATATGTTGTGTACACTTTAAAAACATTATTCAGTGGAATTATTTAGAGTTTTGA
This sequence comes from Nasua narica, assembly GCA_028533885.1. Classification (NCBI taxonomy): domain Eukaryota; kingdom Metazoa; phylum Chordata; class Mammalia; order Carnivora; family Procyonidae; genus Nasua; species Nasua narica. Next base: position 10,325,356 of record CM052804.1, on the reverse strand, counting down.
TTCCTCTTGGGAGAATGTGAACTGGAGTCATTCTCAATGTGAAGAAATTTATACTAGAATGAAGTTTCCCGAGAAATCTCAATGATGTAGGTCACTGTTTCCTAATTGACACTGAAAGAATCATAGGATAACTTAAAGTGGCCCATTCTTGTATCTGAACTGTTACAATTTAAAGCATTTTAATAAAACACTTAAGTGAAATTTCCAAGTCCCCTCCATTATCTCTGGGTCCACATAGAAGTGATTTCAGAGATCAATTGTGTTGTGCATTCAGCATGAAAACTAGGTCACTGATCATTTTTCTGATCAGGAGAATTTAATTTTGCTTAGTAGTTCAGAAATCAGACTAAAAGACTGACTATAAAAACACTATCACATGTATGCTTTGTTGTTGATAACTAACTGCAATCCAAGCTTTAATAACTAAAAGGGAGTGGAAGAAACTTCAAAAGGTTGCATGATAAATGTTTTTGACAATGTGTCAGCTGAACATTAAACAGGATCTTTGTAAATCCTCTCATTCTAAGTGGTTTAAACGGAAAGTTTGAAACTCCTTTCTTTGTAAATATTGGCTCCAGATATCATAGTATCTTAGGGTTAAGGAAGAAAGAAAAGAAGGGAGGAAGGAAAGAAAGAAAAAGGGAGGGAAGGAAAGAAGGAAGAGAGGAAGGGAAGAAGGAAGGAAGGAAGGGAAGAGGGAAGGAAGAAAGAAAGAAAAAAAAGGAAAGAAAGTAAGAAAAAGAAAGGAGGAGAGAAAGGGAAACACTTTATGTGGCATATATAATTTCCATCCCTCTGTGAATGTGGGAATGCCGGAAACAGGCTTACCGAAGAACTCTGCCTCCGCGTCTTGGGCCTCTTCGCTTTCGTGGTCTAGGAATGCACCAGTGTTTTACTGGAACGACTGCTTTTATAAGCTGATATGAGCATGGACACAAAATGATGGAAATGCCAATGGAGACACTGGAGATGTGTCGGAGAAAATCTCCAAGTTCCCAGATTGTCTCATAATGAGAATGCTGTTGGTCCTCACGTGGACAGAATGAGGTCTAGAACTAGGTACTATGAAAGGAGTGTGCGTGCATGTGGGTGTGTGTGCTTGTGGAGGTGTGTATGTGCGTGTGCATGCGTGATACAGTGTTTCGGAGAGAAAACACGTAAGATGTGGGAAGTTCCTTAGTGTGTGTATGAGTTCACTAGGGCTCCATCACCAAGTACCAAAAAGTAAGTGGCTTAAACAACAAAGTTATCATTGCACAGTTCTAGAGACTAAATGTCTGAAGTCACGGTGTCAGCAGGGTCACGCCGAAGTCTCCGGGGAAGAACCCTCCCTTGCTTCTTTACCTTCTGGTGTTTCGCAGCAGTCTCAGCGGGCCTTGGCTCGTGGATGCACCTCTGTCCAGTCTCTGCCTCCAGTGTCGCACGGCCACCCTCTTCCTGTGCTTCTCTTCGTACAACACCAGCCATCCCGGATTAAGGGCCTACTCTAGTCCAGTATGACTTCTGCACTAATTCCATCTTCAAGGACCCGGTTTCCAAATAAGGCCATGTTTTGAGGTTCTGAGGGTTAGGACTAGAACATGTCTTTTTGAAGGCTTGCAATTCAACCCAGAATACGACGTAATGCCCTTCTTCTGTGACACCACACTCTGATAGGCAAAGCACTGGCACCGTTATTACTGCTGATTCTGTGACATCGAAACTTCTTTTTCCTCCTGCCTTTTATACATTTCGATTCAGTAAGTTAAAGTCAAAATATCTTAAGACCAAACCCAGATCATTTGGAGTCGTTGAAAGCTTTGGAAGGAAAGCATTAGCATAGGAGGCATTCCAGATAAGATGGAGAAAGGAACAGAGGCCCACGGGGCAGTGTTGGGGGCAGGGGGTGAAGGGGGGATCCTCTTGGTAGCAGCAAATGGAGGCAGAGAGGCAGAAGACGCCGGTGCTCGGGCCGCACCATTCCCTCCTCCCAGGTCGAGCGGACGTGGGGCCGTTTCCTCTCTTTATGACTCTCTAGCTGGAAAGCTTGGGCAATCTGTAGCAGCCTTAGCTGCCTCCTTCCCGGTGAGGCTTCTCGGAGAGTTAATGTGAAAAGAAGGGGCGTATTTACGACTCCTAACACAGGGCCTCATGGAGGAGCTAACGTGAGCACAGTGCCTGACCCGTGGGAGCTAGCGCATTAGCTTTGAGTTAGTATGCTGAGCCCAGTAAGCAAGACGATGGAGGGATTCGGAACTCGATTGAAGAATGTTAACCTCGACAGTGCTAAGAGATGGTCAGGCATTTATGTTTCTGGAGATGGAGAATGGCATAAAAAAATAGTCTTTGAGAAAAATTTGTCTCCCGGGGGCTGCAGGGGGTCACAACCAGGAAAAATGCAGAATCCCAGTGTGCAAAAATGAAGGCCCAAGTAAGAGTGCCTTCCAATAGAAATTGAAGGAACTCGGGCAACTAACCGGGACTGAGAATTGAAAGAGGGACGGCCCACAGGGGGCTGTGAGTTCAAACCCGGGTGATGGCAGAAAGAGGGCCGTGTCACTGATGGGCAAGACAGCGAGGAGGGAAGCTGGGGGAGGGCGAACCCCACGAGTTTGGTCTTAGGCTTGATACGTCTGAGATGACGGTGAGGCACCCGTGTGCACACGGAGACAGTGGGAGACCCGCCCCAGAGGACCCGTGAGGTGTGTGTGTGGCGTTGAGCTTTAGGGCCCTCAGCAGGGAGGCCCTTGCTGGAGCGGGGAGCCACTGCCCGCGGGACAGGGGACGCTGGTGGCATGGTGTGTACACCAGCTCTACCACTCAGCTCAAGATCTTGCTGCCCCAGACTGCTTCCTTCATGAGCTCTCTCTCTCAGCACCGTGCGATGGCGGTCGTCACTGGCCTCCTACTACCGTTGAGTCTGTGTCACCCTGAGACTTATTTTCTCTCTTCCTTTCCATATATTTTAATTCTGCTCTGTCCACCGCCCCCCTTGGTTAATGACAGCACCCAGCCACCTCCGCAGGGAGCCCCGTAGCCATTCCTTCAGCTGCCTTTTCTCTTAGCTGGCACGTCCCTTCTTCAGTTTTAATAGAGGAGAAATTCAGGGTGCGTTGGAATGAATGCTGCAGGCTGAAGGGATCACGCGTGTGAATGATTAGCTGTTGTAAGAAAGTCAAAATGGAAACGAATGGCTTATCTCCGTCTTCCCTGGTCTTGTGCAGAAGAGAAGTGGGCTACAAGACGTCAACACTTTTCACTCTTGCCCTCCTCCAGGATCCTGAAACACCCTTGCTGCGGTTCTTGAACTTGATCCTCATTTCTACTACCCGAGATAAGAACCAGTGCTTTGGATTTCCTGAGTAGAAGGATGCTGGCTACTTGAGGAGACATGGGTCAGGTCAGGAGGGTCTGTGTGTGACCGATGAGGTGCGTCAGGAGACGCCAGCTGCCTTCGGTCGTAGTCTTGGAATAACATGATTTCTGTTCCTAAACCCTGGGTTAAGACCAGGAAACAGCAACATTTTTGAAAGTGCATTTTTAGGACTTTTAAAGGAAGTTCTTTAGGATTTTAAAAGCCTCAAAACATGCGTGTGCATGAGAGAGAATGAGTAAAAACTTTATTCTTGGGTGAAAACACTACTCTTGTTTTTCATGCTGGCCACAATACTTTTGCCTTTCATGTTGAATCAGTAGCCTGCTACGTACTATGGCAATGGCTCACGTCCAAGTGCAATTTCTCATACATGTGGTTTGTTGCTACAAGGACCAGAAACTTTCCACCTGAAAGGAATCTTGCTTGATGTGAGGAGTAACATATGTATGAGGTTAACACCCCCAAAGATCTCCTTTTCTTCATGCCACTATCTCTAGAGACTAAATTATGAAGGTTTTAAGAAAGAAAGGAAAAAAAAGTGTTTGCTTGGAATGTGAAAAAAAAAATTAAAAACTTGACTGTAAGCCATAAAAATATATATGTATATATATATAAATATGTATATGTATACATAAAATATAATATGTAACCCATAAAAATATATATATGTGTTGTGTTTTGAATACATTAGTGGCCTCTGCAGTGACTGTGGTTCTGGTTTTCTTTAGATCTATAGTTTGAGCCCGTTCTCCATCACTGTAGAATCACTAATAAAACTTTCTTAGGGTTTGCTATTCATCCTGGGTAAGTCTAAATGAAGAAATCACTTTGAAAGAAATCTTGACTGGCATTTCAGTTGAAGACTTGCTACTTTTGTTAGTAGATTTAGCCTATTAAAAAAAAAATAATAAAATCAGACAGGAGCTATAGTGACCTCTGTAAATAGCCAGTGAGACCACCCAGGAAAAATGTCACTCTGCCATTGTGTCATCTTCCCTCCCCCCAGAGTCGGGTCTCCTCATCTGGGGGACAGGGCTTGGTCTTCCTGCTGTATCCCAGTTGCTCAAGATGTGCTTTAAAAAAAAAGCCTATAAATCTGGCATAAAAATAGTGAGATTTTGTTGCTTTTCTTTCTTTTTCCCTTAGCTTTCAGTTAGCGGTGGTAGAAAGAAAATCATCTGTTGTTTTTGTGTCCGTTGATATGCCAAAGAAAACCGACTTGTCAGAAATGTTGTCGGCACCATTTGTAAACTGAATCGAAGTAATGCTTCTTACACAAGCGTGGGTGTTATTGAAAAGGCAATTAAGGTTTAAATGAGAGTCATGCCTCTTTCCCCTTCATAATTAGTGTCTCTTCCGTGTAGTCACAGATCAGGTGTCATTTCCGATCGATGGATAAATCAATCAGAGGATGATGGTTTATATCAAGATTTTATAATCTTACTAGATCTTTTATGGCACAAACTTTAAAGTCATCTTACATGTTTTTTTGTTGTTTTTTTTTTCCCTCATCTTACATGGTTTAAATAGAAAACAGATCACTTCCATTAAAAAGTAAACCTGGAATTTTACCATCTACAAATTATATCTTAATAAAAATATAAATAAGACTTCCCTTTCCAGTTATCTTCTCCTTAGGTCAAAATATGAACATCACTCCTTGCGTTCTTAACTTTATATTCAGAATACACATGGGGAAGTCCTTCTATATCTCTCCTACCCCTTGAATGATGAATGAATCTTGTCTTCTCTGAAGTAGGATAGTAAATTCAAACCTCATGAAAGGAAAGATATGGTGACTTCATGTTTTTTAAGTAGGAAAAGCTTAAAAATTTTTTAGCTTTTTATTATGGAAACTTTCAAACATACACAAAAGGAGGGAGAATAGTATGCCAGGCAGACTTCTTTTGGGCAGCTTTGTTGTTACAAATACTCTGCTTTTTTGCTTATTAAACTCCTTGGCTGTGCAGAGCTTGCTGCTAACGAGACCCCTTCTGTATTTCACCCACCAGAGGTTCGTCTGCTTCCTCATTTCATGACCACAGACCTAACCCAAAGTCTTCAAAATCGATGACTTGGAGGACCCTAATGTCGTATATATACAACGCAAACTTAATCCATGATTTTTTGGTCTACATACGCTTTAACCCAGTTTCTTCAAATAAAAGAACTCTACACTATTCAAGATTCCCACTTTCCAGAGAACATGAAGAACCCAGTCTACAGGAGAGAACCAAGGAAAGGGTCCATTTACCCTTTGCCCCTTAGTGTACGCCAGGCTCAGAAAAATGTGCCCATAGGCCTCATGATGATTTGTGAAAACGTCAGACAGAGGCATTTTGCCAAAACTTGGCAACACAGGATGAGGCAGAATATAAGCGTAAAATGCATTAAATGTCAAGTCAGTGAGAACTGGTTTGAAAACTCTTAAAAAGCAGGAAGGCATACTCCTACAGTCTGCGTAACAAAATAGTTAAGAGTTCACTCTGCTGACATTATTTCCAGAAGTGACTCAGTAGAGGGTAGCTTTTTCCTCTTGATTCTGTTCTGATTAGAAAGTAGTTTTCCAAATTTCTCACAATGGAGGTTTGGTAAAGCTGGGGAAGTGTAGAGAGTTTGAGGTGGTAATGTCTGGTGAGAGCCTGGCGGCCAGATATTCTGGGTGATGAGCTGAAGACAATCTGCTTGCTCAGACAGCCTAGCGAGAAAGGATCATAAGGACATAGCTCTCCTGGGCCAGAATGGGTGCCCACCCCCCCTCCATCTGTGGAGCTGGCCAAGAGACTGGCTAAGGGCAAGGTCAGATCTCTAGAAATACTTCTGGTCACACTAAAACACTAAGCGTGAAAACCTCTGTCATATGCCTTGTATACTGGGAGCATTCTGACATCTAGCCATCCATCCGTCCATCCATCCATCCATCCATCTAAACCCCACTGTGGGGCTCAAACTCATGACCCCAAGATCAAGAGTCATACGCTCTTCTGACTGAGCCACCCATTTCTTTATCACTATAGCACAGTGTTTCTCTCTTCCAATGACTTTTTCCTTCATTAAATAATTTTTAACCACTTTATAATTGAAATGAACTCTTTTGATTCATTTCTTCATTATTAAAAGACATGTATTTGGGGCTCCTGGGTGGCTCAGTGGGTTAAAGCCTCTGCCTTCAGCCCAGGTCATGATCTCAGGGTCCTGGAATCAAGCCCTGCATCGGGCTCTCTGCTCGGCAGGGAGCCTGCTTCCCCCTCTCTCTCCACCTGCCTCTCTGCCTACTTGTGATCTCTCTCTCTCTCTCTCTTTCAGTCAAATAAATAAATAAAAATCTTTTTTTTTAAGATTTTATTTATTTATTTGTTAGAGAAAGAGGGAGAGTGAGAGAGAGCATAAGGGAGAAGGTCAGAGTGAGAAGCAGACTCCTCTTGAAGCTGGGAGCCCGATGTGGGACTCGATCTCAGGTCTCCGGGATCATGACCTGAACCTCAGGCAGTTGCTTAACCAACTGAGCCACCCAGCTGCCCAATAAATAAAAATCTTTAAAAACGAAAAAAAAGGCATGTATCTGCCTTCATTTCATGTTCACTTAATTGACTCAGAACTGCCAGAGAAACTTTGGTTTTTAATAAGACTACAAATAATTCCTTAACGCATGATTTTACAAGTTGAGTGGTTTGCTTTGAATCGTGTTTACAAATTTTATGAAAATGACATCGACACTCGTACCCTTCTTTCCCCCAGCCCACAGCAAAGCTCTGGTACTGACACAGGTGCATTAACCGGGCACATTAGCCACCAGCCCTTCTCCTCACCCCGAAAGTCCATTGCCATGTATAATCTTTCAGACTTTAATTTGCCCTAATTATTTTCATATTTTAAATCAAATTATCTTATAACGTGCTCCCTTTTAAAGTGTGTGGTGTGCCCTCAGTGATCTGGCAAAGCTTATTATGTCATTTACATTTTTCTTCTGGAAAGTGTCATTCCTTCTTCCCGACCGCCACAAAGCACTCTGAGAGTGGTCGCAGCGTAGCTTCCTACAGCAAGCTGACTCACGTGGCATTTAAAGGCAGGTTTCATTGGGAGAAAAGAACTGCCTTTTCAGTAATAATGCAAATTAACACAGCAGAGCTGAGAGATGAGGCCTAATTCTGCAGGATAAACAGTTTAACTGTGCAAGTTGGATTTCGTTTTATATTTGTGACCCAATGTTGCACATTCTGTTCTTTCAGTATCGTAGGCTTTTCACAGGAATAACCCAAAAGTTGTGATCTTTTTGTGTGTGTCTCAAATGTCAGATCTGAAGCCTTTGGAATAAAGAAGCCACAGCTCGAAAGAATGTTCCTTTTTGTAGTGATTGAGTAATTGTGGTCACTTTCACATTGTCCTTATGTCAGATTCTGAGGTTGGAACTCTAATGGCCTAATAATTCTTTAGAATCTGAGACCAGGAACAGCTGCCAATATAAACTGTCATTTTCCTTTCATCTAAGTACATCTTAACTTTTTTGAGAGTGGTATATTATTTGGTTACTTTTCAATTTCTTAAACTGGGTTTTTTTTTTTTTAACAGATAATAAAAATGATTTCTAGACACACTGCTCGCTCTGATTAACCTTAAAAAGATCGTGTCTTACATCTTTAAACTACGAGCAAATTTGAAAAGTGGTACCTTTCTCAAAAGCAAACGTGATTTCACTTCTCGTTTGATAATACTGACAAAATATGGTTGACTTAGTCTTTTCACTCTGTGGAGTGTGGAGACAGGATCAGATGTAATTCTGTGACCTGTCTTGTCAGAAACATTTTCAGCTAGAGTCCTGGAAGGCTAAACTCTCAGCCGCCCCGTTCGTGATTCTGCCACACCCGCCCCAGCCCTCCCCAAGCCCTCCCGCCACATCTGGCCTGCACCTTGGCGGCAGCCTACCTACTTGGGCCTGGCGTCACTCTGCAGAATTAGTTCCTCACAATTCAGCGCAAAACACGGGGGCATGAACAGGCCAGATACCGCCTCGGGATAAGCAAGATAAATGGCTTCTGGCTTCGGCGTTTGGAAGGTAACAAGTGACTGTGATGAAAACGGACTCAGGAGCGGGTTGGGGACAGCTGGCAGGGGCGACGGGATGCCAAGAGGGTGGAGAGGAGGACAGGGCACTTCGTGTGGCCATTCCCAGGGTCTGCTGCTGGAGGAGGAAGGAGACGAGGCAAGGCAGGAGGCCGGGAACAATGTTCTGTTTAAGGCAAGAGAGGTACACCTCTCCTTTCTTTTCTTCTATGAAATAAAAATAAAAACTAGGGGCACCTGGGTGGCTCAGTCGGTTGAGCGTTAGATTCTTGGTTTTGGCTCAGGTCATGATCTTAGGGTCCTGGGATCGAGCCCCGCGTCGGGCTCCACACTCAGCTGGGAGTCTGCTTGAGATTCTCTCTCCCTCTCCCTCTCCCCTTCCCACCCCTGTGTATGCACATGAGTACATGCGCGCTCTCTCTCTCTCTCTCTGTCTCTCTCTTTCTCAAGTCTTTAAAAAAATAGAATAAAGACAAAAATTAAAACTAAAAAGAGAATAAAGGAAGTGTTGTATTTTTTATTGTGGCAGAGACCAGACAATAGATTACCACGAGTAACAGTAATGTCCTACACATACATGTATGTGTCTAGATACAGATATTTGGAAGGTGTAGTTGTATATTCTGTGTTTCGAGAAACATAATAACCTTTAGTATAATGTGCTGCATTAAGGACGTTTGGAAAGGCTGATGATGATCGAAGTACCTTTCCTCAGGGAGTTAGTTCAAATATTTATCAGCTCCTTCTGCAAACACAGATTCAGTGTCAAGTGCGTGCCAGGCGTCCAGCCTGGTGCTAGTTCTGCGGACCGGAGGCGGAAAGAGCCCCAAGCTCCTGCGGCTCTCAGTCCTGCGAGGACCCGGACTCTAACTCCCCAAAGCCCTAGATGAATAGATGGATAGGTCCACCCTTAGCTCTCAGGATTGACGCCATCAAGCAGAGCAGGTGGGGCAGCTTCCAGGCAAAGAAAAGAGAAAACAGGAACAGAGGGAGAAAGAGGCAGCGCGAGGAGCAAAACGTACAGAATGCGAAGTTAGTGTTTTAAAATTCCGGTCCGGTGCCTGAGTACCGTCCATGGGGACCTAAGCAGCCTGTGGAACCTCGCTGAGCCTCAATTCTGTGCTCTCTAAAGTAGGGGAAGCAACACCGACTGCCCAGGATTGCATCAAGGGTTAAAAATAAACCCCACGCTGTCCGTGAGAGCTGCCGTGGTTACTGATCCTGGCCAGGGCAGCCACAGGGCTCCGAGGCTTCGTGGGGCTCAGCCTGGCCAAAGCCAGGAGACAGAGGTCCCTGCGAGACGTGCTTAAGAGTTTGAGCTGTATCTCAGGGACTCTGGAGTCTTGCTTAAGTATTTCAGTGGGGGACGGACATAATTAGATTTCAGTTTAAGAAGATCACGCTGACAGCAGGGTGAGGGCAGATGGGAGAGCAGGAAAGACGGGGAACAAAAACACATGCAAACATTCTTCCCACTCCAGTAATCCTCCCTCTCCCCGATGACGCCATCACAGAAGCGGATACTCTCTGCTGGCAGCTACCAACAGGAAAAAAAGAAACTACAACTTGAACAACAAACACAGGAACAGTTGTATCACAGACCACAGTAACAATTGTAAACAAGAACACCTTCTAGCTCGTTGGCAGGCTTGGTTGAATTGGGGATTTTATATTCAAGCATAATATCAAGGAGCCCCTAAAGCTTTTAATCTCATCCTCAAACCCTTTTACTTTTTAAATTAGAAGCTCTTGGCCTGGGGTTCATCCGTGGATGGACTTCAGGCAATCTGTGAACTCCCTGAAATCAAAGACCGAATCGTAAGCATAGTTTTTCCAGGTCAGGAGTGACCACCTAACGTTGGTCAGATGCTGGCTGGATCTAGAACCCCGGAAGAGGTGAAGAGCGACTATGGATGTCTGTGTGTAGAAAAGACTGGCGTCGCATTGAAAGAATCCTTAATGGACCCTGAGACATTTCTGTCTGAGCTTCATACTCCTATGCCTGGCCGCAACCCCACATCTTTGCTCGGGTGCGTAATGGGCATTCCGCCCTTAACATAACGCATCCCAGGCTGAACAGATGTCCCGCCCCGACCCCTCCCTTACACCCCCCGACTACCTCCTCCTACCTGCTCAAGCCAAAACCCTGGGCATCTTTTTATTTCCATGCTCTGCATCCACCCCTTGGGGCCATGACTCTGTCTTCAAACCGCCAACTGCTCTCTCCTACCACCCTGGTCCAATTCCCCATCGTCCTCCAGTGTGTTTCGGTGACCTCCACCCTGCCTCTCTGAATAAAATCTGAAGTTGTTATTTGCCCTCTGAGGCTTTGCGTGACCTGACGTGACTTGGCACCTATCATGTCCGTGAGGGTGTGGCTCCCCCGGTGCCCACTCTCCACAGACTCAAACACCCCTACCTCAGGGCCTTTGCACAAACAGTGTCCCCTGCCTGGAAGGCTTTGCCTGCAGATGTCTGTGACTTGCTCTCTCCCCTCCTTCCGATATTTGCTCTAGTCTTCCTGGGCCATCTGTTTAAGATTGCAATACCTTCCCTGACCCCATTCCAGAATATCCTCCTGCCCTGCTCTATTTCTCTTCTCCACTTATCACTGATATGTTACACTTATTTGCTTATTGTCTACCCCCCAATGTAATATAAGCTTCATGAGAATGGGGAATTTTTTGTTGTCTGGTTTCTTTTACTCTTCTACGCAGAGTACCTATCACAGTTCTTGACACATAACAGGAAGTCCATTGTCTTGATGGAATGAATTTTGTTTTGAGAATTTATTTGGCACCTTTGCTGTTACCAGGCTATGTGTCCTTCTCGCTGTAACTTTCTGTATATCATATCCATAATTATGTCAGATTGTTTGGATGCATTCTGTTTCTTTTCGAATTCACCTCTTTACTTAAAATAGTAATGGAGGCAATGATGCTTATTGATCTCACGGTTCCTAAATTCCCCATGTTAACCTGAATTCTGTTTCCAGCAGCCACTTGGCCACTGAAAAGAGAGTTCCTCTTCGTACACATCTTACAGGCTCCCCAAGTCCCACACCATCCTCCATGACTTAATAAAGAGATTCCTTTAAGGTTACTATTAGTATAATTTGGAAACCCGTCCTGCTGGTGCGACATTACAATTCCTAGGCTGCCACAACACTTTTCCAGAGTGCCGCGTACCTTGCAGGTGGACTGAGCTGCTTTCATTAGCTATAGCTTTATACTTTGTTGCACGCGTGTGGCTCTGTGCTTAGAGACGTTTTTCTAAAAGGAACCGACACCTGCTAACATGTCTGTCTTCCGTCTGGAAATTGTTATACTAGTTATTCCTAAAGCAGAAAACACCTGGGCGTGCCCCTGAGAGTCTGGTTTTGTTGGCCCGAGATGGGGAGCAGCAGTAAGGCCTCTAGCTGAGGTTTTCATGGCCGTTCAGGGGGTAAAACTTCTTTTCGAGGATGCGACTTTTTAACATGTATGTGTTAACATGTTCTCTTCCACTGTTTCAGGCTTTACAAGACGAACTAGAAAACCGCACCAGCCAGGTGCGATGCGCAGAGAAGAAACTGCAGCACAAGGAACTGGAATCCCAGGAACAGGTAGGTGCCCTCCCTGCTGCCGCGTGGCTGGTTGTCTTGCTTCCTGTCTCCAGGCCGAGCAGCCCCTGTGGCTCCGGTTGCCCCTGGGATGCGTTGGCCGCAAGGAACAGAATAGCCCACCCCTGGTTGGCATAAACGGCGTAGGGACTGATGACCTCACATGACCGGAAGTCTGCAGGGAGGGCAGGCGCCGGGCTCAGGGCCTCGGGCCTGGCTCTGCTTCTCTGCCATTCCCATGGCTCTGCCTCCTGGGATGGCTTCATCCAAAAGCCATCCAAGAGGGCTACGGCAGCTCCGGGCATCCCGCGCAGACCTAGCAGTGTCCAGAGCGCCCTTCCAAAGAGTAAGAAGAGCTTTCCCAGAACCGCCCCCGCAAGCATCCCTTCACATCTCATTGGCCAGAACTGGTCATGTGCTCAGCCTGGCCTGTCCAATCCCTGGCAAGACTCAGGGCCCCCCCCCACCCCGCCCCGGACTAGCCTAGACCCATCAGGATGCTCCTGCTGAGGAAGGACAGAAGAGGAAGGGCAGTCTGGACCGAGATGGGGGGAATGGATGTCGCGTGTGCATCGCAGTGTCTGCCACGTCATCACACTCATATGTATGGACATTCTCGGACTCCCGTAAATCAGATTTTCTTTCGAACTTTAATTTTCCCCCTCTTTCCATTATGTTGGTGAAAGAAGTCTAATAGAACCAGAATAATCTGGCTATGACAGTAGCTAATGACCTATTTGATCTTAAGACGACAGGATTATTTTCATCCAGTTCTTCTGGTTATAGTGAATTATTCTTTGTGGTAATTTTGACAGCTTAAGTGAAAAAGTCGACATTATCAATAGAGATCGTGAGTCTTAATGAAACCTTTGATAAATGCATTGTCCCCAGCCACTGGGTAGAGGATTGCTAACGTTCTCATAAGTGCCACCAACCTTTGTGCACAGAAGGCGCCAGAGGTATTGACGGATTCCCACCCTTCAGCTGTCTCGTGGAAACACGAGGTTAGATGATTATGGCCTTGTGGGAAGAGTAAACACTGAAGTGCGGCTGAGAGGGAAACTTTTTTCATCTTTGCAGATGTTTACAAACAGGATCCGAGGGAGGGGTTTGCACAAAATGGCACATGTGAGCATCTGGTAGATGTGGAATATTAGTGCTTAGTGACTTGACCTCCTAGAACTCCTTCCTACTCTCTCATCTATATCCTGTGTAAGGTACCTGCTATGTATCTATGTATAGATCATGTCTTACATGATAGGTGTAAGCATGTATGTATGTGCACATCCGTGGACCTGTGTGAATTGCCTGGAGTCTAATGTACAGCGATCAACGGGATCGCAACGTAAGACGGTACCAGGGTGAAACACTTAATAATAACTACACGTGATCAAATGCCCGAAGGTAGCACTGTCCAGACGCATTACACGTGGTAGTTCCTTTGTTGTGGGAATAACCACAGAGGACCAGGACAGCCATCCCCATTTCACGGAAGGTACACGAAAGCCCAGAGAGGCTGAGTAACTCGTCCAAGCTCACACAGCGAGTGAGTAGTAGAGGTGGATTCGAACTCGGATGTATCAGAATTCTGAAGCCTTCCTCCTGCCAGTGGCCTATGGTTGCAGATCCCTGTGGTTCAGTAGCAAATGCCGCTCACCGGCCCTGGACAGAGACTGCAGAGGGCAAAGGCACCCGAAGCCGAGCCGATCTGGCAGCCGGTGACGATGGCTCCTCGGACCTCGGACACCAAAGCGTCGTGTTCAGGAGCAGCCCGCACAGGCCTGCATGCCGCAGAAGGGCCGCTGAGCTCACCCTCCGTCTCAGGTGCTCGAAACTGGAAGAAGACCGCTGCTTAAAGGCTGGGAACGGTGCTCCCTCCTGGGGCTCCTCCAATTTGTGATAAAACATGACTTAAGGTAAAACTTGGTTGACGTCACTCCAATTCATGGCAAAACTTCACACAGAAAATTCCACAATATATTGAGAGTAGGGAAATTAAGAAATCCCAAATGAACAATAGGGAAGGATTCAGGGGCGATTTTCTGTCTTTTTTTTTTTTTACTTCTTTTTGATCATCAAAGTTGCTTTCATCTCTGCAGTGACAATGGCTTTTTAGACTATTTCTTGCACTAATTCCTGATATCTTCTGTTAGGGCTACAGTCTACCAAAGAAATGTCAGGAAATACCCATGGGTAAAATTGAATATTTCGTAATCGTTGCAACCATAAAATGTTGAATTCTTTCCACAAGATCCTAGGGTGTGGCTAGGATTCAATGCCAGTTGTTTCAACAAGACTGAAGAGCAAATAATAGGCACATAATAAATCATATTCCTCTATCTTTCACTTAATTTAACTTTGGTTTTATCTAAATTTGACCTATGGCCCCCTTCAACTTGTGACACTGATGCAAATAGTCAAAAATAATTACAAGTATCACCACAGACATTTTGTGGGGTCTCCTTATAGAGGAGCTTACTTAGGATACTTCCGATGTCAAAATTGTGTAGGGTTTTCTTTTTTGCATCTGTCAAAGCAACTTCAGGACCAGTAGCCAGCCTGACATCAGCCTATCAAATAATCAAAACAGCTTCTTGGAACTTTCTTCTCTTTCTTTTCAACCAAATATTATTATCCTGATACTCGTTGCACAAAGAATCAAAATTGAGACTGGCAGAATTACAAAGGACAATTTCCTGGCCTTCCTTTTTTAACTTGCTTGCTTAAAAAAAAAAAAGTTTAAACTGTTTCTGTTTTTCATTTAAGAAAAATTCCTGTGTTTTGAGTCTATAAAAACAAAAAATGAATGAGGCATTTTAAAAGTTATGTTTTTAATTAAAAACAAAAAGCTGCTTCTCGTCAGGTCTTGATGGGTGGTATTCCTGCTGGCCGCCCCTTGCCTGCACGCCATCACCTTGCCCCTCACCCTGGGGGCCTCAGTCAACCGAGTCACCAAAGAGGGCTTGTTCACCCATACTTCCAAAGGGTTAATTTGCTCTGATGCACTTTGAAGATAACACGAATAAAATGAGAAAAGTATTCATTTTCTAAGTCAACCCGGTAGAAGCACGTTTCCTATGATCCATAAATAACAAAATAATTTCAAAATCATCCTTGTTTTTTTCCATACCAGGAGTTAATAATTTCGAATTCTAGATTAGATCGAGCAAGAATCCCATAGGTGCAGCAAGAAGGGGGGATCAGAGCTCTAAGCGAACTTCCTCATTGTGCAGGGAAATGAAGTCATCCGAAAAGGAGGTGAATCCCTAACGTGGTAGTGGTGCGTCCAGGGTAGGACTTCTGCTACCTATGCGCTAGGCGGGCAGCTCACTCCCAGGAAATTGTTTTCCATTATATCGCGCACTCTGTAAAATGGATAAATGCCATACATCTCTTAGGTTCAGATATGTGTAAAACTAAATCTCATTCATAGGAGCAGACAAGATTTCATTGTTTGCAATGAGACTAAGTAATTTGCTAGCCTTGGCCAAGATAATTTGGTCTAATAAGTCACAGAAAAGAGAGGGAAGAAATGAAATAGTCTAACATTTTACTTGGTATTTTTAACACTATACAAAAGTACCAGGCAATGTCAGATAATAACATACATGGGATAAAAACCCTCCTTTGAACTGAGTATCTTCAGTTTTGAAAGTATGAGTAGCTTTGATTACATTGGTCACGCAGTTTCGCGGAAGATGATTTTAAATAAGTTAGTGAGAAAAAAATACCTTCAAGATCCAGTAAAAAAAAAAGCATATAGTGGTGTGCATTTCACTCGCAGGGTCATACTTTTTTTTTTTTTTTTTTTTTTTTGCACATTTCATTCTTTTGATAGGTGTATTGTGCTGGATGGTGATAGGTACTGAGAAGACACAGAGATAAATCATAGTTCTTGTCCTCAAAGAGCTTACAGTCGAGTAAAGCAGAGAACATATGTGCAAAAGGGACTCCAGGCATGGAACTTAAAGGAGATTCTTTTTCTTCTAACTGGCATAGAGGCTCAGACTGCATCACAGGATGCAGAAAGAACACACACATTGGTACTGCTGTCCCTCTTCCCCAAGGGGAAAGGACGGAAAGCTCTCTAGCTGGTAGAAGGGTAGGGCCTACCTCCCCAGGCAGAGCTCAGAGCTTGCAGGCAGGCGGTGGTTTCAGAATCCTGTGCCCTTCAAGGGAACCAGGTCTTTGCTAGGTGGTGGGGGCGGGACAGGGGGAGCAGTGCTTCTGCCAGCTTCTCATGGAGCGCCTGGCCGCCTACCTCATCGTGGTGCCTGGGTCTGCCCCTGGAGATCCTGTCTGGTTTTATGGCCAACGTTTTGGGGCAGCCAACTGGTTTAGCTCCTAGTCGTATCTGGTGCGCCTAGGCACAAAAAGTCTGGACTATGCTGACAGGAGTAACTCATAAATTGTCCTAAAATAACAAGCAAAGGCAGCCTACTAAATGGGAAAAGCTATTTGCAAGTGATATATCCTATAATGGCTGACATCCAAATTATATTAAGAACTTATATGACTCAACACTAGAATAACCCAAGTCATCTGATTAAAAAATTGGGCTGAGGACCTGAATAGACATTTCTCCAAAGAAGACATCCAGATGGCCATCAGTCACATGAAAAGATGCTCAACATCATTCATCATCAGGGACATGCAAATCAAACCACAATGAGAGATCACCTCACACCTGTCAGAATGGCTAGAAGCAAAAGGACAAGAAATAACAAGTGTGGCGACGATATGGAGAGAAAGGAACCCTTGTGCACTGTTGGTGGGAATGCAAACTGGTGCGGCCACTTGGGAGAACAGTGTGGAGGGTCCTCAAAAAATTAAAAATAGAATTACCGTAGGATGCAGTAACTCTTACTTCTGGGGATTTACCTCAAGAAAACAAAAATACTTATTTGAAAAGATAAATGCCCCTTTATGTTGATTGCAGCGTTATCTATAATAGCCAAGATATGGGAGCAACCTAAGTATCCATCAGTAGAAGAATGGATAAGGAAAATGTGGCATAAATACATGAGAAAGAGAGCGAGAGGAAGAAATTGGAAGATATGTGAAATATATATAAACGGGATATATACAATGGCGTAAATTCTCTCTATATGTATGTGTACACATGATAGAACATTACACAGCCATAAAAAGTGATGGGATCACGCAACAACATGGCTGAACTTAGAGGGTGTTATGCTGAGTGAAGGAAGACTGAGAAAGACAAAGACCATGTGATTTCACTCACGTGGGTTCTCAAAAGAACAAATGAACAAACAAACAAAAGGCAGAATCAGAGCTGTAACAGAGAACAAACTGATGGCTTCCAGAGGGGAGGGCATGAGGAGGATGGGCAAAATGGGTGCGGGGGGAAGGGAGATACCAGTTTCCAGTTATGGAATGAATAAGTCCTGGGCATAAAAGGCACAGCCTGAGGCATATAGTAAATGATCCTATGATAGCATTGTATGGTGACAAATGGTACTATACTTGGGGGGGGGGGCGGAGCGTAATGTATAAATTTGTGAAGTCACTATCTTGTACACCTGAAATTAATGGAACATTGTGTGTCAATTATACTCAAAAAATTGGAAAATTATTAAAAAGTGCAAAAACCAAATCAATAATGTAATATATATTACACATAATATATATTATGGGTGCACATATATGCTGGATATAAAACCCAGTCACACTTAACATTTCAATCACAGCTTTGGAGCAGCTCACTTTATATTTAATTGATCTAGCCACATCAATTAATTTAGGAGAGAATCTAGTGAACAAGATAGTCACAGGTGATTGTGTGTGTGTTTGAGGAGGGAACAAGGGTGGTCCCAAACACCCCTACCAAGACACAGGAAGGAGAAAAAGGAGAGGCTTCAAGAACAAGTATGATCCAGCAGAGAAGCACTACCGCTTCTAGGTTGATCTTTGTCGCTACTGGTCATATGCTCTTGGACAAGTCACTTATCCTTTCTGGATATCAGGTTCATAAAATGTCGGTAATAATACTTTCCCATAGAATTGATATAAACATGAAAACAAGATAATGTGTGAGAAATACTTCAAAAAGCATAAAACTTAATGCAGATGAAATGTGTGTCGTCATAGTTGTTCATAAAGTACAAAGGGACATGTGAGCTAGGCGTTAGCAGGAAGGAAAGACATTTGGAACAGACTGAGGGAAGACGTGAAGCAGAAGGGGCTCCGAAGGTTCCGGGAAGAGTGACAGTATCGTGGTCAGAGGGTGGTAGCATCAGTCAAGAGGAGAATAAGACCAGAGAGCTAGCTGGGTTCATTTCATCCTTTCAAAAAAAAGAACAAACCTGCGTTATTACCTGTTCTTTACCAAGCACTGCCCTGTGTGTTAGGAGTATTGGTGGCCAATCTTGGATGTAGTACTAAGACAATCAGCCATTGGTCAGAAAGCAGTCGTCCGCCATTGAGGATTTTTGCCCTTTAACTGGATAGTGTTCTATGATTGCATTTATACTTTAGAAAGATTAATCTGGCAGCAGAAGATGAGATGAACAAAAGATGAAAAGAGATGAATTCAGAGGGGGTACAGCACTAAAATTCACATCACGAGTTACCAGAGATCAGGAGGGCTCAAACTCGATCTCGTCAAAGGGAGTAGAAAGAAAGGAGGAGATGAGAAGACTCACTTGAAATTCACAGAACACAAAGACTTAGAGGGCAAAAGAAAAGAATAATACCACATCTTTGAATTGATAGGCTGATGAATAGTGTATTGTCCACGAGATGTTGAGTCCGAGCGGCTAGCTGCAGGACATTCGTTTGGAGACATGTAATTGAAAATCTGAACTAGAACTCAAGAAGGAATGGAAACATGTCTGGATCCTCTCGATGGGGGAACCTAGCAAAGCCCAAAGGATGTGGGTGATACGGAGAGGCAAGAGACGAGAGGCCCACGGGCAGATGCATGGACAAGAAAAAGTAGGGGAGGATACGAAGAGAGTTTTAAAGGAATCATTAGTCAAGGAGAGAGGAGCAGAGCCAGAAGAATTTAATGTCATGAAAACCAAAGAGAGTTCCCCTCCAGACTTTTAGCTCCTTCAGGGTAATGGCCCTTGTATCAACTCAAGGCACGCCCCCCCCCCTCCAGTGCTTGTCGTCACAATGAATTACTCAGTAAAGTCCTCGCTGCCCAGAATCTCATTCTGAAAACTCTCCTGCCCCTCCAATGTCCCTCTCTCATCTGTGCGCTTTTAACACTTTCTGTGAAACTCTGTTAAAGGTTTTCCCATCACAGTCCCTTAGTAGATGTTTGCTCTTTGAGGGTGGGCCCCTGACTTGAAACCGTATCATAGTCATCCTTATAACTCAGCATTCGGCTGCGTGCTGGGCCCATGTGGCACCCAGTGATTTTGTGAAAGGAAGACAGCAAGGAAGGAGGGCGGATTAACAGCATCGTCTCCCACAAGGAGTCTGAGAATGAAGAGTTCCGAAGCCACCGAACTTTGGACTCCAGATCCTTTACGTTGCACTCCGTAACCATAGCTAAGTAGACTTTCTGAACAGATTCTTGTCCAGGCTTTTGTTAGAATAAATATTATATAATTGTCCTCTGGGGCGGGTGGGACCATTGGGCGTTCTCATCATGGCTTCTGTCATGGCTTATCTGGGGCGCTCAGAACGGTTCATAGGTTGGGGAAAACCAAGAAGAAAGCAGAATGCCAACTCCCTACCCACACAGCCCACCTTTCCTCTTTTATTCCTAGTAATTATTTCCACCTTTATTGAGGTATAATTGACAAATAAAATTATATATACTTAAAGCAAACATAAAACAACATGATGATATGATATACATTGTGAAATGATTGCCACAATTAAGTTAATTAACACTTCCATCACCTCACCTACTTACTGCAGTGTGTGTGTGTGTGGTAAGAATGCTAAGATCTACTCTCCTGGCAAATTTCAAGGAGACAACACAGTATCATTAACGATAGTCACCGCGCTGCATGCGAGATCCCAGAACTATCTTAACTGCAAGTTTTCACACTTTACCCAACATCTCCACAACCCCCCACCCACTCTCCGGCCCCCCGGCAGCACAATATTCCACTCTGTTTCTGTGAGTTTGCCTTTTTTCTGTCTTTTTAAAGTTCCACAGAGGGGTGAGAGCCTCCAAGTTCTCTGTGTTATTTCTCTCAGCCTGCTGTCCTCTGGGTTCCTCCATGGTGTCGCAAATGCCTCCTCTCTACACCAGGGCCACAAGATGCCCTCAGAAGGACAAAGCAGGAGGGATACCAACCAAGTCCTGTATTTTCTCTGCAGATAAACTTAGCATTCCGCAGCTTCCTTCCCAGGTTCCTGGGTTTAAGAATGAAACTGGATCCCTTTAGTGTTGGTGGCTTTGGGGTCACGTCACCCATCTCTGGCAGAGCCTTAGCTGCCTCTCCCTGTCCACCCTTACAACGCTCATCATTTGTATTCCCAGAGACTTTATTTGCCTCCCACAAAGCCCAGTGATCTATGGGAGAGTAGCGTGGATTTTAGGGGAAGCAACATCAATATCTCTAAAGTTTCCATTGAGTCACTCTGCTTGCCTTTAAACCACCTCAGTCATCAAGAGTAACTAACAAATCCGTAGAGTCACAGACAGCCCTACAGAAGAAGACACTCTGTAGACAGAAGATCAATGAGGCAATCATCATGACAATTGTTAAGAGGAAGAATCAGCCTTTTGCAGATTTCCAGGCCTTTAATTTCTGTTTTCCATAATGGATTTTAAAACTTCACAGTCTTAGCTGCTGTTGGCTAACTCATCTGCAGTGGAATCTATTTAAAAGTACTAACAGCTCAAAACTATGTTTTATCCCAAAGCACATTATGAAAACAGGAATAATAATTGCAACAGAAATAAAATTCAAAGACTTTTATTGACTTTTCATGTTTAATGGTTATTATTCTGGCTTGTTTCGAGTAATCTTAATAACCACAGTTTATTTACAAAATTCAGACTAATTCTTTTGTTCCCAGGCCAACAAAATACATTTGTTCCCAGACAGCTGGTATGATGCATCATTCTAAAATTTGTGTTGTTATGAGGGATAGAACCACATTTAATTTTGGCCACATCTTATTCTCAATGAGAGTTTCTTTGAATACTTGCCTCTGTTTTCTGAAAAACACTTGAAGCACAGTGTCGGGGACATGGGTATTTTCGTTAACATATACATCTCATCAAAATTGTCCTTATAAATAGTTCTGGTAGAATTCTAGATTTTCGCGGCAAAACAAGTCAACCCTTGTACACAAAACCTCTACTGCAGACTGCACGATGATCACAACGCTGTTGTTAAAGGAGAACTTAAAGCAGCTCTTCTGGGATGAATGTGTTCAGCATTTCATCAGGGCTTTCTAGAGATTCCCTTTTAACTTCACTGGGCTGGTTGGGCTTGGGGGTAGGAGAGATGAGGCGTGTTTTTAATCCTGTGCTTTGCTGATATATCAAATCCCAGTGTCAGCGAAGCACCCACTGCATCATTGCCGGTGTTTTTCCCTAAAGCATTCTCTACATTGTCGGAGTGGCTCTTTGTCCATGCAGCGAACTCTGGGGGACGATGGGGACAGGGGACGAGAGTCACAAACGGGCTGCACGGACTGGGCTCTGACCTCAGGCTACCAGCTTCAAAGCCTGGCTGTCTGCGTCTGCCGGGGGCTAGGTCTCATCTTGCACTCCTGTAATGAAGTAATGTGATGATACATTCATTCTTCTTGCGGTCTGATTTTGTTTTTTCAAGGTAGTTTTGGCTGGATTTTTTTTGAGGGGGGGGCTGGAATTTTAGTGGGGCTTTTTTTAATTGCTTTTTTATTCCAAAAATGATTTACTCCAAATCAGTCAATTATAGAAGCACTTAAAACCCAAGAATAAAAGCTCAAAACCAAGTTTTCTTCTATGCCACCTTTTTAAATTGGTGGACAAGAAGAATGATCACAGGCATTAACCTGGGCAATGGGATACAGTCTCCCAGGAAGAGACAAAGGAGAATACATCCCTGAGCAGTGTCCTGTCAAGGCTGAGTTTTCTGGCAGCTGCTAAGCCCTGAATTCATGGAATTGAGTGAACAGCTGGAAGGAGGAAGTCACAGAAGAGAGGAACACGGAGATGGTAAAAGACGGTGGGAGTGAGTCGGCACAGTGACAGAAACGTTTGATGACTACTTACTGTGCCTGTCACACTCAGAAAAAGGGAGCTAACGCTCTGAGCTAACACTTACTTACAATTCCTCTTCTGCTCCCATCCAGCCAGAAAAGACCTCCTTCCTGCTGAAAGAGGCTATTTTGAGGTAGAAGCGATTGAAATTGTTTATTGTCAAATAAATGACAGAGCGCAGGTATTTTAGAGGCCTCAGATGTGTATCAGTTTAAACTAGAAATAAGGAAAGAAAGGTGATATTTTTTACACAAAGGAAAATTCAGAAATTTAAAAGGCCCTTTGAACATACTTTACATGAAGGTAACCTTTTGGATTTCTATACAGAGCATGAGGACAGGTCCAACTGAAAAAAAAAAATATTGTCATAAAATGTTCCAGTGCAAAGAATGACTTCTTGAATCACACGGAGAGATTAAAACTGGGGAAGAATAGAGCGTCATTGGCATGATTAAAATTGTATGACATGTGACACCTATTTTGAAGCAGGCAACCTAATAAGCTCGTAGAGTTGATGTGGAAATCTTGTCCTCTAGGAGCTTCTGTTGTTGTAATAAAGGAAACCATCATTTAAAGATCCATTTTTGGTTTTGTATGTGAGATTTACACTCAGGTTTATTGAGAAGTGGCAAGAAGTAGGAGTAGAAAACCCTCTGACAGGAGATTTTTTTCCAATTTTAATTAAGGAGTAGGGGAGGGTGTGCACTGTGTTAGCCACGACAGACTTATATGGGGGGCTCTTCCTGGCTCAGGTGGGTAAGAAGGCATGGTGGAGAAGAAAGGGCCCAGACACCATGCTTACGTCAGGCTTGGTTCTTTCAGCAGCAGCAGAAAGGATCTGACAGATGGCACCTCGGGCCTGGCTCCCCACTATGGACCCAGGGCAGCAATTTATCTTGTTTTTCTGCCCTTCTGCTTTAAGATTTTATTTGAATTAGTGTCCATGCAGAAAGAATGGGGGAAAGTCGGAAACCTTTGGAGACCAAATGATTCCAGATGCTTCATTTGGCTCAGAAGATGTTGTTTGCTTGAGTTGGTAAACAGAGGAAGGTAAATGAGAGGGTAAATCGGAACACGCCACAGTAACCGAATGACAGCTCAGAGTGAACTCTCTAAACTCATAAATGATATGTTCAACGTTTCAATTCAATTCAACGAATATTTCCTAAGTACCTACTATATATCATCCTTTATTGGCCTTGGTAGACATCAATGAGCAAAGAAGAATCCTTGCTCTTGTGAAGCTAACATTTTAGTGATAGGTTCTTCATAGCCTTTTGCATTTCTGTATAAATTTTAGACTCAACTTGTCAATTTCTAGTGTCTCCCAGTCCATGAACATAGTATATCTCTCCGCTTTTTTTAAGCATTCTTTAATTTTTTGTGTTATATAATGACATCTTACGTGTCTTATGTTAAATTTATTCCTATTTATTTTATATATTATGATGCTGTTTAAAATGGTATAACTTTTAAAGTTTTATTTTTCTCACCATTGGTTCCTGGCATATAGAAATAAAGTTGATTTTGCCTAGTTTCCCTTTATCATTTTAAGAAAGTTTCTTTCTGTTCATACAAAGATTTTTTCACTTTTAAATTATAAGTGGATATTTCTTAAATGACCTTTTTTCCATTCTTTGAGATAGTCATATGAATTTTGCCCTTCATTCCGCTTATGCAGTGAACTTTGTAGATTAGGTTTCTAACAATGAATCATCAGTGTCGAGCTTCTAGAATAAGCCCTTTTTGCTCGTGATGACTTATCCCTTTTTATCTTTTGCTGGATTCTGGTCTGCCAATATTTTGTTTAGGATTTTTACATCTGTGTTTATGAGTGAGATTAGCCTTTACTTTTATTATAATGTTCTTACTAGATTTTGGTATCAAAGTTTGCTGTCCTCATAAAACAAAGTAGAGTGTCCTCTCTTTATCTGTTTCCTGAAAGAGTTTTCTTTTTTTTTTCCCTAGAAGAGTTTTCTAAAACTGAAATTATTTCATCCTGAAAATGGTAAATGAAGCCCTTGAGACTTAGAGTTTTCTTTGTTGGAAGATTTTCAGTTAATCGCATATATACTTTCTTTAGTGGTTATAGTATCAGATTTTCTATTTTAAAGTCTGCCTGACTCTCTCTCCTCTCTTTAAGACTATAATTATATGTATGTTAGACCCTCTAACTTTGTTCCCTGTTTTTGTATTTATTCTGGATATTTTTTAATCCAACTTCTAGTTTTTCCTTAACTGTGTTTAATCTGCTGTTAAACCCATTCTTAATGTTGGTTATTGTATTTTCCAGAGCTAGAATTTCTACTTAGGTTCTTTTTGGTTTTCTTTCGTATCCTAAAGTTCACAACTGTTTTTCTTATTTTGTTGAACATATTTATCTCAGTTCTTTTAAAGTCAAAATCTGATCATCATTATGTGGAATTCACATGGATCTTATTTTATTGTTCTTGTTTCTCTTGGCTTTTGGTCATATTGTCTTGCTTTCTTGTGTGCCTGGCTATTTTTCATTTAATGCCAGATATCTTATAGAGAACTGCATCGAAATAATTTGATAAGAAGTATCAAGTTATCCTAGGTATTTGATAATACCTAGAATGATGAGAATTTCCTCCAGAAAGAATTTACATTTGCTTCTAGGTAGGCAGGTGGTGGCCCTTGCTATCCTAAATAACCAGGGATTGAGATGATTTGAAGCTGGTTTTAGAGAGGGCTGGTCTATTTCCAATTCGCTCCTTCTAATAGGGTGTGAAATCCACCCAAAGCATGAGATTCTACCAGACGCTCCTGTTTAGTGAGACCTGGACTGCAGCTTGTGTCTCCATGGCTTTTTTTTGTGAGGCTGTTTAAAGATCTGTTCAGCTTCTCAGCCTTTTACCAACCACTCTAGGGTTGGCAAAGGCACTACATAAAAATGTCCCAAATGCCAGATGTACAAGCTTTCTTAATATCTATCATTTCCAGGATTCTTCCCTTCCTTTTTAGTTCCTGAATACTTTGAAACAGACTTGGAAGAGAATTATATGTGTGTCCATTACTAGAAGTGGAAATCCAGTATTTGCGTTTCTGTGAGTTGCTTCATCACACTCCTTGCTAATTTGTTCTATCGATTTGTTTCTCTAATTTGACCTATAGAAATTATTTTTCTTACATATTCTGTATCTTAGTGGTGTGATAATTTTGAAAATGCTTTCAGTTGCTTCTCCTTTAATTTTATACTCAATATTTTAATTATTTGAGAACATTATTTTTCATTTTTTCTTTATGGTTTCTAAGTTTGCCTAGGAAGGTCTTCCCTAACTTAAGATTATAAAATATATTCTCTTTGCAAATGTAGATAAAGTTACTAATCACTGACTTCAAAATAGGGAATATACCTATTCTAAACCCATGACCACTTAAGGGCAGAGAACTTTCTCTGGCTGGAGGCAGAAGAGATGTGACCGAAGGGGGGGGTCAGAGAGATTTGAAGTGTGAGAAGGATCCAGCACACTGGTGCTGATTAAAATTGGAGGGGACAATATAAGGTGGCCTTCGGGGGCTGGGAGAGGCTCCCAGCTGACCGCCAGCAAGGCAATGGGACATCAGCCCTTAAAGCTGCAAGGACCTGAATTGTGCCCCAAACCTGAATGATGAGCTCAGAAACAAATGCTCCCCTAGAGCTTCCAGGTGAGAGTCTAGGTAGCCAACACCATGATTTTGGCCTTGTGATACCAGAGCAGAGGAACCAGCTGGGCCTCTTCTGACTTATGACCTTATAGAACTGGGAGATAGTGAATTTGCATTGTTGCAAGCTGCTAAATTTATGGTAATTTGTTGGAACAACAGTAGAAAGCTAATGCCGGGCTCTTACCTTATTTTTTATATTTTATTTCCAAACAGATAGGCAATTATTGATACCCTTTACTGACTGAGATATTTGGAATGCTACCTTTGTCAAGAATCATATTTTCCATATATGCACGAATCTTTTTGGGACTTTGTATTCTTTCTTATTGATCCATCCATTCATCACCATTTTATGGTGCTTAAGAACATGAACTCTGGAGCCACAGTGCCTGGGTTCAAATCCGAGCACTGCCACTTCTACTTACTTGCCCTGGGACTTCAAGCAATTTACCTTACTTTTTTTGTCTCAGTTCCCCTATCTTGAAAATGGGTCAATAATAGTACCCACCTTGTAAAATCGATGTGAGAGTCATCAGTTATTACAAGTAACGTCTTTAGAAAAGTACCAGTAGGTAGTACCCTTTACCTCTAGCGAAAGGTTCCTCTTGCAATCTCTTTTTAGAATTGCCTGAGTCGTTCTTAAGCATTTACATTTTCATGTGAATCTTAGAATCATCTTGCCAACTTCTGTTTTGTAAAATCTCTGTGATTGGTTGGTTGGAACTGCACTGAGGTTATGAGTTAGTCTGGGAAGAATGAACGTCTTTGCAATATTGAGTTCATCTGTTCAGAAACTTCGCATCTCTTCGTATTTAATTATGTCTTTTGTGTCTTTCAGTACACTTGAAATTTATCTTTTTGTGGATGTCTTACGTTTCTTATTAAATTTATTCCCAGGTATATTGTGGCATTTTCCCCCCCTCTGTGGTTTTTCCCCATATAGTCTCTAAAAAGTCATGGCTCACGTTGAGGAAAGTGTTCACATTTTGTTTGTCTATATCCAGCCAACCAGAACTCTTCTCAACCTTAATTCTATTGAATTTTCAGTTGATTTCTTTAAAAAAACTTACATACATTTTCAGTTGATTTCTTAAGTTTATCTAAGTAGATAGTGACTTTGTTCCTTAACAGATAATTTTGTGTCTTCCTTTCCATCTTTCATCCATATTTGATTTTGTTATTGCTCCGGGGAGGCCTCAAGTCCAGCGTTGAGGAGCGGCACTGGCAGAATGAGTCCCCGTCTTTTACATGCTTTTAACAAGAATGCTTCTTAAGCCTCTTGCAAGTGTTTTGGTTTCTGAGGGTTTCTGATACTCTCTGTGGGGCTGAGATACATCACCTTTGTTGTAATTACTTATGTCCATGTTTTGTCCTTCCCACCAGGCTCCTTCAAGGGCCAAGTATATAATAGAGTAGGAATACACATATATGCACGCATGTGTGTGTATATATATATATACACACATCTACCTAGATCGTGTGTATGTGTCTATGCGAACTTGTGTGTAAGAGACATCTCACTCATAGTCGGCTTCAGCACAGAGAAGACAGAGTTTATCTCCAGTTGGTACAGGGAACTTGCAGCAATTAGACAGATACACCAAGAGCCTCTGAGTCCTCCTGCTGACCTGTGCTGTCATCCTCCACCAATGACTTCTCGGTCCATTCTTATTATGCCAATGGGGTCTCTTACGCATCGTGCAAGACTGTCATCTCCAAGGTGTCCCCCTAAGGGGGTCAGAGGGTACGTCTCCCCTTACTGCATATACACGCTCCCTCCCAACTCCCCCTTCTGGATCCCTTCACCATCAGGGGCAGATTTCTGTGAAGCCACCCTGCGGGCTGACCTTCAGATCCCCGGCCCATTGACTACTGTTTTCCTTTTTTGCCACCTGCTTACAGTATTTCCCTTTTCAACCAGCTGCACACTATTTGTTTTACTCCTCCCCACGCAGCCAAATAACCTCAAAGGACATCTGAGAAATGCATTTCCCTTTAGAAACAGTAGTATACATGTCTTTGTAGATGTTAATATATTTTATCAAATATTGTCTTTATTTCCTCATAATAGTAAGTTATTCTTTCAAGGACAGTAACGTGAGTTAATTCCCCAGTCATTTACATCGGACTTAGTCTGGGTACCTGCCCCTCAACCCCAGCCCCCCCCCCCCCGCCCCGTGCTTGGCCCAGAGTTGGTATTCAGCCGCTTGATCGATGAATATATGAATAACACATTCCATACGTTTTTGGACTGAGTTGGCTGACTCTCTGATTTATGATTCTGAAGTAGCGTCAACCTAGTTTTTATTAATCCTTAAAACTGCTAAATTCTTGCTTATGCCTATGTTGACCTTTTTAGTGAAGCTTGCATATGTAAAAATTACGTTGGTTCATTGCTGCCAGTTCTACTCCTTTGTGAGCTGGGACATTTAGGAGCAACTAAGTCTGGGGGAAGGCAAGATGAGGCGGAAGCCTGAAGTGCACATGATGTGTTGTGAAGTTGGCACTTTCCGGTGTTTGGATTTTTAAACAGGTGATAGATAATGATAAAAGGGTCCGCATTTGTGTGTACAAAGACATTGCCAGCAAATAGAAAATTTCCTGAGAATTTAAATTATGAGTTTTTAAGATTCCAGCTGACTTAAAACAGTGCACAGCGACAGGACCCAGAGAGGGAGTTGACCTGCTCATCAGGGAAATCCAGCTGTGGGATCTATGCCGCTATATTAGGGTATAGTTAGAGCATATTTTAAAAATGATGGAACAAAAGAGTTCTAGACCCTCTTCTAAGCATCAGTAAACCTCAAAGAAGAGATGCCTCACTGATGGGAGAAGCAAGCTATTTTTAACAGGAGATGGCTTCTATTCATTCAGCAAACATTTATTGAGCACCTATTACAGGCCAGGCGCCATCAGCCTAGAGCTTAAGATGAGTGGGAGGAGCTTTCCCGGAAGGAGCTCGTGGCCTCGTGGAAGAGATTCTTGAAGTTAACCTTTATTGCCCTGTTGACCCAGCATAATTGATTTTAGACTCCTCACAATCTCTTCTACTGACTTCTGGTCTTTGACAGTTGCCCTTTTTGTAGGTAACCTCTGCTTTCTGGTTTTTCTTTCTGACTTCTCACCGCTATGTATTCTGTCTTCCTGAGTGATATCATCTATCCCCAGGGGCTCCAGCAGTCATTTATTACAGCGATTTCTGAATTTCTAGTCGCAGGTGTACCTCTTTCTCAAACTCAAGTCCTGCGTATCTACCTGTGTGGGGACACAGGCACCTTAGTCTGGCATATCAAACCCTTGGGTCTACAGCCAGTGTCTTTAGGGGAAAAAACTCTTTGCTGCTAAATCTAGGTTTTATAGTCGATCTAACAGTTGGGGCTCAGTTATCTTCAGGAGGAAAGAGAACTCAGTCATTAGTCATAGGCAATATTAATAGAGTTTGTCTTAATACACAGCAATCAAGCTGGTGGTGTGATTTCAGTGAAGACATGGAAGGGTCAGCTGTCCCTTGCCCCAAAAAATGTTCGCTCTCCTGACTTGTTGAAAACTGAAATTATGGGGCCACAATTTCAAGTAGCAGGGACCAGACTTTATTTTTCAATTAGAGACATACTAGAGCAAGCTATCCCTCAAAACGGTCACCCATCACAACTTTTACCAAAAGACATTTTGGCAAGGAGAAAGTGGTGAGAAAGTGTGAAAATATGGTGTCGGCCCGGGAGTCAGGGAGAGCCTGTCTGGCGATGGGGCAGGGAGGGGCACCCTCGCTGGGATGAGCCCCGACTCTTATGCGCTTGTGTTCAATCATTATATTGTACACCTGACACTGATAGTACCCTGTATGTCAACTGATTGGAATTGAAATTAAAACTTACCAAAAAAAAAAAAAAGAAAAAAAGAAAAAACCCTTCCAAACTTGTTTTGGCTGAAAGGATGGTCTGAACTCTTTCCATGAATCAGTAGTGCTGAACTGAGAGAAGACAGACTGCTCACATTTTAGCAAAACTAGAGGAAAGGAGAGCCTGGGTGGCTCAGTCGGTTAAGTGTCTGCCTTCAGCTCAGGTCATGATCCCAGGGTTCTGGGATCAAGCTCCACATGGGGCTCCCTGGACAGCTGGGAGTTTGCTCCTCTCTCTGCCCCTGCTCGCTCGCTCTCTCTCTCTGCCTAATAAATAAATAAAATCTTTAAAAAAAAATAGAGAGAGAGAGAGGAAAGGAAATCCTTCTTCTCCCACCCAGGACAGGGGGAAAGTGGGTGTAACTCTGCGCTGTTGTCAGAGAGCACTGTGATTCCTGTCCAGCTTCTGTAATCCCAGGAACATTGCTCCCCGAAAGCCACAGGTAGTCAGCTGGTTTTAGAATTTTCTCTGCCTTTGTGGTTATGAGTGATGCAGACCTTTAGGGCTTAACCACAGAGGATTTTCCAGGTGGGGGTCGGAGTTGGGAAAACAAAACTACTGAAACACAAGTCCCTGGGGTAATAAGGTCTCTTTTTGTTGAAATGGGGTGACTGCCCCAAGAATGGGGTGCCAGGCATCAGGCCCTACACTGAGGGGCAGGAGTAGGTGCTGTGCCAAGGCTTCCGGGTGGTGGCAGACGCTGGACTTAGGAACCGCCAGACCCAGACGGCTTCTTTGATGTCTGCATTGTGCGTTTCATTCCTTGTGGTTGTTGCAGAAGTTAAGTTTACTCTCGGTATACAGATAATACAAACTGACCTTAGTGCTTTCCATTTTTGTCTGCCTGAATGTATGAAATGTAAAATACACTTGTTTCTGAAATTAATTCTCACCCTAATTCCCACTGCTAAGTGTGGGCCTCTCTTGGACTCCTTTCAATGGGCCTTTTGTTTTTGCATGAAAGTAGGAATGTTTTTAAAATGCGTATCTGTTATGTAATAAATTATAGAGGTATAAGAGAAAAGGATATAGGATTTTAGAGTTTTGGGGGTTTGTTTGGGATTTTTTGTTGGTTTTATCTGGTTCACTTTTTTTCTTTCTAGTGTATCGGAGTGGGACCACAGTTTAAGTCAATCCTATAAGAGATACCAACTCAGAAAATATCCTTTTATTCCCTTACCCCATTGCCCTGAAGTTGTGATTACTCTCCATAATTCCTTGGGCTTCTGCATTTGGTTCCCTGGACATTTTCCCAAGCTTGTTCAACCATTAGCCTTCTGGACTTCTGGGTTTAAGTACTGTCAGATCAGATTAAATCATGTGTTGAGGCTTGGTGGGTCCATCATTGTCCTCAATTTAAGAAGCATTATAGAGGTCACGACATTGCTACAAAGAAGGTGGCACTAATCCCTCCCTTTATAAAAGGGAGCGCTGTGGTATGCATTGCCCCAAATGCACCAGCCCCACCAGCACCAGGAGCCAGGAGCCAGCAATGCACTCATTTCCTCTGCTCTCACCGGGTACGTCCAGGGATAGGTAGTACAAAACCAGATGTCAACTCTTTTTCAAATACTCCTCTCTGATTTAGCATTAAATTTCCCTGGGACCAGATGCCAGTGTTTAAATAATATCCTGGAGGATCCAAAGAGAAGGAATTACTCATCGTGTTTCATTCATATAAAATCTGAAATAAAGGGGAGAAGAGTACAAAGAAACCAGAATACCTCTACTATGTCTTGCCAGACTCTCATAACTTGAAAAGAATATTGCCTCGCTTCGGAAAGCTTAGAAGTGAAGGGTCCTTTCTCTTTAATTATCGATCAAGCCTCTCGTTACTTGTTATTCGTGCTTCTTAGTAAAAACAAAAGCAATTTCTCTTGGAGGCAGTTTGGTTCTGTTTTCAGGAGATTGGGCAGCACTTGCTTTAAAGTGACTCTGCCCTTAATCACGTTACTTACTTATTTTATCACTTTAGACCTTGTTCTCTGAAATTATTGCTTTGAGGGTCTGCATCAATCAAGACCCACTGCAAATAACCAAACCCCTGGTCTCTGAATAATTATTCTCCATGCTGCTCCCCAGGTGGGACCCGAAGCCTCACTGAGCACAGGTGCCGTGAGGGCCTGAATTACAGCAAGGCCCGTCGTAGGCAGACCATCAGCAATATTGGCTGCTGGGGATGCGGGTGTGTTGTGAGCTAGAAGCCGTGTGGAAGTGGCCCCCCACGCAGTGTGAAACAGAGGCCAGCAAAAGGTTTGCCACCAGTGGAGAAGGTCCACTGAGGTTAAGTAGCATGAATGTATAGTTGACCCTATCAAAATAGTGTGTGTGTGTGTGTGTGTGTGTGTGTGTGTGTGTGTGTGTGTTATTCTTGACTTTCTGCAGCAGCAAAAGAGACCTTCTGGATGGGGAAAGCAGGTGGTGGGCAGTTCCCAGAGCTGGGGTTTGGCCCGGAGAACCCAGCAACATCAGATGTTGTGTGGAAAGTCTAGCTTAAGTCAGCCAGAGAGCTCACGTGGGAACTAACCCACTGATTTGGAAAGTAGGGAAGCCTTGGGTGAGCAGAGTTGGAACGTGCCTAACAGTGGGGCTGGGGGAGCAGGGCAGTTGGAGGTGCGGAAGGAGGTGTGGGGCTTGGGGCAGAGGTCCCGTGCCTAAGGATCCAGTCCGGTCAGTAGGGTGTGGTGACTTTTAAACAGTGGCCCTCCTCACGTCAGCGTCGCTGGCTGATGGGTTGGGTCAGCTCGTTGGGTGCCAAGTCAAGAGGCTTGTCAGAGAATCTCGGCCCTTGTCAAGTAATCCATTAGAAATAGCTGGTTGAAAACAGTAAGAATGCTTCGGTTCCTGTAACTGAGAAGTGGTATTGGCTTCAAAGGCGGCTTAATCCAATTACTCAAATTATGTGACCCAAAGCCAGTCCTCTCTCCACTTTTTAGCTGTGTTCCTACTGCTGGCTCCCTTGTCTGCAGGTTGTCCCCCTCACAGTTGCAAGATAACTGCTAGCACTTCCTGGGCCTGTATTTCCAGGCTCGAATCCGCAGGAGAGAGAAAGTTCCCTTTCTGCAGCAGCAGGAGTCTTGGGCCTGGTGTCACTGGCCCCGAGCTCTAACTCTAACAGCGGCCTGGGGCACAAGGCAGAGGGTAAAGGCCAGTCGTGCAAACCAATAGGGTTAATGAAGCAAGCCACCATAGCCTGGGGCCTGGGGCCACTGGGTCCTGAATCCGCCAAAGTGAGAGAACTCCGCTGTCTCCAGCCGCTGGGCCTCCGGTCCTTACCTGCGTTGTCTCAGCCGCTCTTAGGGCTGGGCTTGCAAATGAAAAGGCCCAGTGACCCAAGCAGAATGAGGATGAAAACAATCCAGAATGTGGAAGTGACCAGCATTCAAAGTGGGGTGTAGTCCTGGGCCGTTTGGGGGGCTCAGTTGGTGAGGCGTCCGACTCTTGATTTCAGCTCAGGTCATGATCTCAGGGAGGTGAGCTGGGCTCCCAGCTGCCTGTGGAGTCTGCTTAAGATCTCTCCCTCTCCTCCTGCAGCCCCCCACCCCCCACTTGCACTCCCTCTCAAAAAAAAAAAGTGAAGTGGTATTATGGGCTGGATGTTTGTGTCTCCCCAAAATTCGTAGGTTGAAACCCAAAGTGCCAGTGTGATGATATTTGGAGATGAGGCCTGTGAGGGGTTAGTGACGTCAGGATGGGATCGGTGCCCTCACAGGAAGACACACGAGCGGACTGACCGGCTCTGGGCCATGTGAGGACGCCGCGAGAGGCCTCCCCGCCAGACCCGACAGTGTCGGCCCCCTGGCCTTGGGCTTCGCAGCCTCCGGAAGCGGGACAGGTGGATGCCTGTGGTGCAGGCCACCCGGGTTGTGGAGTTGCGTTGCGGCAGCCCTAGCTGACTTAGCCAGGCGGGAACCAAGAGGCCGGAGGTGAGGAGATAGCCCGTCTGGGAGGACACCGAGCCCTGACCCCGTCGACAGGACTGAGAGGAAGCCTGTGCGTGCTGTCGCCTTGGCCTCTGCCTCCTCCATCAGTCACGCCTGATGACATCTCATCACCGAGTCGTGTGATTTCTCCCTCCTCTTCGGTTCTCTTCGTCCCCTCCACCCTCCTGGCTGTCATCGCTGGCTCCTCATCACCCCGAGTTTGGAGGAAATAGCCTCTTCCGAGCGAGCGTCCCTGCTTCTCACCTCCGGCTAGCCTGCCTTAACTACCACTCTGGGGTGTGTTTGCCTGCTTGAAGAGACTTCTCTGCCCGATTCCGAGGGCCCTTGTGGCCGGATGACTTCTCCAGGCTTGTGTCCGGGCCCCCAGCCCCGTAGGCTAGGCCTCCGCTCAGCAGACTCTTCGGCCTCCACACCAGTCCCGCTCATGGGGCATTTTTCTTCACCTGGAATTTCCTTTCGCCAAATGTCTGCCCATCCAACTGCCATTCACCTCTGGGAGTACAGCTAAACACCCGCCTGCCCCTCTGGCCTGCCCAGACTGTCCCCAGGCCACAAAGATCTCTTTTTCCAAGTTTCCCCGTAACTGAATGTGTAATGTTTGTGGCTAATTTGGTTTCCCAGCAAAATTGGAAACTCCTTGGAGATAGGGTTTGGTTCTTCCCGTGTTCCTCACCGAGCATAGGCCAGGACTGAGAACGATGAGGGGTTCAGCACTGAGCAGGAGAGCCGAAGAGGTGAGCGCGAGCACAAATGTCTGGGTGGAGTCCTGAGCCCACGGGGGGGCTAGGCTTCCCTCAGGCAGCGGCTCTGGTCCTAGTTGGTTCCCACCGGACCACCCACCGGGCTCTGCGTCCCATCCGCATGGAATCGTTTAAATGAAGACGTAAAGGTTGCCCCAGAAATCCGGAGACAGTAGTTTTAAAGGCCCCTGTGCCCAAGACTGGCCACCCTTTGACACTGAGCTCCTAATCCTTATATGGCCACACCGGCCCCCCGCCTTTCCCCCAGGCTGCTTCTGGTTACAGCATGCGGCCCAGCAACACAGTTGAGCTACCTGCACAGGTGAACTTAAAAATTTCAGCGGAATCTTCTGAAAGCACTCTTTCCGTCATGTGCTCTGCCTTACAGGACATTTAAAGTATATATTAACCTAATTTTGCAGTCAACAACCCTTATTTTTCTAAGATCACTGAACATGACAATGGTCATGTTCACTTTTCCAGGGCCTTGGGCCCACCTGTCTATTTAAAATCTCCTCTAAAAAAGAAAAAGAAAATGAAATAAATTCTATTGAAGGCCAGGAGGAAGCAAGATTAATTTTCTCAAAGAAAATCTATCACAAAAAAGATTTTCTCGAGGCTGTAGAAAAAAAAAATGTTAGCGTAATGCAAGATAAATGGTATTCTTATCCCCCAAATCTCAGACTTTCTGCTGCCACCATTGGTTTTAAATATATGTACAAGATAAAAAGGGAAGTGACATGACTAGGGAGTTCCAAGCGACCTACTTGGGCACTCGAGCCACACAGAAAGATCTGACAGCAGCCTCCAATGCTTGGAAATAAATAGCAAAAACAAAACCTCTAGAATTCAGTCTGAATTAGGAAAGACACTCTTCCTGTTTGTTTTCACGTATAAATGAGGTGGTTGAAATGTTCACTATAATATATTTTACCTTGAGGGCCAATAAGCATGAAGAATAACATTAGTCATAATATCAGCACCTAATGTTTAGGAAATTTTTTTCTATTTTTAAATAATGATTTTTTCCTCCATCCTTGAAGTAAAGAAGAAAGCTGTCCCAGTGAGGGTCCCTCAGCCAGCAACAGTTGTCGAGAGCTTTTTCCTTTGTGTCTTGACTTCTCCACCGTGAATTCTTTTCAGACATCATCAGAATATGTTTCTAGATTTCAGTACATTTTTAATATTAAAGAAATGTCTTCAACTGAAAGAACAAAATCTTCCTGCTCTTTACTTGACCTTTGTTGGTTTGATGTGTTTTAGAAAAGATCTGGGCAACAGTTTTATAAAGAATGCACCGAGACATTCCTGGAAAAGCACACTAGTGCAAATAATAATGAAAAAAAGATTAGAAGAGGAAGCCTCTTGCTCAGTCTAACGGACTGCTGATCTCCCTACAGTTTCTTAGGGGTTGTGCTGGTTTTATTGAAGACAGGAACAACGTACCCAGGTTTTTAAAAGATAATTTAATGTAACTGTTTCCAGCAGAAATTCTACTGTTGCATATGTCCCATTAGACCAGCCCAACTTAATATTCCTACCAGTGTGTCTGATCTGTGAAAACAAAAACCCCGGTCTCTCTCACCCTGAACATGAACTGCTCCTGGGCCATTTCTCCATCGGACCTAGAGCAGTGTAGAGCCCAGTCAAATATGTTCTGCTTCGTGCAAATGTAAGAGGCCGGCAGAAGTGCCTTTATGTTGGCAAAAACAATCCTCACAATGTTTTCAAGCTTCAGCGCAATAATGATGTAATCTTATTTTCTTTTTAAACAGCATTGATCTCCAGTAAAACATAGAACTTACCCTCAGGGGACCCACAGTCTAAGAGGAGAAAGCAGTGCATAAATAATTATCCTGTGGCAACAAAGTGAAACAGAGGCTCTGGGCACGGAAAACCTAGATATGGGTCCTAGTGCACCTGCTAACTAGCTGAGTGGCTGTGGCTAAGATAGGGACCTGTCTCGGCCTGTTTCTTCATATGTAAATAGTCCTACGGGTACCCCATGGAATCGGTAGGGAGAGTCGATAAACTGTAACATGAACAGAAGGATGCCACGTGGTGCGTAACACAGAGAAAACAGTCATTGTCGCCTGTCAGTGGCGGGGCTGTTGACCGCCATCGCAACAATCACCGACTGATAGATGCGCCAGGCTTGGAGGCATAGGAGGAGGGAGTGGCCGGCCTGCCCGGACAGCTAAGGGAGGGTGTCCCAGCGAGAGGGTCTCTGGGAGAACAGTGAGTGGCGCTCCAGCTGGTCGGGAGAAGAGAGAACAGAACGGTATGTGCAAAGGCATGAGGCGCAAAAGGGCGTGGGATTTGGGGTTCGGGGTCAAATGCACGTCCCCACTGGAGCACAAGGTGTCCTAGGAAATAAGATCTGCTGAGAAGGTTCTTAGGTGATCTGTGCCAGCGAGGTTATCCTCAGTCTGTAGGTTAAAAGAAAAAGTCACTGAAGAGCTCTCATGTTGGGGGGTGGGCAGCGTGGTCAGATCTGCGTTTTCAAGAAACGCACAACAGTGTTGATAAGCAGTTGAAGGGAAAAACGACTAGAAGCAGTCTCTACCTGCCTCCTTCGTCCCCTGCCCACCGCACGACCCCCGTCCACATCTGGCCCCTTGGAGTCCCAAAGCACGCCACACCCATTCACCTGCATTCACCCGCTCTTCCCTCTCCTCCATCCAGAAAGTTCCTCCCCAAAGTCCCAGCCAGATCTCATCACCTCTCGGAAGACTCCCGTCATCCCACTTAGAAGTGATCGATCTCTCCGATCCCCTTTCTTGGCCTGTTATGCTTCAATTCTGTTTTTATGTAGCTCCTTTTCATGTGTCTGATGTCAAATGTGTAAGCTTCCCGAGGACAAAAACCGTCTGCTGCTCCGCACACAGCTACGCAGGGTAATCACCCGGAAACGTTGGCCAAATCCAGATCCCGACCGTTGTCATTCAGAGAGCC
The DNA here is from genome assembly GCA_028533885.1 of Nasua narica. Taxonomy (NCBI): domain Eukaryota; kingdom Metazoa; phylum Chordata; class Mammalia; order Carnivora; family Procyonidae; genus Nasua; species Nasua narica. The sequence continues at coordinate 10,287,946 of CM052804.1, read as the reverse complement.
TGAATGGAGTCTTTGGATAACTGCACGTTCCCTAACTTTTAATTGAATGAACATTCCTTTTATCTCTGCTGTGTAAAGGTGAACAACTCATGAATTTAGTCAGTGACTGTTTACAATGGTGTTTTGAAATTTTCTGCTATGAGGTTGTGGGGTCTCTGTTCCCATTAGTTGGGAGGTAAGGGGATTCATGCACAAAATCCTCATTAGTGTTAATTGGAACTGCCTAAGTAAATCCCGGTGCACCAGTGGGACAATGACCGCCTTTGTATTCCTATTTTGTGTTTTGTATAGAATGCCATATCTGGCAAGACATGCCTTCTCAAACATAAGGAGATAATTGGTACTTTGAGGGAGAGATTTAACTTATTTATAATTGTCAAGCGTTTAAATATGCAGAAAAGAAAGAGCAGTCATAGCTTGCCTCTTTTGAAAAATGCCCTCAAACCGGGTCAAAAATCTCAGATGAAATCAGATATTTGGAGTGATGTTTAACTGAAGGGTACATGTGGATACTCCTACTGTAATTTTTGCTTTAAAAAAGGAAACGACATATTTATCTATAAACTAATTCTATCCTAAACTCTTTTTTAATTTACCTTTTTTTTTAAGATTTTGTTTATTTGTTTGACAGAGAGAGAGATCACAAGTACACAGAGAGACAGGCAGAGGGGGGGGGGGAAGCAGGCTCCCCGGTGAGCAGGGAGCCCGATGCGGGGCTCGATCCTAGGACCCTAGGATCATGAGCTGAGCCGAAGGCAGAGGCTTTAACCCACTGAGCCACCCAGGAGCCCCTAATTCCATCCTAAACTCTTATTTGTAGCACTGCTGTTCACCCAAGTCTTTCAGGACTGATAGGCGGTCTAGATGGCTGACAAACTGGGGGGCAAACGATGCCCGTGGTCCTTGGCCTCCCTGCAGCTGCCCCTTCCTGGGGAACCCAGGGCCATGCTCCCCACTCCGCCGCCTTTCAGCCCACCTCTGCCACCATTCCTCATCTCTCCCTTGTTCTGCTTCTCCTGCGCCCTGCGTGGTGAAGCCCCTTGTGGGGGACCCTCTGCTCCTGGGGGATTCTCAGCCTCTCCTTCCCCCCTCAGAGAGCCCGTCCATTCCTAAGGCTTCACTTGCTCTTCCAGCCCAGGTCTCTCAGGCCTCCAATCGCGGCCTTTCTCGTAAGCTGCACGACTGCCTCTCCTCAGCCACACCTCCCAGCACCCCGAGCTAAGTAAACGCAGACCCACGCCGTGTCTCCTCCCCCACCCACACGCAGACGGGCTCCCTCCACCCATTACCCCGTCTCTCCAGGGACATGGCTCTTCTGCGCACGTGGCTGAGGCCTGAATTCTCATTCAGCTCACCTCTCGCTTGTATTTCTTACGAGCCAGCTCTTTGTCAGCTTCTGTAATAGGACCTTCCCACAGCCTTGCCTTTGAGCCAGCGCTCGCTCACTCTCCTGGGCCACTCCAGCCAATCCCACTGTCCCCGAGGCCCAGGCTGTTCCTCTCCTGAGATTTCTTTGCAACATTTCCAGATGAGTCCTCCCCAACCCCCCCCAGGGCCTCCCCCGTAAGTGGGCACAGTGAGGGTTGGACGTCTGGTCGCAGCCCCGGGTCTAGCAGCTACTCACTGTGGGTCTATTTCTTCATCTGTGAAATGGGTGTGATACCATCCGTCTTCCATTTTTTATGGAAGGATCGAGTGGTGTCTTGACAGTAGGCGGGAGACGATGCATCAGCTCCTCCGCACTGTGCCTGCCATAGCAGATGTTCGTCCATGTTGACTTCTCTTTATTTTCTCTTACATTCAACCGAACATCAGTGGGATGACTTTTACCGCCTTCTATAATGTCAAGGTCCCAACTACCTATTCAACCACAGCTCTGTTCAGTCTTTAACTCATTAGAACAATGTTCGCTGAGCGTTGACCATATGCCCATGTTCCAACCTTACTTCAGTGCACAAAGCGTAACTATCAAATGGACTGCAAAGCCCCGACCAGCCATACCGAATACCAGTCTCACTCCGTAGGTCTTCGTGGGTCTTCTATTTAAGAAAGGCACTTAAAAGTCTCAGGAGTCTTTCCCCTCCCGCCTTGGGTAGGGTTTGGGTCCTCCATGGATGGTCACTGCCTTTGCACAAAGTCTGGCCCCACCCAGAAAGGGCTGACCCGCTCTGTCTGTGAGAGGAGAACAGTGCTCCCCAAAGTGCTCTCTTCAAACCCTTTCGGAGATGGACCTTCCACAGTAAAGTAGACACGTTGTTTCCCTTTAACTCATATAAACTCGACCCTCCGCGTGTCCATGTTCTCCAGCACGTACTTCCCCAGGCCCCCCGTGCCACCTGTCTCCGTCTCTGCTTCCAGAATTGGTGCAGGCTTCGTAGTCCCCTCAGACTTCTAGCAGCCGATCTTTGAAGTAAGGGCGTGTTCCTAATGTATATCAATGCATGTGAAGGAAAGTTCCAGCGGTGGTATGTTCAGAAGGAAAACATTAAGAATAGAAACCAAAATAATATATTGCAGTGAGAAAGAAACCAGCATTTAATTTCAGGAGAAATGCACGCACACACACACCAGGAAGCAGGAGTCATTTAATGCCTCGCTCTCTGGAAAGTCTGGTGGTTGAGGAAGGGGGAAGAAGCTGGAAGAGAGGGCAGAACAGGGATGAAGCCAGCTCCCCTCCCTCAGGGCAAATCTCAGCAGCCCTGCGGGCCCCGGGGTTTGCCTCAGTTGTTCTCAGCTCTGAAGCTGGCCTGCTTATTCGCAGCCACGGCGCTGGTTCAAAACCACAGGACTGTCGTCGTCGTCACAGACAGAATCTGCTCTTTGTATTTCGGGAAAGGTTTTGTGATTTGTTTAGACATTCTGAAGCTCCTGTCGTCTGAACACGAGACAGACCTAACACGCGGTGCTGTGAGGTTTGAGTCATTCATTCACTCTGCAAATACTTATTGAGGTGCTACCATATGCTAGGCCCTGAGATAAATGCTGGGGATGCCGTGGTCAGAAAAGGCGTGCTTCCCACCTTGTGCTTCTCAGTCCAGCGCGGGGGTCGGCCGGCATTCTGTACGGGGTCTAGGCTTAACCTGCTGGGCCTTGGAGTCTCTGTCAGAACCCTCAGCTCTGTGATGGTCATGCGGAAGCAGCCACAGATAGTAGGTAAGCAAATGAGCATTTCCGTGTTCCAATAAAGCTTTATTTACAAAAATAAGTGGTGGGCCAGATCTGGCCTGTAGGCCAGAGTTTTCTGACCCTTTGTCAAACAGATGCAACACGTAGATGCAAGTTAATATTTTGCCTAGTCTACCTTGTTTCAATCACAACTATTTTAGTTGCAAATGACAGAAAACGCAACCCAAACTGAAAAATCTAAGGACAGGGCGAACTGGATGAAGGGCCCAGTTTCTTCAGTTCTCAGCTCTTCTTCCTCTGGATTGGCTTCCCTCTCAGTCCAGCTTTCACTCCATGGTAGCAAAATGGCTGGCAGACCCCCAAATGACATCCCCTTGGGAGAAGTCTAGTGGATGAGAGTTCGTCCCATGACTCTTGGTGACTCTGGTTACCTCAACTTGATCATGTACCCAGGCCCCAGATGATCCCTGCACAAGGGGGAATGTGATGTGATGATTGGCCAGGCCTTATCGCATACTACGCATGTGCGCGCGCACACACCCCTCCATCACCCTCGGCTGACAGTGTGGGGGAGGGGTGTTCCAGTCACCCGAAGCCTCTCAAATGAATGCTGGAGAGTGAAACAAATATCCACCACATATATCTTATGAAATTCGAAATGAGTACCTCTAAAGGCCACATTTGTTCATGGGAGCTCTAAAATGCGGTTTCAGGCTTTTCTTTGACATCAGGAGGGAAGGAGTACCGCTTATGCGCAACATGTCTTCCAAAATTTTAATATTCACACATGTTTATTTCCTGCCACAACCTCAGTCTTCTTATTGGGTATGTATTTAAGTCATTGCTTCATGAACAGATTTGGGCGTTTATTGGTCATTTTCTGGCCTCTGATTATCGTACCTGATTCTCATCTTTTCTATATGTGTTGATTCTTATGAATAGACTTATGAGACCCAGATTTCTTTTTGCTGTCAGGAATCTTTTCGACTACCTGCAGCTGAATTTCGAGCATCCAAAGCTAACTAAGGTGTGAGGAGGTTCAGACCATTGTCTTCACCCTCAGGCCACCGTTTTCTCCACAGTACCAGAAAACTATTCCTTCCTCCTAAAACCACAACCCTTTCCAGAAACAAGTTCATGTTCTCTCCTCCCACTAGAGGGGCTGCTGGCAGCTTTCTGAATCAGCTGCCCCCTTTCTGGGGAAGCTCGGGGTCCTGATACACAGGGAATGAGGGAGTCCTGTGAGCTACTGCCTCGGTCTGAGGGGACCCCTATTGGCGTAAAGAACCATAAGATAAAACCATATAGAAGAAAGAGGGGAAAGTGAGTATTTTGAAGATTGTTGAGAAAATTATGGTTCCTTCCACACTTTCACTTTGTATTTGAGGATCAAAGTGCACCAGCTCCGCCGCAGAGCCCCTTCCTTAGAGTGGATCTCTCTTGGCAGTTGCTGTGGCAACGCGTAATACCTTAACCCCAATAAAAATGAGATTTCTTAGAAGGCAGAGCATTTTTTCTCAGCTGCACTGGAGCATTTTTTTGGCACCATCTTTTACTACAATTTCTTTCATTCTTATTCTTTAAACCACATTGGAATTCAGTATCAAACCGATGAGTTTCCTATACTCATGCCCCAAAAAGCCCGTGCAAAAACTTTATGCTGCGCAAAGGCCCATCACGCAGAAACACGATGGCCACTTTTCTGCCCGCCCCCACTTTTCTGCCCGCCTTCTATCAGATCCCCCCAGTAACCTCCCTCCCTGTGTCCCCCACCCCTTACCTGCCTGTCACCACCCTTCAGAAGCCCAGCGTCCTTTTGATGTTCTCCACTTACTCCAAACCCCCCACTGCAGTGCCCACCCGTGTTCACCCTCTCTCAGAATACGTGCTCTGCTCCAAATTCACCTCTTGCTCTTTCCCTCGCCTCCCACCCCCTACAATTTACTCAGCAATCAGACTCAGTTTACTTTATGGCGTTCAGCTAAGCCAGGTGTTAGGACAGAGTTCTGAATACACGAATTCACAATGAGAAGAAGCATGTGCCATTTCCCCCAACCCTCCCATGTCTATCTAGAGGGTAGAAATCCAGGCTGGATGGAGAGAGTTTTAAGCTGAGATCCTTTCCTTAAATCATTCACCAGGGAGCAATGATTCTTCACCTGTGAACCAGAGCTATTGGAAGGCTCTGAGAAAACTCATCCATACCCCAGTCACGGTCGGTGGCCGGGATAAAATAACATGAGTCAGAAACAGGTACTACTGCTTTCCAAAGACATGTAGATGGTTTTAATTATAAAGTACAGATTCACTTAAAATTGATTCTGAATTCATAGAAGCTTTTTGTCATGCTGTACTTTCTCAACCCGTATATACTAAAAAATGCAAAGAGAGGCTTAAATGGAACCCTTAAGTTAATTGTGAATATGTGCAAATCATTTGCTATGAAGATTTCTAGTATTGCAAATAATTAGAAATCAAAAAGTATGGTGCTAGAGGCGTGGCTAAATGAAATATATATTTTTTTATTTTATATATTATATATATATAATTCGTATTATACATAGATATAATGTAATGAAATATATATATGGATAGTCTCCATTATATGATGTAATGATAACTAACATTGATTGAACATTTATTTACTAAGTGCCACTCTTGTAAACCTTCTACGTATATTAAGTCACCTAAATCTCACAGCAGCCTCAATAATTTATAATTCCCATTTTCCCGATAAAGAAACTGAGGCACAGAGAAGTGAACCTTCCCAGGGCATGCAGCTTAGGGACCCAACTGAGATTCAGCTCCGATGTTCCCGCTCCAGAGTCCGGGCTCTTACTGTATTAAGAGGTATTAAGACTATATTTAAAAGAGAGAGAAAAAAGTAAAATGGGGGCGTCTGGGTGGCTCAGTGGGTTAAAGCCTCTGCCTTCGGCTCAGGTCATGATCCCAGGGTCCTGGGATCAAGCCCCGCATGGGGCTCCCTGCTCAGCGGGGAATCTGCTCCCTCTCCCTCTGCCACTACCCCCTGCTCATGCTCTCGATCACTCTCCCTGTCTCTCTCAAATGAATAAATTTAAAAAAAATCTAAAAAAAAAAAAAAAAGAAAACTAAAATGTATTTGGAGTCAAAAGCAGGATGGACACGAGCACGTGACCTGGAAACGGAACAGAACCCCGGAGTGACGAGTGAAGCCAAAGCCGCGAGTACAGGGTCCTGAGCCCGTCAGCAGGCAGAGGCGGCTGGGACAGAAGCCCCAGGAGTAACAGGAGACAAAAATGCCGAGGGTTCCTTGCCAGCTGACTGGCAAGAGAGTGGGTCACAGCTTGAAAGAGGGCTGGTGTGGCCCCCGTTCTCAAAAGAAAACTGAGGAAGGCTATTGCACGGGACAGGAAAGTAGGCAGAAGAAAGGAGAAAAGGCCTGTTGTGAAGGAAATCACCCAGGCACCTGGTGAACAGACTGACAGAAGCCAATGGGTCTGGTGTCTGGAAGTGACAGGACCGTTGAGTGCCGGGGGATGCGAGCTGGACAGAGGCCAGATTTTGCGGGACCTTGTTGGTCTCACTAAAGAATTTGACTTTGGTTTTAAAATTTTTTTTTTAAGATTTTATTTATTTGAGAGAGAAGCAGAGGGAGAGGGAGAAGCAGGCTCCCCGCTGAGCCAGGAGCCTGATGCAGGGCTCGATCCCAGGACCCTGGGATCATGACCTGAGCCGAAGGCAGATGCGCAACCGTCTGAGCCACCCAGGCACCCCTGATTTCCAATGTTGAGAAAATTGGAATCAAAAACCAAAACCAACAAACCCAATATTGCCGTGGGTCAGGTGTGAGATGAAGGCATCCCGGGCTGCGATGGTCCTGGGGCGACACAGAAAAGTGGGGCGATCGTTCAGAGATGCCATCAGTAGAAGTCTGATTTAGTTCCCTTTTTCCTCTGCTGAGCTGACCCCCAAAATTCTCAGTTGGATTTTGTAAAGTCGTATCAGGCACAGTCATTTTCCTAAACTGCTTCACTCTTAACTCAGAAAACAATCACAAATGACTGTGCAAGGACATGTGACACGGGAACCCCAGCAGGCACCAGCGGCCTCCCCTTTCCTCACCCCTTCAGAAGTGAATGCCTTCTTGGCTTGTCAAAGCTTACAGTAAAACCACCTGTGGCTGAGGCACCGTCCCTAAGTTGTGTGTATGAAGCTGCAGGCTTCCATCTTCCTTGTTGTCTTGTCATACCACAGGAGGGGGACAGACTTGACCTGTCGACACGACTGGTTGATAGGGTTTTTCAATAAAAACACCACAAAATGTGCTTTTGTTCTCCTTCCATATTTTCAGTGAAATTGTAAGGTGTCTAAACTTCACTTTTCTCAACATCACTTTGAGTTTTTATCTCCAGAGGTCCCGTTGGCTCAAGTCAACTACGGATTCTGTAGACTCTTGTTGATGCGAATGCGTGCTTGGCCGACCACCCGGGATGGAAGTTTTCCTTGAGTGTAACACTAAACTCTAGTGATGGGTGTTCTCAGTCTCCATGGTCCTTTTGAAAAGTTAAGGGAAATATTGTCAGTGCTCTCCCTTCGAGGGAAAGGTGGGCCGTCCGCGGCCGTGGCGTGGAGCACAGCTGTCTTTGGCCACGTGGGCGCCATGTTACACCTACACCATTTCCCCTCAGCGTCCCGGGGTCTTACTACATTACAGGGATGTCATTGTCATGACATCCTCCGTTTCCCAATTTTCCTTTGCTAAAGGAAGGAAGGTGAAGGAAAGAGGGAGACGGGGAGGCTGATGTCTATTTGACGTGAGGTGGTCGCGGAAGGTGGATAGCACAGTGCTGTTAGAGGGCAGTGGGAGTGCCGAGGTGGGGCAGAGATGAGCCAAAGCGGTCCTGGAAATGCCTTTCCAGAGTTACTCAGGTGAGAACGGGCTTTGAATACTTCCACATTTAATCAACTAGTATAGCCCTCACTAGTATAATTGGAGTAGTATATGAGAATGAAAACTAATATTCAAACGTAATAATAAGATAGACTTATATATGAACACTTTCATTTCCCTTAGTAAAAGGAATTGTACATCCATCGAATCCCTTTGCTCGGATCAGTTCGGCTTCCTCTGGCTTCTTGATCTGTTGTAAGGCCAGATTCAGAGCACAAGAGAAACGTGGGAAGGCAGGAAGACGAAGGGAGATTGGCGTGTTTGGCAGTTCATAGATTGTGATTCGTCTATAGATAAGTGCTCCACCCCCTCATTATTCCCCCTCAGATCCAGGGGACTTGACCCAGGTTGTGTTTCAGACACAACCTGGGTCAAAGGTGGGGATAGAAAAGTAGTAGCAGGAGTCGAAAGTGATATGAAAGAATGTAAGCTAATTCTTTCCTTCCTCTTTCTCGTTTTGCCGTGCGACAAACTTAGATACAGCCTTCACTGGTTGGACCTTAAAACTGTGCTTCTGTGGGGGATTTATGGGATCTCTAGTTTAGGGCAAAATGTGCATTGCATCTGTAGAGATTTTTTTTATATTAGTCTTATCTGCAAGTCTTCAATTAAAATTTTAAACCAATGGGGAAATGTGGAACGCATTGTTGGTATTGTAGTCATCAAAAAATAAAATAAAAAGCGTAAAGAACAGATGGATGTCTGGAAGGACAGTGGTGCATCTGCCCCCTTTCAGCCTCTGTCATACTGGGGGGAGCACCAGTGTGTAGTGGACGAAACTTCTCTAACTAGTTGTGTCTGTGGTGTCCTTTTCCTTTGAGGGGGGCAGTGGTGGAAGAAACAGCTCAGCATTTGGAAAGGTTATTTGAGAAACAGCAGGGCATAGTGGCCAAGAATGTGTGCTCAACAGTTAGACTCCTTGAGTTCCCATCATGACTCGCTGGCCTCTCTGTGTTTACCTCCCTGGGATGTCAGAAGGATTCACCACTTATTAAAGCACTTAGGATTATATCCGGTGCATCAGAAGCATTCAATAAATGTTTGCTGGTAGTAACCTTATTAACCTTATAAATAGAGCAAAACAGATTAAAATTTTCCATGACTGGGGCGCCTGGGTGGCTCAGTCGTTAAGCGTCTGCCTTCAGCTCAGGTCATGATCCCGGGGTCCTGGGATCGAGCCCCGCATCGAGCTCCCTGCTCAGCGGAAAGCCTGCTTCTCCCTCTGCCACTCCCCCTGCTTGTGTTCCCTCTCTCATTGTGTCTCTCTTTGTCAAATAAATTAATTTAAAAAATAAAGTTTTCCATGACTTTATTAAGGTAACAGGATTCTGCTTAGTATAATGATTTTTAAATTTAGGATTTGGGTTTAAAGACTCAAGGTAGTAATATTTTCCTGGTCGATAGTCTCATTCATAAGTGAGGTAATTTCAGATTTTCCAGGAGCTCATTTTAAGTTCACACAGATTCGCTGAAATCGTAAAAAGAAAAGAGTAGTAGACAGGAAGTGGAAATGCCTGGATCCTCAAAAAAAAGTTGGAAAATAGAGCCTACTGAATTTAAAAGTGATGTATTAGGATGATGAAAGGGCAGCCTTGCTCTCACACCATTCTCTGCCATCTGTGGCCTAGCCTTCTGTCGGAGGAGGCCATCAGATACGAAAAGTGAAGCGGGGATAAGGGAGTCAAGACAAACTATGAGAATCAACAGAAGAACCTAAGTGCTTGGCCTTCACCTCCAAAGTACTTAAAACTGAGGGAAGATGGCCCTAAGAAAAGGTGGAAAGGGCACACACAACGTCTCAGGAAAAGTGGTCATTGTTAGTACCCAAACCTACCCCAGTGGAGTTCCTGAATCAAGGAAAAAGAAAATCACATGGGCATTCAAGCAGAGAAGGAAAGTCACCTTCAACACAGACAACAACCCAGCCTGGCTTCAGACTTCGCCATAGGAACATGTGATGCCAGAGGACATTGAAAAGAAAAGTCACCAAAGTCCTAAGGGAAAGAAAGCGGGGTTGGGCATTATTATCCCCAGCTCGGTGTTCTTACAGACAGTGGGCAGACGCTCCAACCAAACAAGGATACGAGAGAGTCAGCACACAGGAGTCCCTTTTGAAAGAGTAGTAGCTCAAAATTTCAGAGCCAGTGTTGAATAGAAAAATCTATTGTGGACCCTCGACAAATGTTCCCCTTAATATCTGGTTTATAAAGCATGTGTTTTGGTTTGCATGTGCCTTTCATTTTGATCTAACTATTGAACTTAAGTCCAAGAAGAAAAGGCGGGAAAAATGAAATATTACATCACATGATCGTGATGTAATATTACATCTACATGATCGTGTTTCATTATTTCTGTTTTTCCTTTTATGTGTAAATCACAAGATTATAACATATGTCAAAAAACACTTTGCCAAAAATTGAAAAATCATATTCTAGAACATTTGCCATGGGATTTTAGTGGATAATGGAATGAACTGCTAGACACATTTCTTAATTCAGTTTAGTCTGAGAAAAGTTGGGGATTAAAGGCTGATCATTTTAAATTATCCTCAGTAAATCAATGCACAGACTTGTCTAACTGAGCTCCATTGCGCATATTTTCATGGTATGTTACCTTATTTCCAGATGCGTCCAATGCATCATTTATGGGATACTGTGCCATTCTGCTTTAATATTCAGCTAAGGTACATGCAATAGGTTTTTTAATTCCGTTGCCTCTCAGATTAGGAGGAAGAGAAATCAACAGAGCTGGAGAAAGACACCAAGACACACACGCACACACACACTCACACTTGTGTGCCTCTCCATCATGCTCAGGTAGAGCCCTCCAAAGACTTCTGCCTTCCTCACTTGCTTCTGTCTGTAGCTTTTAGAGAGATGAGAATGGGTGAGCCACCAAACTTTGCTTTACCAGCCCAGAGACCCGTCAGTTAGCTGAACCCAGGCTTGATCATGTTCTGGAAGGAGAGGGAAGCCCAGGAGCCAGAGAAGCTCATGGCGCCCCTCGGGTCCACCTGTGCTGTCTAGGGGTCACAGCTGCATAGATTCTTCTTTATTCCTGTCCTTCATCGTCCTGCGTTCTATCAAGCAGCCAGGCACCCAGCCAGTTGGAGGGAGGGTCTTGATCGAAGCAGCAACCTAGCATGAGTTGTCCTCAAATCACAGTGTATCAAGATCGTAAGCCACATCCTGATCAGGAAAAGGTCGGTGTAGTGTGGTATCACGAGTGGTGAGGAGACAGCAGGTGTTTTACTTATTAAGTGCAGAAAACTGTTAAGAGGGATTTGAGAGAACACAAGCGTTTAAGACACTGTCTCTCCCAGACTCGCAAGGGCAGACCCGGTGCCTTTTCAGTTTGTGACTCTGGCTCCTGTCGTTTCATCTTTATTGGCCACGTGCAGCAAACTTACCTTTCTGATAAATAGATACTATTATTTATTGTTTTTAAAACAATCATTTCCGTGGGAAAATGGATAAGCTGTCTTTTTTTTTCACTTTAGATAACTTATATACGACAAGAATATGAAACCAAATTCAAAGGGTTGATGCCAGCATCTCTAAGACAAGAACTGGAAGACACCATTTCCTCCCTAAAGTCACAGGTAATTACTAGGGTCGAGGCGTTTCCTCAGGGTTCATGTAGTGTGTATATCCTGAAAACAGACTCCCAAATAAGTTTAATTCTGAATCAATGCCAGAAATTAATAACATACACAACATAATGTACAACTCAGGATGAATTGGTTTTTGTTTGGATTTTTTTAAGATTTTATTTATTGGAGAGAGTGAGTGAGCACGAGCAGAGGGAAGGTCAGAGGGAGAAGCAGACCCTACCCCTCGTGCTGAGGAGGGACCCCGATGCAATGTGGGGCTCCATCCGAGGACCCTGGGATCATGACCAGAGCTGAAGGCAGACGCTTAACCGACTGAGCCACTCAGGCGCCCCTGTTTGGAATTTTTTTTTTTTTTTAAGTTTTTCTTACTAGTTTTGGAACCCACTGTCTCAAGACTTTCTTACAAGCACCCATAAAATTGAAGAGTTCAGTTATGGTTACTTTCCCTCGTTTGCAGCACACATTCCCATACGGCCTCCCCCTTCCTCCTCTTGGTACGAGGCCCCAGATGCCGTAGCCCGGCACCCTGGGAATTCCTGACTGTGAAAGGGCAGAGAAACAGAAACCATGGTTAAATTAGAAGCTTTTTTTTTTAAAGATTTTTATTTATTTATTAGAGAGCGAGAGACTGAGAATGAGAGGGGAGAAGGTCAGAGGGAGAAGCAGACTTCCCGCAGAGCCGGGAGTCCGATATGGGACTCGATCCCGGGACTCCGGGATCATGACCCGAGCAGAAGGCAGTTGCCCAACCAACTGAGCCACCCAGGCACCCAGAAGCATTTTTATTCTGGTGTGTTTTGTATGGTTAGACACAAGATGCATTTTAAATCCCAAGCAGGATAATGACAAGGTATTCAGACAATTCGGTTACATATTTCTTGCTGAAATGTGTAGTCCTTGGTATAGCTTATGAAATACAGTGGGAGAGAGGCAATGGGTGTAAATTTAGATGCTTAAAATTATTTCACAACTTCCAATGTCAGTTTTCTCCATGTACTTCTAGAAACACATTTTATATATTGCCAGTCTAGTGACTAACCTGGAAAAGCATCTCCACATTCCCGCTTTTAATTCGCTTAGGAACCTAAAAAAGCACTTTTCCCCTACAACAGTCATGTTCCCTTTGTATGTCTAAGAATTCTTGTATGACTGAGATTGATGAAAAGCAATAGCTAGGACCCAGAGTAGCCAAAACAATCTTGAAAAAATAAGAATGAATTTGGAGGGCTCATGCTTTCAAAACTCACTATGAGGCTATAAAAATCAAGACAGTGTCATACTGGCAAAAGGATAGACACAGAGATCAATGAAACAGAATTGAGGTTCGGGGAGGGGAACCTTTTATATATATGTTATATAGTTTTATATAAAATAGATATATTAAAATATATGTATTTTAGATATCTTTTTGGTCGTTTGGTTCCCAAATGTTCCAAGACTGAGGGCAAATGGAAAGAAAGGCACTAGGACAATCAGATAATTCAACAAATTAACTCAAAACAGATCACAGACCTAAATGTAAGAGCTAAAAAACTATAAAACTCTTCGAAGAAAACTCTAAGAAGAAATCTTCTTGGATGAAGGAGGGACTCTTTGTGCCTTGGGTTAGGTGGGAGTTATTCTTTAGCTATGACACCAAGAACACAAGCAGCAGGAGAAAAAAAAAACAGATGAATTGAACATTCCTAAAAGTTAAAACTTTATACTTCAAAAGACAACATTCAGACACTGAAGATGCAAACCATGGCACAGGGGGAAATATTTGCAAATAGTGTCTCTGTTAAGAGCCTTAAAAAAAAAAAAAAAAGGAAACCATACTTTTTTTCTGGGAAAGCTCCTTGAGAGAAAGTGGTCTTGGCCCTCTGTGCCAAGAACAGTGCCTGCCACATAGTAGGTGCTCAATAAATTGACTTACAAACTGATACTATTTGATGATATTCACATGCACTCTTTAGAATGTGTAGGACAAAGCACGGGCAGCCAGTTTCGGCCGTCCCATGTTGCCCTCCGTCCAAAGCCTCTTCTCTGAAGACGGAATGTTGGTCCTATCATTTACCACTCCGTGGACTACGGTTGGCTCTGGTCCTGCCTCCTTCGCTCCTTCCTCTAAACCGAAGTGCTGCAGAAAGGGTTAAAGCTCCCCTTGCAGTGTGGTTTACCCATTAACTTTGTAGGAGAGCTTCCGTGGGGTCAGCTATGGGGGACCAGGCACCTTCAGAGGACGGGTTTTTTTAGAAGAAAAGAACCAAGGAAAGAAATGTGATAGCCACCTGCGGGCCTTCTGTTATCATTCACATCATTTCCCTGTAATAAAAGCCACTTCGGCCTCTGAAAACCGGATGTTGACCCAGAAAGAGAGGGCTGCCAGCTGCGTGAGGGCCTCAGCACTGGCAGCTGCACGGAGGAGTTGCCGGGCCGTGGAGGGTGCAAATTTAGTTTGAAAGCACAGGTGCCTGTGTTTTCTGAAAATTGCTGGGATTCCGATTGCAAAGCAGGGTGGGGGAGGGGAAGCCGAATCGGTGTAATCCTTGCATCTGTCAACATTATCAATTGTCCCATGGGTCATTCGAGCAATTGGCTAGAATGAAGACCAGGGTGATATTACAAGTAAGCAAAACCGAGGGGGACCCCTTGGATGTGGTCCCATCAAGAGAAAGCGTGCTTTCCTCCTGCCCGAGCGCATTTGCTCTTCTGCCGGCTGGGTTCTCTTGCCTAGCTAGGCTTCGGAATCAACCGTTGCCATGGTTTCCGTTCAGACCAAAGTAGCAAGAGTAAATAATTCTGAAATGATCAAATACCGCTGACTTGATTACATCTAGCCATAATAGAAGTTACCCCCAAACCGATTCTATTTGCTTATGTAGGTGCTTTTGAATTCATACCTGATATAGGTATCTTTAATACCGTATAGAAATTTATGCTTCCAGAAAACCACATTGTAAAGAGCTGATTTACAAGAATATGCTAAGCCACTAGGCGGCTTCTATTGGTCTTATCACGTCCTCCTCCTAACCTTGGGAAGCAGCTATCATCGATCCCATTTCACAGATGAGGCATCAAGAGCTCAAGTCACTTCCCTAGAGCCTTGGAGGCCAAGCCAGGAGTTGAAGCCAAGCTGGCCTAACTCGAGCTTAGGCTCTTTCCACTACCAGTATTGTCTCTCCAACCTCAGGGAATCCCCAGGATGGATGGAGGTTTCCAGAAGATAGTAGTTTTCTTTCTCCTCCCTCATTCATTCATTAAACACTAGTGAACACCAGCGTCCCACCCAGCTCCGTGAAGGAAGCTGGGAACTATCCTCCCCGTCCCGGAAGAGCTCTCAGGTTTGGGGGAGACATATGAAAACAAATAACCCCAACGCGGTCCAAGAAGTGCTGATAATGGAGCACAGGAGGGGGAGGACAGAGGAAGGGCCCTCACTTTGCCTAGGAGGCGGTGAGTGGTTGGGGAGGCATCAAGGAGGTCAGTAGGAGATGTGACATTTGAACCAAACACTGGAGAATAAATGGGAGGTAGTTAGCCAAGCCTTCCAAAGAGAGAAAAGGGCCAAAGGGCAAAGGAGGCGGGAGGACACGATGTACAAGGTGGTGATGGTGGGGAGGGTGGGAGGAGAGATGGAGCCTCAAGGATAGGCTGGGGCCGGCCCAAGATGGCTCTGCAGGAAGGAGTTCCAGTGGATTCTCTGGCCTCAGATGGGTTTTCAAGAGGGAAGCATTGTGATCGAAGGTGAGAAGTAAACAACACTGACATTCAACAAATCCTCCGCCTTTTAGCCAGGGATCCACCTTATGTACACCCCATTGCCCTTTGAGCCACATCCGCCTCTGCTCATACACAGTGTCTTTTTCCAGGTTAACTTCTTGCAGAAGAGAGCATCCATCCTTCAAGAAGAACTGACCACATACCAAGGCAGAAGGTACAGCCACATTCCTAAGGCCTTCTCATCAGTCTCTGTTGCAGGCACCTATGAGCCTCCTGGGCTGACAGTAGGGTCTTTATTAAAATGCTTACACATAGTAACAATTTTGAAAAAACAAATACTGATTCTCTAAATTAGACAGCCTGTCTTTGAAGAGCCACCCACCTCTCGTAATCACGGTGCTCGTCAGTACGATCAGCACCGAATGAGAGGAGCTGCAGGTGCCTGACAGGTCTGGGCCTCCCCCCGAGTCCCAACAAGACACTGTCTTGAAGCCCAGTTTCAGGGTTACGGAGACCGTCTTGTAGGATAGCGAGGTGATGCAATCCTTCGCGTGGTAGCCTGCGAAGCCCCGGATCCCCTGGAAGGTTGGCACTGCTTGCAGATGCTCTCCAGGCCAAAATAGATAAACGGCTGGGTGGTGTGGCAAGACCGTGACTTTAGTGCCCTCGGTGTGTGCTTCTCAAGGGTGCCTTTTCAGTCCAGGGTTCCCAGACACATCGCAGACGTAGATTGCGTTTACCTGCTCTCATTCACTCAAACAACCTCCCTTTTCGTGCAGTGAAAGACCAAAGCACTTATTTGGCATTGGATTAAAAGTTAAGACCCTGTGAATCATTCACTTTTCAAAAGATTCTGTGGCCTGGTGCAGATGGGCTCGGATCCTTTCTGGGCATAAATGATGAAATTTTGATATCAAAAATTCTTTTTGGGATATGGACATTGGGGAGGGTATGTGCTATGGCAAATGCTGTGAAATGTGTAAGCCTGATGATTCACAGACATGTACCCTGGGGTAAATAATACATTATATGTTAATAAAAAAATTAAAAAAAAAAAATTCTTTTTAATTGCTCTCCAGCTCCTCCAAAGTTAGGACCTATTTTATCATTGACACGCCCATTAGACCTGGAGAAAATCATTAACTGAGACTTTTCATTTTCAGGTAACTGCACGAAGGCTTACCTGAGTAGCACAGGGCGAGGGCAGTAGACGGCACTGTCCGGACCGCACTGTGGATTTCTTCCAGCAGGTTTGAAGATTTGGATATTGTAAACTGTGAGATCAATGGCATTTTTTAATACTTAAATGTAATTAAGATCATAAACACATGCATCATTCATACGCTATGGGGTGGTTTTATTTGTGTCTGCCCAAGTTATTTTTTGACATTCCTTTGTTTTGCATTTCCATATTCGCGTGCATTTGAGCGTGTGCTGAGAATTGCTTATATTGGGGAAAGAAATGATTTCTCATCATATGCCTTGTTGACACTTTTGCATAGAATTTTACTGGTTGCATATGATCAAAATCACGTTTGTAGTATCTATCACAACTTTTAACATGCTTACATTGTTTTCATGTTCATGTTCATGTATTATTAAAACATTATATTTTGTATTTATCAATTTTATTTCTACTTTTTATTGCACCTCATTTGCCAAAATAAGTATGACCTCTCCCCGGTATTTTTCCCTGAAAAATCCTGACAATCTCAAATTGCTCCATGGGGAAAAATACCTTATGTCGGGGATCACATCCATAAGCAGTTCATTTATTTAGAATAAAAATCACTGGGTCATCTGATAACTGGTTTAAGGAGTTGTCGTGTCGGTCTTGTCTGACCCTAGGACTCCAGAGGCAGAATGGTGTGAGAATTTTATGTAGTAGCTATGGTTTTATTGTTGCTTTCTCTTTTTATGGTGGTGGTTTTCATTATCCTATCAATCGATGCTCCTTAAGAAAGCCTAAAAACGTAGGGGTGTGTTCCAAGGACACGCCACCCAGAGGCAAGTGGTGGCAGATGAGCTGTGATTGGTCTTGTTTTCCTTTCTGCGGATGTGATGGTGTTCCCCTGATTGGATGTTTGTCTCCACCCAACTGACCAATCAGCACATTGATTGGGATTGCTCATTGCTGATTGGTCTATGTTCTATGCTGATTGGTCTATGTTCTATGCTGATTGGTCAGTCCCATTTGCTGAGGTAATTTTGAATTGCAGTGGATGGATGCTCCGTCCTCTTTTGGCTCCATTGTGATGTGTGCTGTGGGCCCTTTGAGACGCTCCAAAAATCTGGACCGCGGGCAGGGCCATGATCATCCCGTTTACTGTAACGGGACAGGACAGAACGTTTCTTTATGCTTTCTTAAAATTCTTGTCTCTCTCCCATGCCCATCTCAGTTGTTTGCCGCCCGGGGATTAATTACCCTTTCGTGCACTGTAACTGAGACCCGGAGATGATAAGGAAGTAACAGGTTTAAGGCCATTTCCAAAGCCACTTCCAAAGCCGCAGAGACGCTGCCTTGCGTCGGCCATCAGTGAAAACCCTTCCCTCCTGACTCTAGATCACCTCTGCCTGGTGACGTTTGCCCCGACACCTTCTGTGGGAATAGAGGCCCCGGTCCTTTGAAAGCTCAGGTCTTTCTTGCATTTATAATAAATTATAGCACTGGCTTGAAGAATACTCAGGAAAAAGCAAAAATTGAAGCAGATGCTTTTAAAACCGCCTACCAAATGAGGACAATTGCTACTCAGACTATGATTTAGTGCTCAAAAGGGAAAGATTAAGGCTACATGATTAATTTTTAAGTGCTTCTCTACAGACCGTGAAAAACAGGTTGAAGCTCAACAGATTTCATTAGTAAGGTTATTAGCTGCCTGAAGTGAAAATACTTGGTGAATTGTATTGTGTGCTGGCATTGGAACTCCCACTCAAGTATATTTGTTTTCCATGAGTAAATATCAGTAGGTGTTTTGGAAAGTTGCCTGCTATTCTTTCTTTTCCTTATTTCAAGGGTTATGAAATCACAAACACTGGTGAACCTTTGACATTACCCAGATCCTGTTTCCCTTCCGCTGCGTGTCGCGTACGTCTGGGAGTAAGCTGCCGAAACTCTAGGTCAGTTTGGTTGTGCGATAGGACTGGATGGCCGACGCTAATGCTTTTGTGAATGTCCTCTGGTAAAGGAAGAGAAAGAAAAATTGCCTTTGGCACGTTTAAAATCCCTTCCTGAATCGAGCCCCGGGTGTATCAATGGCTACTGGGAAGACAAGCAAGTGCTCGGGAAATGAATTATAAACATTGTGCCTTGTTATAAAATCATCTCAGATTTCATCCCTTCTTTTATCTGGTGGAAGATCGATTGTTCATCCCAAGTGCCTCATTCAGTTCCACTTCAAGCCGTCATTCTTGGCTCCTGCACCCGAGTCACCCACCTGTGCGTGCGACCGTCCGCGGGGGGTGGGCGATAAGGCGGCGGGAGCGACCGATAGGAAGGAAAGCCGTGGGCGCGCAGGGTTGCGGGTGCGCGTGTTTACCCAGCCCTGGGGTCAAGCGCAGGAGAAGGTTGACGCGTAGGCCAGCCGTCGGTCATCTGCTCATGTCACGGTTTTGTTCGAGTCTTACCACTTCTGCGTCACCAAGCCACGAGCCCTTTCAGGGGTCTGACCCCAATTTTGCAACCTCCCCACTCAACAATCAACTCCTCTGAGGGCAGCCATGGGGGGGGGGCGTGGGGAAAAAAGGCCCCGGGAGGGGTGGGGAGGGGGACAGAGAATGGGTCGACTGGCTTCACAGTTTGTACAAAAGAATCGGCTGTGACTCAAGGGAAATTGCTGGATTCAGACGTTATCTTGTAATGGCACCTAGTAACCGTGGATTCCTCAGCAGCGGGCATATGCCTGTCGTTGTGAGCAACCTCATTAAAGGCGTCTGCAGAGAAAGTGCAGACGGGAGAGACTGTGAGTTTGAATTAACAATTAACAGCCCTCTTATTGAAGTGCATCACCAACCACGGAAGGCAGTGGTGTTTTAGCTTTCGTTCTGAGAGTAAAAAAGGAAAGGTAAAACATCAAAAATGGTCGGAGAAAAGTTTCCGAACACAAGGTCATTTGAATTCATAGTTTCCTTAAAAGAGCAGTCTCTTCGGAGCTTTCATATTTTGTTCAGAAAGGTCGTCTCTTTTAAGCCTTGTCATTAAAGACAGTTTGCTCTTTAAAGTGAATTATCAAAGTGTGTAGAAATTGCAAGTTACTGAAACTAAAATGCATGATCAATTTTAAGTCTGCTAACTAAAGCTTACTTAAAATTGGATGTGCTTTTGTCCTGGCGGCCCCTTTGATAAGACCAAAAAAAGATACTTGGTTGGTCATTTCAAAGTGGGAGAAGAAGATAATTAGGGAAACCTTTTTTCACCCGTTGAAGTGGTTCTCGGATTTGGAAACTTGATTGGGAAGCTGTGGCATAGCCTGGACTGGTAAAAATCGAATATCCCAGATTTTGACCTGTATTAACATTCTTCCCTGTATTGTTTTAAGAACTGAGTCAAACTTCAGATCCTATTTACCTTAGATCCAGAAAGAGAGATGGAATTTGTAACATAAGACTAAAGGAATTTTAAAATCTGGATCCTTCACCAACATCGAGGTCAGTTGAAAATTCATTCTTCCAGAGATTTCAGTTTAAGCAAGGATTTCCATCAGGCAAATGTTTTAAGACCAAAAGCCCAAGATGTTGCCATAGATTCTGCTGTTTTTAGAAGTGAGCTTAGTCTAGACGTCAGGCTAATAAATACCCTTATATCCTCTTTGGGAGTCTACCGTTTAAGAGTGGTCGCCTGGAAAACAGCTAGCTGGACACAAAGACTTGATCAGCGAGCAGAAAGACAGGGCTACCTAATGAGAAGCCTGATCTATTTAATTAGCTGAAACATGCTTGCATAAGTGAGCCAATGCCAGCGATTCCCTTTTACTTCCGCTAGAAAAGAAACTTCATTCATAGGTGGAGTCTACCAATTAGCTTGGTTTCCCTAAGTAATTCCCTTTTACCTCCCTGGACCTCACTTTGGTCATCTGTAACATGATCAGTATTTCCCAAACTCTACCATTTCAAGCTCTAAGTCAGCCTTTCTCCCACTAGTACCCTATCAAGCCCTGTTCTGTATGACTTGTCTCGACATCTGCAGGTGGTGTATTTAGGAAATGTGGCATGCTAGATCCCCCTCTCGAAGGCTCCCATTCGCGCCCCTCCCTCCCTCCCTCAGCCAGCCATTCGTGTAACAAGTGCTGAGTGCCTACTGTGTAGGCGGACGGCACAGTAACCGCCTCCAAAGTTAGTAGCTTCACCGTAACTTACCCTCTATCTCAGTGCAGAGGGCTGACCAGGCTCAGCTAGGCTGTGCTCGCTTGGGCTCCAAGCAGATGCAGTGACCACGATCCCTCGCTCCCAGGGTGGCTGTCAGGGGTCCTCCAGAGCAAGCCCAATGAGAGACCAGACATGGAAGTCACCAGAAACATAACACGTGAGCCCAGGGAGGGCACAGCATCCCTTCTATTGAACTTCGTCTAAGACAGAGCCCACCCAGAGCCCAGCAGTGTCCAAGCACCTGTGGCCGTCTCTAATCTGCCACACCCTGGGGGGTGGGGGGGGAAGAAACCTATCTACCCCCTGGAATCCTTCCTTGAATAATGTGATCCATGTAGCACACATATTTTCTTGCCTGGCTTTCTGAGAAATACTGACCGGGGCCCAAATGCAGGTGACTGCTGAAAAGTCTCTTCCGTTGCAACACTCTGCCGGTGTCCTTTGTATTTCTATGATCAGAGGTTCATTGGGATTTGGAAACACCGCTTGGGAAGCCCTGAGTTCTGAGTACTCACTAAGGCCATGTCCTCTGTGATTCTTTCTAAAGATGTAGCAACCACAAGGGAACGTTTCCCTCAACCCTTCTCTGTTTGGGGCTTGGTGTGCATTGTTTACCGTAATTATCCTGGCAAGTGTATTATTATAAAGGTCCACCAAAACACATACCCTGTGCTTAGCGTGGTTTTTCCTTCTTTCGTGGAAATATCAGGCGCATGGAAGGGCGTGGTCTTGATGAGCCTCTGAGGGAAAATTCCCTGAGCCGCGGAGCACTCAGAAACTACTCAACTAATCATGCAGATAAGTGAATCAGCCTCCTAATTGCCCCGTTAGCTTCCTCGCCACTGCGCCACTGCCGGGTTATCTGTGTTCGCGCCGCTGAGCCCAGCCCCTGGATCTCACCAGCCTGAGCCTGACCCTGGGTGGGGGAGGTGAACCAGGAACTGAAGCCCCGGGACGGTTCCTCCCCGGCTCACTCCCCAGCTCACTCCCCGGCTCACTCCCTGGCTCACTCCCCGGCTCACTCCCAGGCTCTCTGAGTGCAGCAGCTGACGGATTGATCCGGCCTGGTGATCAGCATGTGTTCTGAAAACATCAGAGGCCTTGGTTGGCCCAGAGTTCGGCTCTGTTCAACCAGCAGAGCCTGGCAGTTTAAGGGGGAAAGGAAATGAGAAAAGACATGGTCTCCCCGGAAAAGAGGAAATATTTTCCTAACAGGGTGGTGGAGAGTCCTGAGACTCTTGCACTTTTTGCAGAAATACCTTGACATCGACTGAGATTTCTCAGAAGCTGGTTTGCGTTCCCCACGCTGGCTCCACTCGCGCGGGCTGGCTGATGCTATCAGTTACCTGACATCGACTGTGACGTTGCTCCTCAAGTTCTCTGCAAACGCTGATTGCCGACTGGCTCCCCCGTGTATGTTTCGTGTTTCCCAGCTACCGCGGTGTCACAATCCTGTGTGAATTCCTTTTCAGAACTGATCATTTGGCCCCTTCCTTATCATTGTGTTTGTAATAAAAATATTTATCCAAGCCGGCGCAGCAGTTACGGCGCAAAGCCTAGGCGGGATGGCCTCTTCATGTCTCCACCTGCTCCCTCCTGGAGTTAAGGATCTGGTAGCCGTTTTCTGCCTAGAGTGATATTTCTTACAGTGTTAGGGAACCTTTCTCTGACTGAGTTCCCACTTGCGTTATCTGATTTTCTTCTTCGGTATTTTTATTTATGCATTTGGGCATGTGAGCTTGGAAGCTGCTAGAATACAAATTAGGTGGATTAAAGGAAATTTTTTTCTTTCAAAATCATGTCTGCAATCTATCTGGAGAGTGTGTGTGTGTGTGTGTGTGTGTGTGAGTGTGTGTGTGTGTGTGTTGAATTTTTTTCTGTTAGGCTAATGAAGACAGCAAACCCAAATAGACCACCTACCATTGGCCCCTCTCAGGTACTTTCTTAAGACCATCTAATGGTCACTGTCTCTGCCTTTTTATCAGTAAAGGAGAAAGATTAATTGGCCTCCTCTCTATCTCACATTATAATTATTATTCTCTCTGTGGTGTCACCTCTAACATATGAAGAACATTTTTAACTCGTGCAAGCGGTAAACTGAGCTCAGCTCTTCAAAACTTGAATACGTTTGCTCCCAGATTAAATACCCTACAGACCTGTGCAGAGTGCCTCGTGTGTCCCTGGGACTGAGCCTGGCTGATGAGACACACAAAGATGAATGAGACCTGCTCCTTGCCTGCAAAGAGCTTGTAATCCGTATGGGAAGATAAGACATTTATAGGAAAGAAAAAAAAAAAAGATAAGACAGAGCAGATCTTCATATAAGAGAAATGCCAAGTATTCTGGGAATTCAAAGGAAGTGGTAGCATTTTGAAATTGTCTCATAGGAAGAGGTAACATTTAGTCTGGACGTTGGAGTAAGAGTGAGATTTCAATCAGTAGAAATGTGGGATGGGCCTTCCAGCTGGAATGCTAAGCCAGGAAGGTCCTTCATGTTCTCTGCATCACCCACGATGGGAGGAAGGGAGTACAAGAGAAGACTTATAAGGTGCATTGGATTGCATTGTGGAAGCCAAGGGGAACTTACTGAGCACCTTCAGTGCTGAGCGGACCTCTCTGTGCATGTGGCCGAGGGCTTTGGGGTCACAGGGATCTAGAGCTGGGCAGGTTGCTCAGTTTCTGAGTCTCAGTTCCTTATCTCACAAGGTGGAGGAAACAGTAGAATGTGGTTGTAAAGATTGAATGAGATCATGCATTTTCAAAGTCTTAACATGCAGTATACCTGCAATAAGTGAAGGCCCTTTTTATTTTCCGACCATCCTCAATGATTTCACGATCTAAGTGTGATCCATGCTTGAGGATACCAGAGCAAAGAGAGGCTTGGAAGTTTGCCCAAGGCCCTGCTTCAAATAGGTGGTGGAAGCAGAAGTTGGAGCTCATGCCCTGTAATCCGCTCTTGGCTCCTCCTGCTGTGTTGCATCGCCTCCACGGGGGAGGAGAGGTTTGGACTCTATGTTTGAGAAAACCAGGGAGCAATTAAAGTGCTTTGAGCCGGGCAGTGACACCGTGAGAAACTGCAGCGCAGGCATTTGTCCCGCAGCAGCCCAGGCGGGATAGTTGGAGGCTGGGGGCAGAGAAAGAGACAGGAAAGAGACAGGAAATGTATGCAGGAGTCCCGTAAGTGCGACCGAATCCCCCAGGAAAAAGACCATCTCTCCCTCTGTTTCTCTCTCTCTCTCTCTCTCTGTCTTTCTCTCTCAACAGAAAGTAGGTCAAAGATTCAGTAGCTACCGTGGCACCTGAATGAATGAGATGCTTGTGAAGGAGAAAGAAATGTAGGGCCAAGGCTCGCAGCCTAAAAAGATGTGGGGCGCAGATCTTGGAGTGGGGGTGATGAGTTTGGTTTAGACACAGGGCGCTTCGTCAGATAACCCGAAGCCTGGGTGGGGGCCCCAAGATTCATCAATCAGGACCCTGTGGGTGAGAGCTCAGGTGGAAAAGCCGACCGACCGTTTCACCAAGAAGGGGAGCAGTCTGGGGGAACCAGGATAGGGGAGGGAGCGGGGACAGGAGGGGACCAAGAGGGAGCGCACAGTTCCATTGGCAGTTGAAGAAAAGAGTCAGAAAGAAGTAGGGTTAAGGAGAGGGCGGCAGGTTGAAGAGTGTGCATTGGAGGACTGAGCAAACCTGTGGTTTGCCCCGGAGGAGAGAGCAGGTGGGGCGGCGCGTTAGAGGAGCCTCGTACATTCCTTGAGGGTCCAAGCCGAAGGGCGCGGTGCCTCCCAGACGCGGAGGACCCTGAGATACGTGGTGGAGAGCCAGGCACAGGGTTCTGTGGGCTCCTTAGGGATTGGAGGTAGGAGCTCCTCCTCTGATTCCGGATAACAGCTCGCAGTTGGCGAAGCTTCGGCTGGCCACCAACCCCACAAACGTCCCCGAGCGCCTGCGAATGGCTATCCCGGCTGAGCTAGGAGAGTTCAGGAAGTGTTTGCACAAGTTCAGTTCTTCTCTCATCCTAAGGTCTTCATCCATTTGTCCGTTTTGTGAAGTCCCTCAATGAGGTTGGCCATTTTTGCAAACGAGCCCTTGGGATAAAAATCATGGAAATTACATGGATTGTCCTCAAGGGAGGTTCCTCTACATTCAAATATTTTTGTTTCTGATCCTTACTGATGGGGACTTACTGTTGGTTTTCAGGCATTTTTATTTTTACAGCAACAACAAAAAGTCACCTTGAACTTGATATTTAGGTAGAATCTAACCTAGAGTTAGTATATTGGTCACAAAATTACTCTTTCATGTCCCACTCCCCAATCCTAAACAGTAGTTAAGAAAATGAAGTGCATACATTTTGAGGGTAAAGAAGACTGCATCAAAAATTGAGCGATGCAAGGACAGTACAGGGGCTTTAATATGGAAGACCAGGGATTAAACAACTTTTTTAAAAGGAAAATTAAACTTATTAATATTCTAGAAATATCAGTGACACTTTCTTACTACCTAAAAACATTTCGATGTCCTAAATTTCTTTAATACATTTTGTAAGACATTATACCCCATAATATCTAGAAGCCATAAATGTCTTCCTTTACTTTTTTTTTTAATAGTTTGACACCAAAATTTCCTTTGTGCCAACACCAAAAGTTCTTAGAGGGGACTTAGAAAGAAAATAAGACAAGACATTATAATTCTGCCAAAATAACATAGAGTATTCTCTTATTTTAGAAGGAGGGAGAAAAGATGGCTTTTTTTTTTTTTCTACTAAGAAAAAATTGAGAACTGGATACTTGGTCACTTTGTATCTCCAGCAGCGGGTGGGGGTGGGGAGGGATCCGTGCTTTAGATTTGCTGACTGTCCTCCAAAGAGGTGACAAAGGGAACCCGATTTAGCCCGGTGCCCATGAGCCGCTGGGAGAAGGTGGTCGGCTCAAGCTGGCCAGACCACGGCTTCCCTGGGGCGCGGGGGTGGGGGGGTCCTCCACTGGGAACGTCTAAAGGGGACTCCTACATGTGTGCCACCACGAATTTAGCTCTAGATTTCGTCCTCAGTAACAAAACGCGCTCCCCCCCAGCCCCCACGCCCCACCAAAGACGAGAAAGAGAATTCTGAACCCAGTGTCGACCTCAGAGCGCGGCGCTTGTTGCAGAGATCAGCAGCATAGATAGTGAGAGGGCGGTTTGTAGACACTGACTCAGGGTTTATCCACCGCTGGTGTCCCAGAAGCGATGCCGCTCCTCTGCCAGATGGCATCAGCCAAAGGCAAACCTGGAAAGGCCGCGGGTAATTAGGAGCTTGATTTTCCAATACCTACCCTCTGCGGCTTGATGGGATGGCCTTTTCACCCAGGTGCTTCGGGAACAAATGGAGAGGATCCCAATAATACTGAGGAGAAGTCTTGAGAAATATGTGTAAACTAGGAGTAGCATTTGCCTTCCTCTGAAAGGAGTCTTTGAGCCAAAAACAAGTAAAGCCTTATTTCAGGTTAGCTTGACTGTACCATCTAAATAATTCCATTTCATATATACTTAGGTTTTATACTCTAATTCCTACTTGGTCATAATGGTTTTATCTGTGATTATGCCCCCCAGGGTAGTTGAATTTTATATTATGTCTTCTGACCACAAGAAAGGGAAAGTATAATTCTACTGTGTCTTCAGGCAAGTTATTAAATATTTCATGGTGCAAGTATAGTTTGCCATACTTTCTTTAATGCAAGAGCTTGTATTGATAGACAAATTTAATTTCTAACCCTGGTGAAATTGGCCTGTAGGCTGCCTGCTTAAACTTTGTGTGCCTTAGGTTCATTATCTAGATAAATGGGCAAGAAATGATGACTATCAGATTATCAAATTACGGACGTGTTTCAGATCTAGAAGCCCTGCTGTAGAAATCACGTAGGGCCATCTTGAAAGGGAAATGCCATCTACGGCTGGTGTGGATAGCACCTCACGTCCAACAGCTTGCCTTGGCCCACATCTTCTCTTAACCTGATTGAAACCACTACTTACCACCAAAACATCTATTGACCATGGCCTAAATAAGTCAGATGTACAGTCTATGCATTCAAGGTCAAGGTTGGAAGTGATTTTTCTGACCCCATCTGCAGCTTAGGAAAGAAAAATGCATCCTTTTTGCAATAATTCCCTTTAAAAAAAAGAATTAAGTATTAAAATGTTTTCATGCTTTGCTCTATCTGAGCAAAGCAAATGTGATGTGTGGATTCTTGAGTCAACAAAAGAGTAAACAAAGTCCAGAGTTTTGGAAATAAAGCAATTTAATGAAAAGGAAGACATCTTATTTGATTGTGCGCTCAATTTCAAAGGACACAAAAATTTGAAGCATGTAGAGAGCCAGTTCCTCAGTTACAAGAGAATGGAATCGGCTCATTTATAAAGCAGGAAAAAATGTTGATGGCATAACAGAAACCTAATCAGGTGTAATGAATCAATCTGTTTCAGAATCACGCAGTAGTTCAGGAAAAAAAAAAAAAAATCACTTTTCTTCCAAACACATAAGAACAGGAAGGCATTTTCGGCAACACCAAAGCAGTGTTTCATCACTTCTGGAAATGAATTCGTTAGTTTGATGTCAAAGTACAGGAAGGAGAACGCTTTCAGAACCTATTCAGAAGCCTCCAAGAATTCTACAGAAAAGTTAATGAAAGGAAGCAATGGAATCTTCTCTCCCCCTGCCGTTCCCACTCGATGGGTTTCTAGAGCATCTGCTCACATGGGAACCCGGTACCTGTTTTCTGGAGATGACCCTCATTTTGAACACAGCTCCAAGGCCCTCCGAGCAACGAAACGTGCTAGTACAAAGATGCCATTTTCTGTCCAACGTCACTGGACTCATATTTTAAAAAATCACCTCCAACCCAGCCCATGAGCAAAGGCCTGTAGAAAGGAACATGGTGGTCTAGTGTTTAATTTGATTGAGTGATTTTTTCTGAGACCAAAGGCAAAGTGATTTTCCTGAGGTCAAAGATCAGCTACCAAGGGGCCAAATTCAGTCTAGAACCCAAGTTTTTGGTTTCATAGCCTATATCCCTCCCCATTGCTTGTTGCCCATTCTCCCCCTGATAATGTATTAGACACATTAACTGGACTCTGTGGTGGTAAGAGTTTTGTTTTGTTTTGTTTTTCACAATGGCCACACTTGGGCCAATGTCCATTTATTAGGTGCTTCATTATTTTATGTGCCTCACTATCTAGAGAGGCTAAAAGGTCTGGCTAGACCTTCATGGCCCTGGCAACAGTGTCTGTTTGGAAATGGGCTATAAGGCATCAAAGTCTAATTTCATAAACCATCTGATAAGACATTTTATAGAAGAACAGCACTTGCCAGAGAAGCGGCATGGCCAAGAGTCTGCTCTTGGGCAAGAGTCTGCAAAACAGAGAGGGGATTGCAAGACAGGAGCCCTGGCATCGCTTCCAAATGCTCCCTGGCCTCCAGCACCTCTCCCTCCGTGCCTGCGCTCTTGCCTTCCTGTCTCTTCCCCGGAGAGCTCCCCTTCGGGCAGTGGGAAAAGGGTCCTCGAGGAAGCCCCACCTTCCTGTGTCAGCCAGGACTAGAATTGAATAAGGAAGTTCTTCCTCTTCACATTTTCATTTTTTTCCTCTTTATTTGCAAGGGCGGAGGAGCCCTCTGAGAGAGGCCTTCCCTTGGCCTGGAAGCAAGTGGTTCTTTATTCCTGCAAGAGCCTGGGAAGCCATGATGTCAGGGAAGAAGGGGGGAAAATGAGAGGGCACATTGTGCAAGCCCTTAATCTGTATCTCGTGGGTCCTCTGTAACTCCAAGATCTTATGACAAAATCCTAGGATGCAGATGAGTAGCTACACTTGGGCAATGGGAACGAAGTGTGTGAAGCAACCAGACAGATCCTTGATATCCAGCCATATGGCCTCACGCGGGGACATTATTTTTAAAGTCTCTTTACGCAAAAGGCTTGGGCTGCCCCGTGGCTGCGGGCTCTGATCTCCGTTGGGAGATGGTGGAAACACAAGCTTGCCATGTGAATGAAATGTTGCTGGTTTCTGGGGCAGCCCAAGACGTCACCTGAGAAGAAGCAGAGCCTCCTGTTTCTCCAGTTTGGGTCTCCCTGTCACTGAAGACAGGTTTAAAAAACTCTCATTTTTTTTTTTTTTTTTTTTGCTTGAAACGAAATGCTCCGAGAGAGCATGCCTTGTAAGCCGTCTCCCTCACAGTCATCTGGGCACAGCATCGCTTCGGAACGAGTCTGGGGTCCCCGTGTCTTCTGCGGTTCGCACACAGGTTGCAAAAAAGGGTGCGAGCAGTTCCTGGAGCGAGCCCGAACTCGGTTGCTGGCTGCGTTTATTCTAGAACAACATAGAGCCTACCAGCTTTGAACTAAAACCATTCATATGGGGATCCGGTGGGAATAATCTGTCTTCTGACGGCAAGCTGCTTCCGCAGGCCTCTCTCCCGAGTCCTCACGAGGACTCTGTGAGGCAGAGACGGTCAGCTCGTCGTTACAGATGAAGAAAGGAGGCTGAGAAGCTGGGTCCCACGGAGGAGCAATCCGGGTGATAGAACAGGGACTTGAACCCAGGTCTGGGTCACGAAGACCTTTCCACCAACCCAGCAAAGGTGGACAGTGGTCTTCACTGAATCATCTGAGAAGGTTTTAGGACACACCTGGGCCCATTGCTCAGCCAAGACCAGTTAAATAAAAAGCTCAGGGCTGGGGCTGGGGCCTGCGAATGTTTTAGAAGCTCTTGGATGATCCTAAAATGAAGTCGAGCCGAGAACACCGCTCGAGGACCTTCCAGTCCCGGACTTGATAGAGGTTTATCAGGACCCCCTGTAAAGAACAGAGGATATATTCTGCCCTACATGGGTCAAAATTGGCCACTGGCTGAAGGCGTGGTTGGTGCTTGGAAGCATTTTCTTTTGCGCAGAAGTGGCCCCTGCCCCGCGCATGAGGTTCCCCAAGGACTGGGCAAGAGGTACGAGTCTGCCTCAGCCGTCCATGCTGGGGAAGTGAACCGGCGAAGACAGCAGGACCCCGTGCACAGCTTGGCCATTGGACGGCCGGGGGGTGAGGAATGAGTTGGTTGGGGGCGGGGCACCGAGCTGCTTCAAAGGGCAGATGGCG
Source organism: Nasua narica (assembly GCA_028533885.1). Taxonomy (NCBI): domain Eukaryota; kingdom Metazoa; phylum Chordata; class Mammalia; order Carnivora; family Procyonidae; genus Nasua; species Nasua narica. Next base: position 10,258,095 of record CM052804.1, on the reverse strand, counting down.
AGCAGCAAGCAGCGTGGGCTTGGAGCGGCCAGATGGCATCATCTTTCCCGAGACACGTTCTCCCATTGCCCCTTGCCCTGGGAAGGAGTCAAACACACCGTCCCCTCTGCCTCTCGCAGCCTGAGCCGAGGCTGCTCCCAGGGTCCCCTCGCACGAGGACCCCGGTGGTGGCATCTGCCAGCCCTTTGGACCCGCAGAGAAACAAAGGCACTGTGTTCAGATTCCCGGTGCCCCGCCCCCATCCTTCACTTGCAGGGACAGAAAACCTGCCTCAGAGGAGGGCCGTGGAGCTAAAGATGGGAGTGCAAGTCCTGTGCCCAGCCGGGGCCTGACGCTGGCAAAGCATGAATGTGTCACCATGAACGGGGACAGAAGTGATGGGGACAAGGAGGAGGAAGCCATTTACTTCCCTGGTTTCCTTCCCTGCTTTGGTGTCCTGCCCCTCTTGCCAAGCCTGGTGCCTGAATGCCATGTCCTTAGAAATACCTGGAGGAGCACTGAGTCCAGGGCCCCTCCCCCTGCGGGAAGGGACGTGTCCACCGCCTACGAATAGCAGCCTGCAGCCCAGACTTTTCACTCGCGGCTCATCTCGGCCACGCGACGGCCAGTGCTGAGGATGGTCCCCTTCCCAGCACGCCCAGCCAGGGCGCAGTATGACGAAGTATGCCAACCTTGACGTGCCTTCAGATCCTTGTCCCTGCACTTACGAGCTCTGCGACCTTGAGATACGACTTGGTCCCACTGAGTTTAGTCCCCTCTCCCATATCGCAGGAGACAATGCCTACCGTGCACAGGGTTGTACTGAGCTCGTCCCACCCCATCCCCCTGATACGTTACCCCCCAAGGTGACACATGACCCCAACCCAGATGAAATAATTACCTCCCCAGAGTCCCAAGATGACCAGAAGGCTGGTGCGGGCAGGTTAGTTAAACAAACATGCCTTTTATCAAAACCCCTGAAAGTGAGTCCTGAGCCTCCTCCTTCCCCTCCCAGGCCCCTTCCGCCACCCTCAGCACGTCCTTCCTTCTGCCCCAGTGCACATCCTGTCTCCAAATGTAAAGAACAATAGGACCCATCACCATTGTTCTCAGATCCCACGGAGCATTGTCTAAACCCATTCATTCAACTGAAGGATCCCGTTATACTGTGCCAATTGTGTCTTCACAATGACCGAAGAGATAAGGGGTTGAAATGAAATGTCCTTAAGATTTTATTTAATTAACTTATTTATTTGAGAGAGAGAACAAGCAAGCACACGATTGAGGGGTCAGAGGAGGAGGGAGAGAGATAATCTCTCAAGCCGACTCTGGGCTGAGCACGGAGCCTGATGCAGGGCTCGATCTCACAACCCTGAGATCACGACCTGAGCCGAAACCAACAGCTGGACGCCCAAGCGACTGCACCACCCAGCTGCCCCAAAATGCAGTTTTTCTAACGGAAAATCAATAGACCTTTCAGGCTTCCTTTTTAAAGTTCTGTTTTGAAAAGGCAGCCAATGTTACATTGAATCTACAGTATATGCAGCCAATTCCGATGCGTCTCTCACGGGTGACCTGAGATTGTGGCGGCTCCCCAGGAATAAGGTCCTTGTCCTTATGGAGCCGGCCAGGGCTGGCAGGAGGGAGGAGAGGCTAAGAGTCAGCTATGCCTCGGCGCACTCACTGTGAGAATGAATCCCCACCATTCTGTTCTTCGGGAAATGAAGAGACACTGCCCACAGCACCCTGGAGACGGAGTTTGAGGGATTCGATCCTCAGGGACCGTGAGAGGACAAGCCTCCCAAGCTCTTGTGTTTCTGTAGGATGTGGAGGAGGGAGAGTTGCAGAGAGAAGAAAAGCGAGGCCGGAGGCACCCTGGGCTATCCCTAGGCCTCCGCCGGTTGGGATGGCTGGGGTCGGGCGGCTGTGTTGAACTTCACGACGGGGGAAGTTGCCCAAGTTCACAAAAATCGGAAGATTTCAGAGCCCAGCCCTGGGCTGACCTGAAGCCACGGTCTTGGGGATTCATCTAGTCCGTGGACTTCAGGGACAACTAAAATGCCTTTTCCCTTCATGTGTTAAAAGCAAAGGGAACTTAATCCACCGCCGTTCTTCGTTGGGGCGGCTTGGGCGCTGAGCGGGCAGGGCCGGCCCGGGACCGGGAGAGCCGCTCGGATGGGGTTTCTTGGGGGAGTCGAGGTGGGCCGTGAGGGAGAAAATGCAGGAAGGCTCCACGGCGTCTGGCCTGAGCAACGCCAGAGCACGCGGTCGCCTGTGAATGAGACGACAGACCGCGTGTGTGCAGGTGGGAGGGGACTGGGGACCGGAGCTGGGTTTTAATCGTGACAGTTCCGAGAGGTCCGTCGGCTCTTACGAAAAGCCGTCACGTGTGTTAGAAAAAGCCCGGGGCGGGGGGACTCAGGAAGACTTGAAGCTGTCTTCATCATCCTTCTCGGCGCTCTGCTGCCGCTCCGCCTTGAATCCTGCAGGACTTAGGTCTTGAGAAAAAGCCAGAATCCACTGAGTCCCTCATCTGAGCCGTGGCGATCGGCTCTGTCTCCCCGTGAGGAAGGCAGTGGGCTTCCTCCCCAGGCATCTGAAGCCCAGGGTGAGCAGCAGCTGACCCACCTGGAAGTCCCCTTGTGTTCAGGACCATGTGCGAGAGGGAAGCTGACTCAGGCCAACATCACACTGCAGCTTTGAACTTCAACCCAGGGCCCCAGGCGGAAGTGTCAGCAAGGACCCCTCTGTTCTCTGTGAACCAAAACACATTCATCTTCTTCCCAGAGCTGGGGCTTATGACTACAGAAAGGAATCTGGGTCATATGGCGGGGCCCTTCTCCATTCAAAGAGGAGGAAACGGGACCAAATTATGGGAAGGCACTTAGACAATATCACAAAGCCAGTTAGTGGTGGACCTGAGATTAGGTAAGGTTCTTGAGGCCCCACCCTCCATAGCACAGAGCTGTTTCCCAGTGGGGTGGGGGCCACCAGGCTGGCTCAGACAGAAGAGCCTGTGACTCTCGATATCAGGGTTGTGAGTTCAAGCCCCGCGTTGGGCATCGAGCTTACTTTAAAAACAAATTAAAAATGGGACTGAATCCTTTGCCATAGATTTCTGTTTCTTGGTAAAATGCTTTTTTTGTCATTGTTGTAAGAGCATGTTTGAGAGCAGGAATTCAGTTCAGGTCAACATTCTGGTTTTATGCAAGGTGCTTTCTAGACCCTGGTGCTCAGAAGCATAGCCGATGCAGTCTGTGCCCTGAAGGGTCCCCTGGATCCTCTGCCGCTGCAGATGCTTAGAAAATTTCCAAAGAGGAGAATAGCCAGCCTTCTCCTTGCTACCAATGCCTCCCTATAAACAGAAACATCCCCCTGCCCTGGATGTTCTAGGACATAACCTTCACACCACAATGGTCTTGATCTTTTGGACAGAAGAGGATGTTGACTGTATAGAAGATTGGGGGGTGAAAATGAGAAAGACCACGTAGGGTTCCCATAATGGCACGACAGCTCCTGAAAGGGTATCGAATGCACCCCCTGAAAGATCACAGTGGTAAACTGACAAAATCATGTTTTTAAAAAAAAAAAAACTATTTGGAGGCACTGGAGAGTGGCTCGAAGCAGACACAACCTGGAAGGTTGTCAACCTTTGAAAGAAGGGAGCTATGCTGAGAGCCGCATAGGTGTGCCCCACCCCCCCCCAGGACAATCCACAGTCCGCAGGACATGGAGAGACCAGAACCCAAGGGGAAGCCACAGTTACTGCACTGAGGTAGCCGAAGACCTAATCGCGGCTGCCAGAGCTGCTAGAAATTAAAGGGGAAATCCAGGAAAAGGGGGAGCAACAGATTGGGGGCCTCAAAAACTGTAGAGGAATCTCGGATTCTTGGCTGACTCCTGAATTATCGGTGTGTGAGGAGACCCCAAGGAGCCAGAGAAAACAGCAGCCACTGAAAGAGCAGAGCAAATATGTCCGTGCTGTACCACAGAAGAAACTGAGCTTGTTTTAATTTTTTTAAGATTTTATTTATTTGTCAGAGAGAGTGCACACAAGCAGGGGGAGCGGCAGGCAAAGGGAGAAGCAGGCTCCCTGTTGATTAAGGAGCCCAATGCAGGACTCAACCCCAGGACCCTGAGATCATGACCCGAGCCAAAGGCAGACGCTTAACCGACTGAGCCACCCAGGCGCCCCAGAAACTGAGTGTAGAGTTTGAGACCTATTGTGTTAGCTGTCTGCTTGGGAAAAAAAAGTCACTATAATCTTCAGGAAAGGATAAAATCCTGTCTCTCTAGCATTTATAATACAATGTTTAGTATAGAACTAAAAATTGCTGGACATGAAAGGGAACAGAAAATATCTCAGTCAAAGGGAAAAGCAATCAAAAGAAACGGGCTCCAATATGGCACAGATGTTGAAATTAGCAGACAAGGACTTTAAGGTAGCTTTTATAAACATGCTCGAAGATTTAAAGGAAAAGATGATCACAAGGAATTTGAAAATGGAGACTTTAAGATGAGAAATAGAGTTTTTTTAAGAACTGAAGAATCGGATTCCAGGACCGGAAAGTATATCCAGTTGAAATGAAAATTTTACTAAATGGGCTTGACAGCAGATTGAAGGTAGTGAAGAAAGGTCAGTAAATTTAAAAAGAAAAAGCATCCAATTTGAAGAGAAATATGTTGCCAAAAAGAACAAAGCCTCTGCGATTTCTGGAGTAATACACAAGGTCTGACATACGCACAATTAGAATCTCAGAAGCGCAGGAGAGAGAATGAGGAAGAAAAAAAATACTGGAAGAAATAATGGCTGAAAATTCAGTACATTTCATGGAAACCATCAATTTAGAAATCAAAGATGATCAGCAAATCCCAGGCAGAATAAACACTACAAAGAAAATTGCACTTAGGTACGTCATAGACTGTTTTTCAAGAGAAAACCTTGAAAGCCACCCAGAGAAAAAGACATTTTAACCAGGGAACAATGTCAAGAACGGATGCTTGCCTGTCGTCAGAAACAGTGGGGGCCAGGAGACAATAGATCATCTATAAACTACTGGAAAAATGTCAGCATCCTTTTAGATTGTTTCGGAAACCATCTTTTAACCCCTATTCTCCCCTCTCCCTGTTTCTGCCGCTTGGCTTGGAGAGTACCGGAAATGTGTGTGTGTGCCTCTGTGTGTTTAGTTCTCTGCAGTTTTATCACAGACGTGGCTATTTGGTTTAATTGTTTTTTTCCTAATAGATAGTTCGTAGCATAAGGCATAGTTTTGGGCACCTGGGCGGTGCTCAGTCCGTTTAGTGTCCAACTCTCGGTTTCAGCCCAGGTCGTGATCTCCTGATCGACTCGGGTGATCTCGTGATCTCCCGAGTCGGGCTCCGTGCTCAGTAGAGAGTCTGCTTGAGATTCTCTCCTCTGCCCCTCCCTCCACTGACACGCCCATCCATGTGCACGTGCATTCGTGCCCTCTCTCTCTCTCTCTCTCTCAAATAAATAAATCTTTTTTAAAAAGAGACATAGTTTTGTGCTAAAGAATTTATAGTCTGGTTAGAAAGACCAAGGAAGCATATAAGAAAAGTGAAAATAGACATTTAAGAAATGGTTTTGTTTTGTTTTGTTTAGCTTTTCTATTGAATATAATTTATATGCAGGAAAGAACACCAATTTTAAGAGTATAGCTTGATTAATGTTTATATATGTGTACACTTAGATTAAGATGGAAAACACTTCCATCACCCCAAAAGGTTCTCTTGTGCCCCTTCCCAGTCAGTGCCCACAACCAAAGGTAACCACTAGTCCAACTTCTATCACCAAAGTTAAATTTTGCCTGTTGTTAAACTTAATATAAATGGACTCATGTGTTTCTTGAACCTGGTTTCTTTTGTTAACAAAACATCTGTAGTTTCAGCTATGTTATTGTTGGTGTTAGTACTCGATTCCTTTTTATTGTTGTGTAGTATTCCGTTGCATAAATATCCCATGATTTATTTGTCCATTCACCTAATGATGGACATTTGAGTTGTTTCTAGCTTGGGACTATTAAGAATAAAAATGGTATGAATATTATTTTTTTAAGATTTGTTTATTTATTTTAGGGAGAATGAGAGAGAGTGGGGGGTTGGAGGGAGGACAGAGGGAGAGAGAGAGAGAATCTTAGGCAGGCTCAACGCCTAGTGCAGAGCCCAACATGGGGCTCGATCTCATGACCCTGAGATCATGACCTGAGCTGAAATCAAGAGTCAGTCACTTAACCACTGTGGCGCCCCACTGTGAATATTATTATACATGTCTTTTGGTGGGCAAGTGCAATATTTCCTCTGGAAGTGCACCAGAAACAGTGTTAATTTGTATATGGAATAGACATATATTTAGCCCTAGTAGATACTGCTAAACAATTTTCCAAAATGGATGAACCATTTACACTCCTCTCAATGGCAGTGGAGAGTTCCCATTGCCTCACATGCTTGCCAACACATGCTATTGGCAGTGTTTTAATTTAAGTCATTCTGGTGGATGCATAGCATAACCTCGCTGTGGTTTGAGTTCGCATTTCCCTGACAGGTAATGGCGTTCGTGTCACGTGATCCCAGCACCTAGCGCAGACTGCGACAGCGAGTGGGGACTGCGTGTGTTGGGTTGAGCTGAGTCAGCTCACTTCCCGTACTGCGTTCATCGCCCTTCACCTCGCCCTGTAATTCTGCAGCGAGACCATCGCCCTTTCTCAGGAGTGAGCCTGGGAGGTTGGGGGAAAATAGAATTATCCCCCGCCTTAGGGCTCTGCCTTGGAAATAGGGACAGTATATCTTCATCATTCCTCCAAGGAAACTAGTCCTGGGCGTTGTCCTAGAATTTCCCCACTTCCCTGAGCAGCGAGATCCCTGGGGACGAGCCCTGGAAAGTGGCCCCAAGTTGCTCATAGCAAGACGGTAGCATAGCCCAGGTGAGAAGTCAGGTCACCTGGCAGAAGCGGAACCCGGGGCTGATCTCGGACACGGAGTCAGGGGCAGGCTCCACCTGTGGCCTCCAAAGACCACCCTCCCTGGGACTGTCGTGTTTAGGACAGTAGCCTGCGGCCAGACGGCAGATAAGCGGAAAGCAGCTGCCTTTGCCTTGGGCCCCGGATTGGAACGACTGCTTTTCATCCCCACCTAGATATTAATCACTTTGCAAACTGCCAGCCTATTGCCAGCTGCATTCCTTGACGGCCCATGTTTTAATAAGGCCCGAGTGCTCCTGGCAGGCCCGAATACAATGTGTGGATTCACCAGACAGGATTACAGAGGGGGCTTTTCTTTGCTGCACTAGGCCTGGGATTTGCGTGCATTTCTGCTCCAACACGGCATCTCCAAGGAGGCTTTCACTTTCTAAGAAGGATGCTACCCACTGCGCTATTCAGCGTGGGTAAATGAGAAAATGGGTTAATAAAATACATGCTAGAGAAAAAGAAAATAAGATTAGGGGGCTGATGTTTGGGCTGAGAGTGCTTTTTTGGGCTCCAGGAAAAATAGAACAAGATGATTATTTTTTTTTTCAGCCCAAAGGACGTCATGCCCAGAATACCACCACTAATCCAATTTCCCTGCTCTAACAAGTATTTGATCAACACTCCTTTAAAAGTTCAATTCTCATACTGACTAGCCCACCAGTTCCCCTAGTTATTGATATATTTATATAGATCTATTTTCAATTTCTTTGGCAGAACCACACAATGCTGATTTGCCCTGACACGAGAATTGGGGCGGGGGGGTATGCTTCATATCACTCATACCCCGTAACCACAGTTCAGTGAGGTCGGACAGGGGGGTTCTCGATTTTAATAGCCCAAGAGCCTGTGAGGGAATTAAGAGTCATTCAGGCAGTGTGGACATGGAAAGTCAGCAACAACACTGAGTGCCTGGCCCTCCCGGGCTTGATTAGAGTTAACTTTGGTGAACAGGCAGTAATAATTTTTCTCCTTAACCAGGGAAGGGGAGGGGGGGAGGGAAGGTACAGGGAAGCTAAGAACTGAAGGTTTCGTCAGTTAAGACTCCTTCCCAAACTTTCAAGCTGAAAAGGTTTTTGAAGAGTTTCAAGCATGTTTTTGCAAGACATTAAAAAAGAAGAAAGGTTAAATATAAAAATTGAAGTTTGGCAGGCAGTATTCCCTGAACTCAATGCATTGCTTGTGGTATTTTGAAAAAAGAAAAGAATTTTGCTTTGAAAATGTCATACTCCAAAGAAGTTTTTGTAAGTTATTTCTAGGGGAGTTGACTCCTATTTAGTTGAATGGATGATTTGACTGTTCCTTTAAAGATATTTCAAACTGTTCCAAACCGTTTCGCTTTTTTTGAACAACAGAAGACCTACCCTACACAATGTTCCAGTAAAACAGGGTAGGAGGAAAGACATTTCCATTTCAACGGAGAAATAATAATTACAAAAATGTTAAGATGCTCAGGCTCACGCCTGATAATCTTCTCAAAAGCTATAGAAGTATATGTCGTTCAGCCGGCCCCAGAAACCCCCCCAGATGTGAGGCCAGCCACGGGGGAACTTCAGGGAAGAGGTGCCACTGGGCCATCAACAAGACTGTTCTGGAAAAAGAACTCTGCCTGTGTTTATTCCTCCACCTCAGTGGCCCCATTTCCTCCTCACCTTCGGGAGGTGCTCAGGGAAGAGTGGATGAGCTGTCAGGTGTCCGAGGGGTCTCCCTTCGAGGCAGGGGACAGGACGGCATCAAGGCCTTACTGAAGGCAGGGCGAACAAGGAGCCCCCCAGAAATGGGTGGCACCGGCAGGGGTGAGGCGCCCAGACAGGAGGGAGGAAACATCTGCGTGTGAAGGGAGATGTTGGGGCAGAACGTGATTGTGATGGACAGCGAGAGGGGCTATTACCTCTCTAGCAACACCGGGATCATACCGAGCAATGTCAGTTACCTGTTCTTTTCCACATGGATCAGCGATGCTCAGAGGAATTTTTGCTGAAAGGCTTTGGAGATGGTCTAGTCCAAACCCCTCACTTCACAGAAGACGAAACCAGCAGACGGAGAATTTAAAGGGCTTGGTGGAGGCCAGGGGGCCAGCCGGTGATCTGCGTGACTGAGTTGGTCATCCGGCCCCGGATACGGGGGAGCCCTGTGATGCACAGGGCTCCCGGGGTGCCCGCCTCACCCTCCCCTGGTGGGGCTTTGCTCTTAGCACGGCGCCCAACACACAGTAGGGGCTCAGTGGATGTTAGTGGAAATAAGTAGTGGACAATCTCATCAGATGAGCCACACATCTCCTCCCGCCAAGAGCAAAGGCCAAGGCAAGTGCACAAAACGCACGGCTTCCAGGGAAGACCACCATAAAGTCAATCCAGTGGCTTCTATTGGGAGACCAGAGTTACTGGCATCCAGGTGGGACAGGAGAAGCTCTGTGATTCGTTCGGTCTATTAGAACATGCGTCGGCGCCGTGGCTCAGATCCCCTCTCGGCTCATCCCGTGTTCTTGGTGCCAGCATTCACGATTATGCCCTAGTCGGTCATCTTATGTTTGCGACGGGCCACGGAGCGCAGGTGCACTAGCGAGGGTGCAAGCAGATTCTTCACAACTGCTAGAAAAACAGAGCCATTCGTTTCATAAGGATCAGATTCCGCAGGAAGGAAGGAAGGTCTGTGGCACATTGGGGGTGCTTAGTCCCTGGGTGTGGCATATTGCCAGCAATTTGAGAACTTGGTGGCATTTTGCTTCTTCTAAGTTAAGAATGTCTCTTTCACTTTAGTCTTCTCTTCTGTTGCTTCTGGGGCCATGGATTCCCCAACTCGACTTCCTCCTCTTCCCCTCCCTTGGGGCTCATTACTGGCAATGTCTGATAGAATCCGGTTGCATTTCCCGGCTTTACCAGTAGGTGCCCCCGTTCAACACCTGGGGGACTTCAACTTGCACCTGAGGTTGGCCACTTCCATTCAGGAAGAGGACTCAGCGTCCAATTCTGATCATCCTACAAGATTAGGCTCTTGTAAAGCAAGGGTGACTGTAGTTCTCCTCACTCCCCCACCTTCTGGCCGACAGCAAGGCTCCAGTGGTCCAGTGGCCGACAGCAAGGCTCCACTTCCCGCGACCATGACCATGTCCCAGTGCCCGTCGTGCCCTTGCCAGAGGGCTCCGTTCCGAGGATTCAAAGGGACATGCGGCGGCCACTCTCAAGAAGCTTGCGGTCTTTAGGGCTTCGTGAAATCCACTCACTCTCCTGCATTTGGGGGCACACAGAACAATTATTGGGAAAATAATAATGGGTGTAGTGAGCCCTTGCTACAATACGCCCAAAACACCCCAACTGCCTCCGGTAACCACAACAATTCTATGAGACAGGGGACCCCCCCCCCCCGCCGCCATCTTACAGGAGAGGAAATGGAGACACAGAGAGGTCGGGTAACTCTTTCCAAGAAATGTCCTCAGCCGACATGCGGCACGGCGAGGTGTAGGTGTAGAAACGGTGCCCCATGAAGCCAGCTTCCTGGGGCCGCGGGTGTGACTCAGTCTGCGTCTCTGGATCTTTAGTTTATTCTCTACTTCCACAGAAGTGAACAGCATTCTGGAGTGTTCCTCCCACTTCCCTTCCCCCACATGCATGCAAACACACACACACACACACACACACACACACACACGTACCCCATGCCCTCTGAGTGCTGACCTGGAGCTTTTTTGTGCTCTGAGGACCGAGTCTGGTGGAAGCTTCTTAGGAAGAATGTCCCTGGCCTCGGGCCCTCTTAAGCCTCCAGCAAAGCCGCCTCTGACAGACCTCGTTCCTGCCACCTACTCTGACCGCAGGGGAAGCCTTCCTCTCTGAAAGCAATATGAAAAGACAGCCTTTCACTTGGGTCCGAAGTAAGATTCTCTGTGGCCTTGCAGCCTTTTTTGGAGAACCTTCTCGGTAAATACGGGTTTAGCTTCTTCTCTTGATAATGAACGTCCATTTTCTCCTGCTGCAGCAATGTTTGTCACATTAAAAAAAAGAAAGAAAGAAAAGGCAAGGTGTCAAGGGGAAATACTGGCATACCCCAAAGGGAGATGGGGACAGGGACAGGAAGAATCAAGCCAAGCCCTGATCCCAGGCCCCCAAAGCATTCAGGGTCACCATTCCAGACTCCCAGGGTCTCTGCGCCAGCCTGGAGCCTTCTCCCTGCACCTGACCGCCCGGCCCCATCCCGCTGAGTTACAGATCAGGAGCCCCAACTAGACTTGCCCAAAACCAACCATTAAAAATAGACCTCATATCCTATCTTCCTCTTGCGAGGAAAGAACACTGAGAAAAATGTTTCAAAAGTGTTTTAGAATAACCCAGGGCATTCTAAAGCTCTTTCAAAAACAAAAACAAACAAACAAAAAAAACAAAAACAGCAGGCCCTCCAGAAGTTTCCCCCAACTCTCATTATAAACATCCCCAAGCATCTTACTCTCCAATGTGCAAAGATCAGAAAACCACTATACAATGGAAAATCCTGAAGTAAGGACGAGAGATTACGGTTATTCCTAATGTGGGCCGATATGGGCTCACAGTGCCTTTTAAATCTTTTATTTCTTCACAGTAGAAATGTTTAAGCCGTTGTAGTTCTGGCAAAAATGCAAATGAAACCCTCCAATTCAAGTAGAAGTTCCTCCAGGGTCTGCACAAATCATATTATAAGGCAGCTTTTATGTATCTAGAATAATTACACTTGATTTGAAGAAGTTTGTTTTTTGTTAAGCTAACTTTAGCATCGATTCTAATTGGGAGCAGACGCAGTGCAGCATCCCGGGCTGGAGAACCTTTGCTCGCATAGAAATGTGCGGGTCTGCGTAGATGGGGCACGTCCGAGAGAAGCCTGGAAATGGGCACATCCACCACCCCACGTCGCCATGCCTCCAGCGCCCTCACATTTCCGTGACTTCTCATTGGCGGGGCTGGCGTCACCTGCCCCTGTCACAGGGGGAGTCACTGGAGCCCCACCCTCGGCCCCCAAAGCAGGACGGCCCCAGCCGCGGGTGACCTGCCCACACCCGGGACCTTCCTGGTTCCTTTAAACCCCAGAAGCGGGAAGAGTGACCTGAAAGAACTGAGGGCGGGGGCTGCTGAAGGAGCGCTCGCTCCCAGAAAAAGCTCAGTCCCCGGGAGAGAAGGGCCCTAGGCCTTTGGAGAAAGTATGAGAAACATTTTGATCTTTGCACATAAACCACTTTACTTTTCAAAACCTCTGCTGCTGGCTTTTTTTTTTTTTTTTTTCCTTTCCCAAAGTACTAGCTGAAGTGTGTGTCTCAATAAGACAGAAGAAATAAAAACCCAAGGCCGAGGTATTTTGAAACCAAGCCCAAGACAGGTCTCCTTTCAAAACCTCATCCGAAGCATACGGGCGCTGGGGTCTCGGAGCAGTTGGCCCTTCTTCCCCGCTACGGCTGGAGGCCCGAGCGAGTCACTCCCAGGAGCACGGGCACGTGCAGCCATTGCTTCCTGTCTGCACAGACTTGGGGAGCCACTACCGGCTGCCTCCCTTAAACCCGCAGCCCCATGAAACCCAGGCCCCCCGACCCAGGCCACGGGGTCCAGCGCCGGCCCTGAGCTCAGAGAGCCCGGCCGCTCCCAGGCAAAGGGCCCGGCTGTCCGACCCACCTCCTCCCTGCCAGGCCTCCCTCCGCCTGGGCTTACACACACACACACACACACACACACACACATACACACATGCACGCACGCACGGCAGGGGAGACGTTGGCCCTGTGGTCGAAAACACTGTCAGGGCCTAGCAGATGGAGAAGGGAGCTTTCCAGATGTGGCACACAATAAAGCGGGGTTTTATTTTATTGTTTCTTTTTTTAATGAGGAGAAGGGGGGGGCGTAACCAAGGCAAAATGTGAGCTTTCAAACCCTCGGGTGGCGGTGTGTGTGTGCCCGTGTGCGCGTCGGGCAGAACAGAGATGTGGGCCGCACGGTGGAGGGCAGACCCCACAAATGTCCCCCTTAAACCCGGCAGAGCCGGGGCTGCTTCTCAATCCCTGACGGTGCTCCCTGCCGCCCTTCGCCTGTGTCTGCGGCTCCCGGGCCCACGAGCTTCCAGGCGGGAATCGGTGCAATGGAGAAATAAAACCCGCATTTCCAACGTTCCTTAGCACCCCTCCCCTGCATTTTCTTTTTCTTTCTATCTTTCTTCCTCTCTCTCTCTCTCCCTCTCTCTCTCTCTTTCTCTCTCTCTCTCATCAGGCAGCATAATGATCCTGAAAGAGCTGCTGCCTCTGGGAGCCCAGAAAGACTTTTGCAAAAAAAAAAAACAAAACGAGTTGTGACATTTTCCCTCCGATGCTGGATATCTGTGTGCGTCTGACTTTGGTCCTCGGTGGGAGAAGCCGGGATGAAAATTCCCCTCTCCGTCGGCCCCTTTGGGGGACAGATCTTTTTAACAAGCCATTTCCTGGCACATGAATAGTTTGGTCCCCTTCCCCCTTGAACAGTGTTGTGCACCATGTCAGACATCAAAGCCCTAATTAAACCCATTCTTTAATTGTGTCTTTTTGCTTCATTACTTTCTCTCCTCCTTTGATGAGGGCTGCACCTCTCTGATCGCCCCCCAAATCATCCTTTTCTCTTCATTTTCCAGAGGATCTGGAAAGTGATCACTGCGCTGTTGTTTTGGGGGTTCCCTCCATTTTTTTTCTTCCCCAAGTCCGGGCGGCAGTCCCGTCCCTGCTGCACCCCCCACCCTCCCAGGCGGGCCAGTGGTTAAAGGGATATTCACACCTTTTCCCTCCCGGCTCCTCTATTCTTATGAAGTTTCCATTGATTATTGTCCTGAGATTCCTTGGTCCAGTCATAGATAAAAGGATAATGACTTCAAAGGGAAGAGTTAAGAGTTTAACCCCAAGCTAAGAGAGTGGACAACTAGATAATTGAGGGTAATAACCCATCACAGACTCGCTTTCAAAGGATGGCCGGCTGAGCTCTCAGGTGGCTTTAATTTTATTCACATTTGTAGCCCCCGACTTGAGAAGACGGTCTGGAGTCCTTACCGGGCTTCAAAGCTCCAGGTGACCCCCGCCCCGCCGGGAACCTGACATCAGTCTGGGCCGAGCGCTCCCCTCTCTGGATGGCCGCGATGGCTGTTCGCCCCAAACGTCTCTGCCAAACCACAGACCCCACAACCTCGGGGGTCCGGGGCGGGGGTCGTGAAAAGATCAAAGGTCCCACTTGGCCCACACGTCTTCACCGTGGCAATTGGGAATTCAAATCAAATGGAGACACGTAAAAAGCAAAGGATTTTGGGGGAGTGGGAATGCAAACTGGGGCAGGCTTTACGGAGGCTGGGGGTCCGGGGTGTCCTCGGAGCCCAAATCCTTCAGTGCTGGTCCGGGGGGTGGGCACTGGGTGGGAGGAGGGCTCGAACCCTCGGTGGGGGGGCCTCGGGGGGTGGAATGGGACCCCTCCCCTGCTGAGGCTTTTCTCAGTCCCGCATGCCTCCTCTGAGAAGCCCCCGGAGAGAATCAGGCCCGGCCTGGTGGCCGACACTTGTTTCTGCCGAGGAAGGTGGGGTGACTTGCCCTGAAGCCACCAGCTCACCGAGGGCTCTGACTCCCGTAGCTCCCGACGGACGGACGAGCACATGAGACCTGGGGAAAACGGATGACCAGGTCGCCCAAGGGAGACTCGAGTCGACGTCTAGTGTGGACATTTCCAACATCTCTCGATGGCGTTAGTGCAGACGCTCTGGGTCGCCGCCCGGCCCTGCGCACCTGGCCCGGCCGTGAAGGGCAGCAGGGGTCACGCCGGCCGCTCGGCCCCCTCCCCTGATTTATGGCATGGATTGGCCGGCTCCCAGCTCCATTCTCCGGGTTGGAGGGGAGCTCGATGGCCTTCCAGGTCACTGCGATTGGAGGACTTCCCTGTGCGGGGCTGCGGGCTGTCCTTTTGGGCTGTCCTTTTGGCCGTTAGAAGTTTAACAATAGGCCTTTGAAATGGATAGACACTTGAACAGCTGCCAACTTGGGGCATGGCTCTCCGGCTGCATTCTTGGGCCCGTCCCCGTGGGGAGGCTGGGCCCCAGGGCAGGAGCGGTTTGTGGAATCCCTTCACCTCTGCCAGCACCCCTCAGCGACGCCGGCCCCTCTCTCCCTCCCGGGCTTCTACAGAAAGCCACCTGGGTCCCCCGAAGGACCAGAAAATGCAGTCTGGGCCACCAGGGCTGACACAGCGCTCGCCACCTGGTGCCCTGTAAAGTCCCCCCACCCCTGACCCCATGTGCACACGGAGCCCAGAGGGCTCAGCCCTAGCTCCGGGGCAGGGGTCTTCCGTGGGTCTGAGACCAGCCACCTGCAGCCTTCACTCCCATTCTTGCAAAAACCTTCCCTCGAGAGGTGGAAGTGCCCCCTCCAGCGGGAGGGTTGGCAGCTTCTCAAGCTGTACCCCAAACTCCTAAAGGGGGGATGCGTGCTCAGGCCTCCGGCAGGAGGGTCCAAGCAGAGCAGGAGACGGCGGGGGGACCATAGGTCCCCCTGGAACCTCTGAGGTCGAATCTCCTTGGCAGCAGCCTCCCCCCTGCAGAAAGACTCCCCAGCAGGAGATGGGGCAGCACGTAGGACTGGGGACCAGACAGCCGGCTGTGCCCCGAAGTTTTGCCACAAAGGCTCCAACCAGTCGGCCCCCCAGAGACTCCCCGTGACCACAGAGGGGCGGTGCGCCCCCCGAGTGACCCCAGGGAGGTAACTGCGGTTTGTTCTTAGAAAATGATGATGCATTTTCAGCATAGCCTGATGGGGGAAATGATGTATGTGATTTGTTCCAATCCCAAATTTTCAAACAATCATCTGCTGATTTAGATATTGTATACGTAGCTGCCTACGGCTCTAGACGAGCCCTTGGAGGAAACAAAACACGCTTAGTGTGGCCTGTCCCTCCTGCCCCCGGGGGGCTGCGTGGACACCCTCTGCATTCTCTTGCCCAGAACCCCTGGCAGCAAAAATGTGCCTGAGGTCAGGGTCCCGAGTCCTTGTGTCCCATAGTCCTCGGCTGTGCGACAGATTGAGTCCTTGTGGGGCACTGGATGCTGGGGCTGTGAGTATGGCCAACCTTTGATTTTTATGACACCGTAATCCAGATGTCTTCGTTCAGACACACGTGAGGCGTCCTGGAATCGGCCCAGACTGCGAAGTCGAACAGACACGGGTCCGAGTTCAGACTGTGCCGTTTACCGGCCAGCTCGGCTTGGACAGGCCCCGCGGCCTCTCAGGTCGTCGGTTCCTCGGGTGGTGGGTGAGGGACCACAGCCACCTGGTAGCCGGGCGTCAGGGCCACCTACCCGCGCCGGGCACGTACCTGGGCGGAGTTGTGGGACTGTAAAAGTGAAGGCTTAGGGTCCAAAGCGATGGGCCCAGACTCCCTCGCTGCCCAGGGGAATGGGGACTTGGATGCGGACACGGGTGTCCTGGGAGACCCCGACTCACCACGGTTCCCCCCAGCGAGGTAAGGCACAAATCCTAGCAGAGAAGCCCTCCACGCTGGACAGATCACGGCCCTGACCATCACAGATGTTCTAGTCACAGTTTTGATTTTTTTTTTCCCCTGCAGCCTTGAGGGTCCAAGACAAGTAGTTTCTGTACAGACTTTAATGTTTTAGGGGAAGTGGTTCTGCTTGGGGGCCTTCCAGGAAGAGGATGCGGAAGGGTCCTTAATAGAAAGAGGGAGCCTGGTGGGGTCCCCAAACCATATCAACCACAGGGCTGATTTTCCCCGAGAAAAGCTGGGGCTTCCCTGCCCCATTCTAGAGGAGGTTAACTTTGGAGCTAACCGGCTCTGGAGCCCCATGGAAGTCCGGGTGGCCGGGGAGGCAGAGCAGGGAGCAGGCTCTGGACCTGGTTAAACTTCTCAGAGTCTCCCTGGCTGGCCGACCTTGATCTCTAGCCTCAAGTCTAAAGAGGTAACTCCGATGCTCCGTGGTTAATTGCATTTAGGTGGAGATCACGTGACTCCGTGGTGTCTGTGGCTTGTAGGGACAGACCCGGGTCTCTGTCGGCATCCCGCCGGAGGGTCAAAGTTTGCCCGGTGCACCTTACCATTTGCATGAAACCCCTGAGGGCCGCCGTCAGCCTGCCGGGGATGTGCAGTGAATGTCGCTTTCCTCCCTTCCTGCCCACGTCTGACATTACTCACCATTTCGGAAGTGGAGTGTGCTTGAACATTCTTGGAGAACTTTCCCAGGGTAGATTCCTATTTTTATCCCTATGACAGTCTCAGAAATGGGCAGGGCAGGTAAAGCCATCCCGGTTATGGGAATAAAGGCACTGAGTCACCGACGGATGGGGACGCTCCCTTGCCCCACGTTCAGATAACCAGTCCGTGGCAGCCGGCGGATGGGAACCCAGCCCCAGCTCTTGCTCACCCCCGGTGTAGCCAACAGTGAGGTTCGTGGTTAGCTCTTGGCTCAATCTGGGGCCACCATTCCTTTCCCTGCCATGTCTCTTGCCCCTTTCACAGCCGAGAAGAATCTTCTAGAGCCTCGGGTTCCCCATAATCCTGGCAACTGCTGATGCTGGCAATCCTGGTTTGGACTTTTCTTCACCTTCTAGATCTGAGCCACCTAAGCTCTGCCAAAGCACGAATCGCTGGCTAATTCTGATGCTCATGGAACACACACATAACCAACTGAAGCAGATAACTAAAACTCAGCACCCTGCCCTCCGCCGACCCCTACCTCCCTCGGGCACCTGCTTTGCCTCCCAGCTCCGAGAGCACAGGGTGCCCACGTCCCCTCTCCTATCCCCCGAGCCCTTCACCAGTGACCGATAAAGGCCAGGGCAGAAATACCCCAGCTCCTTCGTCTCCAAGCCAGGGTGACAGTGAACCAAAGTCACCGTCTCGGGGACACTGATGGACATCATGCCCTCCCTGGCTTCCATCCCTTCCCAGGCCACCACTTCTCCCCTACGGACTTTCCCCGAGACCATTTTCTAGTCATTCACCTGAATTCCCACCTCAGGGTCTGCTTCTGGGGAACCCAACCTAAGAAATTCGCTGAAACCAAATGTAGACATCTAACGAAATACGACATCTTAGGTTACCGTGGACTCCCGCTGGGGTCCCTGCTTCCTGCCTCCCACCCCTCATTAGACCCAGCGCCCCCCCCAGCACTCCCACAAGGGGGTGCGTCCTGATAGCTCGATGGCATTGCTCCCCCGCTAGCTGGTTTCTCTGCAAGAGCAAGGCCATACTCTCTACCAGAACATTCGGTTTCCCCGTGCTTTGGCCACGCCCCCTCCACTCTGGACAGCCGCTTTCCTGGTACCTTGTGGTCTCATAAGATGCGATCGTGCAGGCGGCTGGATCAGAAGCCTTTGCTCAGGCTCTTTTGCTGCCCATGGTCTTGAACATGACGCTGTGCAATGAACTGTGCCCCACCCCCATTTACGTGCTGAACCCCTAACCCCCCAGAGGATGGCATTTGGAGCCTTCAAATGAGGTCATGAGGGTGGGCCCCCCATGATGGGGTCCGTGCCCTTATTAGAAGAGGAAGAGAACAGAGCGCTCTCTCTCTCTCTCTCTCTCTCTCGCTCTCTCTCTCTCTCTCCCCCGCCTCTCTCTCTCTCTGCCCTGTGAGGATCTATAGTGGGACGGTGCTTGTCCGTAACCAGGAAGAGAGTTCTTCCCAGGAACTGAATGGGCTGGAACCTTGATCTTGGATTTCCAGCCCCCAGGACCGTGAGAAGCGCATTCCTGTGGCTTAAACCCCCCAGCCTATGGAGTTCTGTTAGGACAGCCTGAGCAGATGGAGATCCATGGGCGGGGCAAATCCAAATATAGACATTTCTGAGGAACACCGAAGCACCTCTCCTGGAATCCAGCATTGAGACCTGTTAGAAGTTTAATTGTTTCGGGGTGAAAGAAGGAATCGAAGCATTCAATTTATCTGCGTGCAATGCCAAGGCCATCACCCATTTGCTTTAGATTATCTTGGCCCAGCCCAGTCTGAAATCAGTGGGCTGGCTCCCCAGCGCCTAAGCCTGGCCTCCTGAGTCTCCCGAGCGGCAGAGCTCTGGACCTCCCCAAGGGTCCTGTAGAGGTGACGGGGCGGCCTGCTGGGCCCGTGAGCTAAAGCCAGGTCTAAAACCGGACTCACAGAGGCTCACACGCCAGGATCCCGCTGCATTTCCTTCGCCTATTTAATTCCACTCCTTCTGTTTCATTTTTAAGTTGTCTGTATTTTGGGCACGCGGTATGCGCGGGCAAGAGCGAGGCAGGCATCCCCAAGGCGGCCCCGTGTCAACCCATCCGAGACGAAAGCAGGGAGAGAGGCCCAGAGAAGCCATTCTCTCTCCTCCTGAGGCACATGTGGACATCGGCTTCACGTTCCGGGGCCCAGAGTCCCTGTTTTTCCCCGGGCTTGGGGGGGGCGGGGGAGGGGGCGGAGGGGTGGGTGTACACTTTCTTGCCTCCGTGCCGAGCGGAGGGATCGGGTGAGAAGAGGCTGCCTGCCCGCTCTGCACACTCCGGGCCACAGAGCCGCCCTGACAGCCTCCTGGGGCCTGAGGGTCTCCCGGGGGCGGGGGGCAACCCCCTTCCAGCGCCAGCACCTTGGCCCTGGCCCGGCCACCTCCGCCAGCAGCCAGCAACGCCCTTGCCAAGAACTCTTCACTGTGGTCCCCGTGCCAAGGATTTATGGCTCCGCATGGACAGAGGCTGTGTGGTTCCTCTTCGTCGCCCACAGCCCTCTTCCTAGGCCTGGGGGGCTCCCGTCCCTCCGAGGCCATCAGGTGCTCCCGGTCCTTGCGGAGGGTTCTTCCGGGGCCCATGGAGGCAGAGCCCCTGGGTGCAAGAAACTTCCCCGGCCTTGGGCGCAGGAAGCCCTGGGGTCTGGAGCAGAAGAGTTAAGTTCCGGGCTGAGGCTTCAGGGTTCAATTCCATTATTTCCTGCTGAAGACACCACCGCCTTCCTACAGCCATTGACATATGTTGCTTTCATCTGTTTCATTTCAAGACATGAGTACGCTCGCTGGAAACTATGCTTAATAGCTAAACTCAAAACATTTGGATTTCCTCTCCTTCTTGACTCTTTGCTGGTATGCTGTGTTCTCTCGTGGCTTGGTTTTTTGGGTGGTGGTGGCTTTTTTTCTTTTCTTTTCCAGCCACCATTTTTAACCCAGCAAAGAGAAGCCAGTGGCTTCCTGACCCATTGGCTCCGGCCCATCCGCTCCATATGGGCTCTTTCACTTCCTGGGGGGCCATTGGCTCATGCAACCCCCTTGTTGTGGTGGTTCGAGTGCGGCTCCTAGCCTCTTCCTTTGCCCAGCTCTTCCGCGGGTCAGGGAGGGAACTGGCCTGTGTAACCAGAGGACGGGCAGCGGGTTCTCCGGAAGGTTCCCGCCTCCTCGAGCTCCGCGACTCACGGCTCGGACCTTCTGAACGGAGCCTCCAGAGTGGAGAGGTGAGCTTCTCCGTCTGGGCCCGAAGCCTCTGGGGGAACAAAGAGGCCCGGCTGCCTGGGGACGGGATCCGGACAAGCCTGCCGCTGGCCGGGACTGGGGTGGAAAGTGGCCGTTGGAAGCAGGCCAGCCTCATCTGGTTGGAATTGGGTTCGACATGTGTTTCTAAACCTGGTTGCAGCCACTCGGGCCTCCCCGAGCCAGGGCGGCATTGCGCGCTGACATGTGAGCATTCGGTCGGCTCATGCAAGAGTCTCAGCGGTGCCTGGCCTGGGGTGACTGCCCGGTGCTCAGCAGGCCCAGCCCCCAGCCGTCTCTCCAGAGGCTCTTGGACGTTTTCCTGTGGGGGCACCAGGGGAGGAAGGGGGGAGAGGCAACGGCAGGCCGCCCGGTTCTGAGCTGAAGGGCCGCGAGCATTTAGAGTGGACCTTGTGTCCTTTTCCTCACTCTGCCCTCCCTGTGAACAGTTCATTCCCACTTCATAGTTGAGAAAATTGAGGCCCAGGAAAGGCCAACAAGGTTGCCCAAGCCCCACAGGTTTTAAGGGGTGAGACTGGGACAGGGGCCCAGGACCGAGGCGTCCCCAGCAGTTTCCGTCTGGCTGTATGGAAGCCAGACGGAAGCTGCTTTCCTCGCCTTCTCCCCAGGAGCCCGAGGTGCTTGGAGACCCCACACGCCCCCTTTTCTCCACGTCACCCACTCTGGGCCTTTCCTGCCCGGCAATCTGCGTTGCAAGCAGGTAGGAAGAAGGTCCACAGACGCTGATAGATGGGTGACCGTGGCCTCGTGCCTTCTACCCAGGAGGAGAGAGCGTTTGCGGCCACTCTGCTGCCCCTTTCAAGTCTGAGGTAGCAGGACGTGTGGAGAACAAAAACTTCAAGGGGAGAAGCGTGTGAGAGGAATGGCAATGCTAAGGGATCACAGGGTCCGAGATTTATCGCTCGTATCTGTTCAGACTCACAAACCGAAGTCCTCTCGCTGAGGAGACGTACTTCAAATTCTGTGGAACGGGTGTCGTGTCTGCTTCCGTCCCCCTGTGTGCTCTCTCCGGGCTGTTGGTCTTCTGGTGTGTGTGTGCGAGCCTGAGTGGCTGTGTGAGGCGGCGAGCAAATCCCGATGCAAAGAGGATCCCCTCTTTGGCAGTGAATTATTTTATTAAAAGTCATACGACGTCGTTGTAGACGTTCTGGAAAACACAAAATAATATTATTCCGTTTTAAGGACCAGAGACCCGCTCGATTGACCCCAAGGGAAGATAGGGGTGTGTTTGCAAGAACATGAGGGGTGTGGGGTTCCCTCAGGGCACGGCCCCTCCCTCTGGGCCCTCATTGCTTCAAAAGCTCCCCGGCCATGGCAACCAGCCCCTCAGCCTCTCTCTGGCCCCTTTCTATAGCTTTGGCTCCCACAGAGCACAATTTTTCCTTTGTTTCTCAGTTCAAATTTCCGAGCTCAAGAGAAAAACCGAACAACCCCACTCCTCTTTCCAGGCCTGACTCGTCCAGTCGAGTGGCGCCGGCGGGCCCGTGACGGGCCGCCCATGAGTGACACGGCAGCGCGGGGTTCCATCAGCTGTGCCCGGGAAGGGGTAGGGTCCCGTGGCCCCAAGTGTCACCATCCAGGCCTGGCAATGCAAACCCGTTAACACGGTATAAAAAGCCAGAGGAAAATGATCTATAATCCCACCATCTGCTGCTCAGGCCTTTTTTCTACATCTTTTGCCTGTTTGAATACATGTTCCGTACAACTTTTGCCTCTAGCTTTTTGGAGTGAACTTCATGTGGACTTCCAATATCGTTACAACTCCATTACCTTGTATTTATGGTTTTTAGAGAGGGAGAGGGAGAGAGGGGCAGAGGGAGAGAGAGAATCTTAAGCAGGCTCCATGCCCAGCGAGGAGCCCAACTCAGGCTCGACCTCATGACCCTGAGATCCCGACCTGAGCCAAATTCCAGAGTCGGGTCTTAACCGACTGAACCACCCAGGCGTCCCACTCCGTTGCCTTTTAAATGACTCTATAATGTTCCCGTGTACTGCCCGCGCCGTGTATACGATTTACCTAATCTAGGTCCCCTTGCAGACGTGGATGTTATTTTCAAGTCCCTCTGATTATACATAACCCTGAATGCTTGGGGTAGTGTCAGGAACCCACAGGATGGCATCCGAGGCTCCTGGTTAATTCTAGGAGCGTTTGGGAAACCTGGTCCCTCCTCCCCAAAGCAGGACTATGATGGCTCTTTGGAAGAGACCCCGGGGACCAGAGGAAGAAGTGGGTCCCGACCTCTCAGCATCAGTTTGCCTCCATGTTTTCACTCTCGAATGCCGGACCTGTGGCCACGGCTGAGGGTCACAGCCCAGCCCCCCTCCACTCCCTCCGGGGAGGCCCACGCAGGCTGCACGTGGGGAGGAACAACAAGGGGGTGACAGCCTGTGGCCCTCTGCAGCCTTGTCACTCTTCGCCGACGCATCCAGCCACGTCCAGGGTGAGGCCGCGCCGTCCCCTGTGGGTAGGATGTGCAGCAAGGAGGGAGAACGGAGTAGAGGGAGCTGGCGTGTAGGAGCCAGAGATGCCCATCTCCAAGCCCCTTCTTGGGCAGATGGGCGCCGGGCCTGGGATGTCGGCCTGGGCGCCGGCCACAACCCTCCCTGAAGACGCCCGCCGTCGGTGAGAACACGCAGCCAGCTGGAAAATTAATAAATGCTTCGTCAGTGCGATGGCTCTTGTTCTGAAAACTAACGTTCAGACGAGGCGCCTTCTGCGGTCTAGGCCTCTGGGAACTGACACCTGTCATTCAGAGACTGGGAAGCCCACACTGGACCAGAGTTTATACGAGGAAACGCCATGAGCTCAGAGCCAGGCCTGAGCCCTGGACTCCAAGGCTGGCGAGCTCCTGGCGGCAGAGCCCACACATCTGTCCTCAAGGGATGTTTAGGTGGCGGTTCCTTCCAGCCGGTGCCTCCGCCGCCCCAGAGGGGTGTCCCAGCAAGCGAAGATTGCCATCTTCCGGGGCAACGGCCCTCCTCGAAAGCCTTGCCTTCTCAGGAGAATCCACCTGTCGCAGAGCTGGGTGGCCGCGAGCTGTTTGCTTCCCCTTTCTGAGCCTCCGTGGACAGCTGGTGGCAGCACTCCGAAAGGGCCCGGAGGAGTCTGAGAACCAACCCTGAGCCGTGTCCTTTCCCACTGCTCGGCGTCCACACCCGGTGTCACCGCTACTTCTGGCCGTGATCTTCCCAAGCATCTGGAGCCCTCTAGGCGGGCTGGCTCCCCGGGCAGGTGATCAGTGCCTGTCACACAGGGGCCCGTGCTGTTGCCATCTTGAAATTCCTCCGACTAGACAGGGGGGCCTGCGTTCACGTCTTAGTGTGTTCAGCCGGCGGGGAAGCAGGTCCTGCCTCCAGGCCTGTGTGTCCCGTGACTTAGGTTGGTCACAGTAGCGTCTGCCTTGGGGAGTGGTTGGGGGGGGAGTAAATGAGGTGACCCCTTCGCAGGGAGCCTGGCCCATAGCAAGTGTCTCCTCACCTCAGCCAATTTGCTACTGTTAGAACCCGAAGCCCTCGGCAGCCTGCCTCTCGCCCTCCCGGCCCTTCCTGTCCCCTGGGAGGACTTCTCCCCAACCTCCCCTCTCCGTGGACTCTGACCCAAGGATTCAAATATCTAGGGCACAAGGACCAGACTTGGAAATCACAGCCGTCTCCTCGTCTCCTCGGAGCGCTTGAAGCCCTTATCAGAGAGGAAACTGCTAACAACTCTGTCTCTGGTTTATGGCAGCTTGCTCTGTTTATGGCCCTTTTACTGCCCTGGGCCCTGGGGGTTCAGACAGAGCCGCTCTTTGTGACGGAAGATGGCGCCAAGGAGGCAGCTGTTGCCGGTGGTGGCTCCGGGGACCCACCTTCCCTCCGGGCGCAGGCCTTGGATTCCCCGTGCTTGGGGCAGGGTCGGCCTGGAAACGTCTACAGAAACGTCTGACTGGGCCCGGAAGCCTGACTGGGGTCGTCTTGCCCAGGTCTCTGGGCTCAGCTTCCCGGACCGGACATAGGTTAATCCTCACAGGGACTAGCGGCCATACCGCTTTCTCCCTGCTCTATCTTGCGGATGGGGAAATTGAGGCTGGAAAGGATTCACAACTTCTGAAAGAGCATATACGACTTATTCCAGGTCGTGGTGGGGCTGGGATTTGAGGCTGGATGTGTGTCCGACTCCAAAGTCGCACAGAGCGGTGCTGCTTCTCAGGCGTGGATTCTTCTGCTCCTTCCTTCATCAAACTGTGCCGGATGCAGAAGAGGCTTGGCCCCAGCAACGGTGGTTCTGAGCAGATCGGCTTGGCCATTATATGTGCGCGTCATCTAAGTAAGACAAGCAGCCCGGCCGAGGCCGCACGCGGAAGGGTGGGGAAGACTACAGTCCTGGGATGGGAGTGACCGTGACTTCCGGCGACTGTGTCTCTCTCTTCTGTCCCCTTCTCCTCCCCGCCTGGGGTGTCCCTGAATAAGGGCCACCTCCAGAGTGCATTTATAGAGAGAACTTCTAAACCGAGAGTTGAGGTTCTGGGAGGGGGCTAATTAATAGCACCCCCTTTCCCTGCCCGAGCGTAGAGCCGATGGAGAGCAGACACGGGGTTCGGGCAGGTGGCGATGAAACGTCAGGCTTGCTGTTGATCGAGGAAGGGTCCGGCAGGAGTCGGCAATCTGGCTTCCTAGAGCTGGAACCAGATCAGACGTGCCCACCCGACGCTGGTTGGGAGGGACGACCTCAGATCTCCCCAGTGGGGTCTGCCCCATGAAACTTAGGGCTTCCAGGAGCTGATGACGATGGGGCGACTCCGCAGGCCCACTCCAGAGAGGGATGGGCAGAGCTACACACACACCCCTGGTTAGTCTCCTCCTCTTCTGGGGCCGGGGGTCCCGCCCGCACCCCCGCCCCCGCCATGGGAGCTGAAGGAGTGGAGGGAATCATGCGCCCAAGCCGTGGCCTGCAGACGAAGACCCAGCCCCCCCGCCGGCCGGCAGAGGATGGAGCAGCCTTTATCCATGAAGGGTGGTTGGAGGATGCGGTCAATGAAGAGATGTGTCCAGTGGCCTCCATTCCTAAAGCCTGTGGGGCCTCTGTTCACGCTACTGAAAGTGGGCAAGGCCCCAAAATGTTCCCACTGCCCTTCCGGGCCCTGCACCTCACCAGCCTCAGGAAACGGGCTCGGGGGCTCTGGGCCCGGTGCTCTGCACCTAGTAAGGTGGCCCAGCCTCCCTCACTCGCCCCAGCCCCCACCCGGGAGGAAAACGAAACCTGAACAGCGCTGGCCGTCAGTCCCGGCCACACAGCCGAGCCAGGGTTCCAGTACCTCCGGGATGACCGAACTCCCTTGTCCCTCTCTGCCACCAACGCCTGCCTGCTCTGCAGACCCCCTGTGGGCCTCGAGGCCGGTGGGAGCAGCAGGTGGGCTCGGGGGCGCCCTCGCCGTGCCAGGAGGGCTCTGGGGCCTCGGGGAAAGTGGCCTCCAGGACACGGTCACCCCATGCCGGGCACGCCCAGCACGAGGCCGGGCAAAGGGCACGGCACAGGGTGCAGGTGGAGCACTGAGCCAGCGTGCGGGGCACCAGAGGGTTGGAGAGGAGCCCGCAGAGGCTCAGTCTTGGACCCTTGTCATCCTCTGAGCCTCCTGTCCCCCCACCCACGGGGGGGCTGCCCTGCGCCCCCCCACCGCCCCGAGATGTTACAGCTCGCCGCACCTCAAAGATACCCAGAAGCCTTGTCGGTGAGAAGGACCAGTCGGGGTCCCACACCCCGGCAGGAGCCCCTGGCCAGCAACAGAAAATGCACCGGCTGGAAGCCTTGCGGCGTCTGCGCCCATCCTAACACGCGCCCCGAGGACCGGCTTTGAACAAGCCTTCTTTTTTGGACGCAGAATATGAGCAAGGGATGGAATCTGTACCTCTGTACCGAGAAGAGTCGTCGAAACACAGCATCTTGCAGGATTGACGAAGAGAGGAGCCGACGTGCCGGGGGAAGGCACCAGAAACTTGTGGTCACACCTGGATCGCTAAAAAATCGTGGAAACCAAAAGAGAAGCCGCACGCCACGCCGAGTGTCTGGTGCCAAGATCCCTGGGAAGGCTCCGGGGGAGAGGAAGTAGCTGGGGGCCTTGAGGATAAGGGGGGCCGGGGCCGGGCACCCCCTTCTCCCGGCCCCACCCCGTGGGGCCCGTCTTACGGCTCTAGGGAAGAGCAGCAGGGGCATGAAACACGCCAAGGCTGCTCATTTCCGAGCCTGGGGGCAGGCCTGGAGGGCGGGAGGTGGCGGTGACGAGACGCACAGTGGCCAGGGGTGCGGATGCAGGGCAAGTGTTCCCTTACTGTGGCGGCAGCAAGGCTTGGGGCTGGGGGGGCTGCTTTCCGAGGAGACTCATGGTGAGGTTAGCTGGCTGCAGTCCTAACCCCCAGCTGAAGACCAGCAGTGAGCCCCGAGGAGGTAGCGCATGTGCCGAGACCCTGGCCGGCCTCGGAGACCATGTGGCGCCACAAACTAAATCTACTGGCTAGAATGTTCCATCTGAAACATGCTGTTATTTTATTCCTGCCTCATAGTGAAGGGAAGGGAGTCTCCAAGAGCCCAGAAGACTTTGCAGGGTGTCCTTTGTGGGGGAACCTGGCCCCAGTCTGGATTGTTCTCTTCGTTTTTTGCTCAAAGTGATGAATCCTTCCCAGGTGCCCACCAGTCACCGGGTGGGGTCCCAGCCACCTTATGGCATTCTTTTTTTAAAAAGATTTTATTTATTTCTTTGACAGAGAGGGATCATAAGTAGGCAGAGAGGCAGGCAGAGAGAGAGGCGGAAGCAGGCTCCCCGCTGAGCAGAGGCCCCCGAGGACCCTGAGATCATGGCCTGAGCAGAAGGCAGAGGCTGTAACCCGCTGAGCCCCCCAGGCGCCCCCCCCCTTATCATATTACTTCATTTAATCCTCACACAACTCCCAAGCCAGGTGCCACCATTCTTCCCAATCTATACTTGGGGAAACTGAGGCACAGAGCAAGGACAGACTCTCCTCTCTCTGTAGGGAGCCAGGCATCCCTTTTCAGAGCCTCCATGTTTAACCACTATGCCACACTCCCCCAGGCTCAGAATTACATTTTAGGGTAAAGGAGAACGTTTTCCTCCCCCAGCCCGCAAGTCTCCACCAAGCCCACCCAGGCCAGTCTGCTTCACCTGGCCTTTCCCCCTGGCTCTCAGTGTTCGTGGGGTTCTGGAAAAGGCACAGCTTCCTCCTGCCTGGGGCCTGCGCAGGTCCCGCCCCCCGTCCGCCCCCCGCCCCCTACCCCAGGGCTGCGGTTCACCAACTCCAGCAGGGAGTATGGATTCCAGGCTCTACCATTCACCAGGCTTTCCTGCCCCGGGGGGATCAGAGCCCCCACCTTGAGCCCTCCTAGTCAGACAGCCGTCTTCCTCCCCACCTCCCCCCACTACCCCCCGACAGTAGGCTGCGGAGGTCAGGCACTCTGTCTGGTCTTTGGATCCACTCTGGGGTGCTGGTGCCCCCTGCATGGAACGCCCGTCTTCCTCTTCCCTCCTGCCTCCCCGGGAAAAGGTCCCTGCTTGGGGGGGGAGGGGGTGGTGAGCACTGTCCCAAGGGCACACTAGGCCCTCCATTGTCTTGTAGAGTGTAAGGCTGACACCTTTTCACAGGGAAATTCAGAGCCGGGACCCCCTGGGGAGGCTGGCGAGGGGGAAGGAAGGTGGCCTTTGTCAGGGCCGAAGAGGTTGATGCTGGAGTGGGGGTTGGGGGGGTCCTGTCTGTTACCGCAAAGCCAAGTTCGGGTGAAGTGGCTAGACCTACAGGAAGTGGGTGGTCACCTAGAAAGCTGACTGTGGCGGGGAGGCCTCACAGCCAGGGGCCCCCGCGCCCTAACTGAGTGGCAGAGCTCTTCGGGGCAGGCTTCTCGGTCTTGACCTCTGGAAGCTGTCTGCGGCTGGGGCTTCTCCAACTCCCCTGTCTTCCCAGACAGCCCCGTCTCCACTGGGCGGGCAGTCGTCTCACACCTGCCCTTTACTACTGCCTCCCCGTGCTCCCGGCTTCTCTGACCTTGGCTTTGAGAAAGGGAGGAGGAGCAAGCCCCTTCCTCACTTGTTGTGACCCCAAGGCAGGTAGCCAGATCCCAATCATCTTCTGATTTGTGAATTAATGGATTCAGAGGCAGAGTGGTACGCAGGTAGACGGATTTAATGCATTGAACAAATTGACCTTGAGAAAAAAATTTTTATTTCTGCAAAAAAGACATACTCCGTTCAGGGAGAGGGGAAATGGTGTTTGCAGCTAAAACACTGACCTTCTCATCGTGGCTTCTGTTGGTGGTACCCTCCCCCAGTCTTCCATGTCTGGAGAGCTGGGTTAACTCACGGTGGATTTTTTCCACTTAATTTTTTCCCTAACATCCCCGAAGTGTTGGGGTGATGTGTTGAGATTATCAAGGCAGATTTTGTAGCTTCGCTAACTACTGTATCTCTTTTCGACACTCAAAAAAGTATTATTGGGGAATATTTATTAACGGGATATTACTAACAGGAGACGCTCAATCCACACATTCTAATTTGGGGATACTCATATTTTTCTAAGAAAACCATTAAGTACCGTGTCTTGTGCCACCAATGGTCACATGGTCACATCAACAAAACAAAAACAAAAAAAGACTTCCCCAGAGTGGTTCTGGGCCACCCCGTTCAGGAATTCTCTCCCCCCCCCTCCTCCCCGCATCCAAGTTCGGTAATAGGAATTCAGCAGATTGCTTTACAAATATCCTTCAAAGAATGAGCCCCAGCCCCTCCTACCTTAGGCATCCTATTTGAATCCCAAAGATGCCCTCATTAGCAACTTTTCGTCCAGGTTCCCTATCACCCCAAGGGGAAGGCTCGCTTCCCTCTTCTAAATCTGAAGCAATAAATAATATTCATATTTACCTTCTAGATGGATAAGTCCCGTGTCTCCATTACTCGGGGGGGGGACCCCAATAACTTGGGCAAAGGTGGCAGCAGGGTAAATGTTGTTTTTGAGTGTGATCAAATGTCACTAGCCTGGAACTCAGGAAAATCTCAAAACGATTTCGGTTTTGCGTTTCATAACCTATTTGGAGAAATCTGATATGTTTTTACAGAAACATCCAGTAACCTTGGAAGAACCTCAGACGTGCTATAATTATTGCAGGCTTACTCTTGTCGCCCTTCCCCCTCAATGCACCAGTAGTGTGTAAGTGCGGAAAAGGCTCCCACTTGGTCCCCAGCATGAGGCCTGTTAGCCGACGGGGCCACCGGCACAGGGACGGGTCTGGTTTGGCCACGCCCCTTGGGAAAGGATGCCTCTTAATCCGTGGGTCCAGAATCTGGGCGTGGCTTAGCCGGCCTCTGGCTCCACGTGGTCCACACCCCGCAGGGGGGTTAAGGCTGGGCCTTCCCGCTTCTCAAGGCTTGGCTGGGTAGGAATCAACTTGCAAGATCACCTACTGGGTTGGTGGCAGGCCTTGTCCCTTGGCACATGGGCCTCTCCCCTCCAGAGGGCTGCCTCACGATCCTAAAAAAGCACCGAAGAGAGAAGTCACAATCTTTTTATACTCCAATCTCAGCGGAACATCCCGTCCTGTGTGCTGTATTCTGTTGGTTCGAAGCAAGTCAGTAAGCTCCAGCACGCTCAAAGGGAGAGAATGACACGGGGCAGAGTGCCCGGGACACACGGCTCATCGAGGTCCGCTTCGAGGATGCCCGCCATGATGGCCCATGACACAGCAGCCAAAGGCTTCACTCTGCTGCGAGGACGTCATGACCCAGCCCCAGCACCCAGGCCGGCATCCGTGCTGGTGGGCCCGTGCCCGTGTTATACCCGTTGTCCCGTGTTTCGCAGACCACCCATGTCCACAATGTGGTTCAGCCGTGGACCAGGCTGAGGGAGGCACATGTCAAAAAACATGGCTCCTTCCTCGGAGCCCACAGTTAAGCGGGTAGGACAGGTGTTTTGCTAGAGGTGATGCCCAGGTGCCATGGAACCATGGAGAGGAGCATCTCCCAATTTGGGGGACATAAGGCAGGGGAGGAGTGAAGAAGCTGAAGAGGGTGGCCTGCTGGCCAA
Organism: Nasua narica; assembly: GCA_028533885.1. Classification (NCBI taxonomy): domain Eukaryota; kingdom Metazoa; phylum Chordata; class Mammalia; order Carnivora; family Procyonidae; genus Nasua; species Nasua narica. The sequence goes on along the minus strand of CM052804.1, from coordinate 10,227,618 downwards.
GGGAATCTCAAGCACAAAGGCACAGAGGCATAGAAGACAGGAACCACCATGAGGGACCACGCTTGGCAGGGGCCAGGGAAGCCAGCAGGAGGCAGGGCTGGAGATCAGGCAGGGCCAACCACCTTGGGCACCGTCCGACCGGCTTTGGGCCTTGTCCTGGAGGATATATGTGGCCAAGAGAGGACTGGAAGCCGGGGACGATACAGTCAATTTGGGAGTACAGAATGGTCTCCCCCCTCATCCAAGGTCTAGATGATGAGGGAGGTGGTGAGAGAGGGCAGGGCATAGGTCTGGGAGGCCCCTTTATTTAGAGAACGGGGCTCAGACCTACCCCCATCTTTAGAGAATGGGCCTCGGACCTACAGGTGGGGCAGGAGATGGTCCAGAAGACATTTCAGGGGAAAGGAACCCCGAGGAAGAGCAGCCTGTGAGGACTGGGGAGGAGGAGGCCTGCAGAACAGCAGGAGACAGATGTTCCTGGTGAGAAAGTCCCCACCGATAAGGGGGAGGCTCGAAGTCAGAGAGCACAAGGAGCAGGGGTGCATCCACATCAAGCCACATCAAGCAAATCGTCCCACGGATTTACCCATTTGGGTGGCTTTCACCTGCCTGAAAATGCTCTTCGAGGGGGCAAGACTATCGGGGGTTGAGGAGACAATGGGAGGGGAGGAAGCGTAGACAGCAAGTGTCGACTCCTCTTGAAAGACATTTGGCAGCACATTATCTGAGTGCTCTGAAGCCGGCGGGGCGCGGGCAGGTGACATAATAAAGGAGCATGGTGGGACGCCTGGGTGGCTCAGTCAGTTAAGCAACCGCCTTCCGCTCGAGTCATGATCCAGGGTCCTGGGATCGAGTCCCGCCAGGGGCTCCCGGCTCAGCAGGGAGTCTGCTTCTCCCTCTGCCCCTCCCCCTGCTTTTGCACAAGCTTGAGCGCACTCACGCTCTCTCTCTCCGACAAATAAATAAAATCTTAATAAATAAATAAATGAAGCAGCATGTGGTGGACTTGATGGAAGGAAGTTTCTTCCCCGGGGAGGCGATATCCAGCACCTCTCCAGGTGTTCTGGAGCAGCCTGGACTCTGCCTAGCCTCCTGGCCATCCCCCACCCCGGGGGCAAATCGCCCCCCACCCACCCCCAGACTGAATAAGCACTCAATCAGCTTGTGGGAATGCTCCAAGCAAATGGAGAAACTACCGTGAAAGAATAAAGGAACCCATTCCAAGCTTGGCAAACCATCACGTTCCAGAAGCTGTGTCGAAGGAGCAGGAGGAAACATCAGGAGCAGAAACCAATGTCTCCGGAGAGAGCTTGGCAACGCAGATCTATTTATTAGCAAAGTTTCACGGGTAGCCACTGCGCATGCTCCTTCTCTTATTCTCGAACTTCCCCTCTTTCCCAGAAATAGCCTCTTCCGTGGGCAGGTCTGCTCGACACCATGGAGAAGAAAATGTCAAAATTCGGAACCTCTTTCTGGATTTGTTTTGGTATTGGTGGTCTCTTCCGGTTAGGAGCTCAGGCCAACTCTTAAAAAGCCAGGCTCCGAGATGATGAATGGCAAGGTGCCAACGGTCCAGGCCAATTGTAGCTCCATTTATAACAAATAGGAAAAGCACTTGAAAGGAAATCGGATTTAGAAGTTTTACACGATTAGCTCTGTTTTAAATTTAACATTTAAATGACATGTTATCATTCGTTTTATTAACAAGTAATAGTTTCCACAACACTTCTCTGGATAGGATTTCTGAGAGAAACCTCCCCTTTTCTCCTGTGGCTTCCAGATTTCCACCTTGATGTCCCAGTCCCAGCTCTTCTAGGGGAGAGCAAGTAGGAAGGGGAGGCAGGGGGTGGGGATGGGGTGGAGTCGGCCTTTTCCTCTTTTCTTCCTCCTCTCAGGTTCTGTGAAAGTCAGTCCTCCCTTAGGTGAACCGACCCCACCGAGATGCCCGTGGAAACACCTGCCATGGTACCAGACTTGGTGGGTAGCCCAGTTTCAGGGTTTAAGGTGACCCCTAAGCAGGGGCAGAAGGAAATGTGGTTCAGAATTTCAGGCTGCAGCCCTGGGGTGATTCTTTCAGGAAAACATCCCCAATCATGTTTATTAGTTCCGCAGTGGAAGTCAGGGACTTGAGAAGCTCAGGCCCCCTTTTAGCCAGCCCTACCCTGGGTCTCCTCACCAGGAGGAGGGAAAGAAGACAGATCAGGAGTCAGAACCCTTCTGGGGTTTCTGCCCAGCTCCAGTATGGGCGCAGTGATCTTGGGAAACATCTCTTCACCTCCTGCTAGTTTACGTTCTCCATCTTAAAAGGTGGATTGGATCACATAACACTTTAAGAGTCCCCTGGCTGGAAAATTTGGGTTTCATTTGCGGTACAGGAGAGGCCTGTTTTTGAGAGATAGCAGAAAAGCACAGCCCCCTTTTCCCTCCCAGCCTGCTCCTCCCTTCGGGGGAGATGGCAGGACCGACTCACCTCTGTAGGATCTCCCAGTAGCCTCCAGCGCCCCCCCTCCAGGAGTGGGCCTTCCAACTGGAGGGCATCTTGGCTTTGGAGATGGAGACTTTCTTCCCAGAATGGGTGAACAGACTATTGAGGGAACAGTTTGGAGGGCCTCCGGTATCTCAAGCATCTTGCTGGACGTTTACCTTATTGCTTACCCTCACAACAGGATTCTGAGGGCTGTTTCATCCACTCTGCAGGTAAACACATGGAGACCTGAGTCTTAGGAAAGGTTACCTGTGTCCCTCTCCACCTCCCTCCTCAAACAAAGGTACATTGTCTAAGGGGGCACTTTTCCGAAGAGACAAAAGCCAAAGTCACTGAATCTTAAAAAACCATGTTCTGGGTCTGAGCGCTGTGAATTCACAGCTGGTATGACTTCCGCGCCAGAGCGGTTTTGGGGCTGGGGATGGGAGGGAGGGTGCTGACCAAAGTTTGGAGATCTGGCCAGATGCTCCCAGTCCTCGTTTTCTGGAATTCTAGGATTTCAATCTGATACGCAATTGCAGAAAGGACTTATACTCTCTGCTTTATTAAACTTGTCTGCACTTAGGCAAAGTAGGCTGTTTATCCTCTACAGGGTTTTTCTTTAAAGGAGGGGGGAGAGTGAGCATGTGCAGAAATCTATCACCTTGCTTTCCAGTTTCCAGGCAACCATGCAGGATTACAACAAGTCACATGATATCACTGCTGCCAGGGAGAAGGGAAAAATGGAAAACTGTGCTATCTTGAGAAAGGGGCTGGGTATAAGCAAAGGCCTTTGGATTCTCTTCCAGAAATATTATCAACAAGTAGTCAAAGACCGGGAGCCTTGAGAGAGCTCCTGGCTTCTCTGCCCTTGGCCCAGCCTCCTGCTGGATGGGAAATGTACCGCCAGATCTGAAGCCAAGGGGGAACGAGAAAGGGCAGGGGTGAGATGGAGGGGAGCCATTGGCCCAAGCACCTGTTCTGGAAATCGGTCTCTCCGAGGGGTCATTAATGAGAACCAAACCAGGTCTTGTGTCTGTGTCCCCGTCTCCCTTACCTCCTCCTGCTGCTGCAGCCCGGGGATAATGAGGGAGCAGGAGGGTCTTTGGTTCAAGCCTGTGATGATTAGGGCTGGCTGGGGGGCAGCGAGAGGTCTGGGAGGGGAAGAAAACCACCCATGAAGACCGAGTTTCCACTCCCTTCTTTAAAGCCTCCTCTTTCTGATCATTGTTTATTTGATTTTGGATGTTTGATTGTTCTATCTCCCCTCCCCGACATCGTGTGTGTGTGTGTGTGTGTGTGTGTGTGTGTGTGTGTACACACACGCGCACCCACGGACGCTGCTGTTGTTTATATTGTAGACACTTCTGTGGCAATTGATTCCCCTCAGTATACACTTCTGTTTCTGTAATAACACCCTCTGTGGCCTAAAGACCCCCTGGAACCAAAGGGACGGCTTGGCTCCTGGCTGTCCCGGGGTCTCAGAAGGGAGTGGGTGTGTCCTTGGCCAGGGCTCCCACATACCAGCATTCCGGAAGGCCAGGCTCTTAGATGGAGCCGACCTGAAGTGGACTGGCTTCCAGTTTCCTCACACCCAGCAGTTGTCCCAAGGCAAAGATGAGTCATCCTACCACCCTCTTGCACCGGCCCTCCCGATTTGCCCTGAGGTGGCCATATTTCATAGCCCGGACTGTAGGCTTGCAGCCAGCCCAGCTGCCTGGGTGTGGGGGGAGAGCCCAGAGGGGCACAACGCGGACACAGACAGGCAGGTATTGGGAAGTGAGATGCCACCCACCTCACCATTCAGGAGCTCCAAAGTCTGAGCTGCGAAGGATTCTAGCCCCTTGTCACAGCCTCATAGACTGGGGGTAGGTAGGGCACAGTCCCTGCTGCCTGCAGACCGTGGGTGTTGCATGTGCCTTCTCTTTTCCTACGAAAGCCTAAACAGACACATTTCTTGCATGTTTGAAATTTCTGAAGGCCTAACGACAGGCTAGGGCCACCTCTGCATTGAAAAGCATTGTCATCCATTAAGTTCAACAAGCAAGTAAATAAATAAAAAATAAGTAGAGCTGAGCCCCAAGCCTCACCCATCACCTGCCGTGCTGGGCTCCCCTTTTCACGTATGGAAACAATCTGATTGACACCTTGAAGTTTCTCAGGAAGAGGAAACTTTAATAGCTTATGATGTGAGGGACCAATCCTATAGCAAGAGATAGTCTAGGTTTGTGGCATATTTTCTTGTTACGTTCTGTGAGAAGAGAAGGTTGTGCCTCATAGACATTACTGGCGGCATGTGGGGAGGTGACATTCAAAGGAGACAGTGGGTGAAGAGTTTTCAATCCATTAAAACTTCGGATCAAGGAGAAAAAAGACATTCCGTGTCTGTTTAATATGGAACATATGGGAGGCTGGGGGATGCCTGCCATAGCGTGTAGGGAATGCAGTTGTTACAGAAAGATGTTCTGTATGTGCTCAAAAAGGGTTCTGGTGGCCAGGTTGGGAATTTGTAGTTAAATCTTCAGGGAACTGAGGCATGCTTCCTAACGAGGTGTCAGAGCCCATCTGCAACCCTCAGGCCTTTGCTGGCAGATTCACACCCCCGTCTTCACACATCCACAAACGCGCGCGGTGGTTCTAACCCACACTTACATACACGCGCGCAAGGGCACACGCATGCCTTCTGCGAGCATGACCACCTTGGCCCTATGACACTTGGCCAGTGGATCCCAGGAATGGAACTCCCTTCGCAAGATCCTCGCAGCCCAAATTCCCAGGGAAACTTGAAAAGAGGTGGAAGAGTGCTTGATGATAGAAAAAAAAAAAAAAAAAAAATCTGCTTGCTTGCAGTTCTTGCCATGGCCAGAATGTTACAATAAACTGTTGCTTTCCAGAGCCCGGGAGGGCGAGGGCAGGCAGGGGGAGGAAGCCGGAGCAAAGAGGCCGGAGAACTTGAAAGATGGAGTTGCAACTCTGGCTGAGAGCGCCCCCCGGGGCGGCGGGGGCCGGGCAGGGGGTGGAGGAGGACCCGGGAAGGGTTAACGCGGGAGCCGAGCGTGCGGCGGGGGCGGGCCGGGCCGGGCCTGGCGGGCGGGCGCGGGGCGCTGTCCCTTTAAGGCGGGCGGCGCGGGCCGGCCGAGCGCGGCTGTGATTGGCGCGGCGGGATCACTGGCTCCCCGAGCCCGGCCCGGGGGAGTCGGCTGGAGCCGGCTGCGCTTTGATAAGGTCCTGGCAACTCAGTAACAACCCGAGAGCCGGGAAATAAAAATAACCCCTCGCTGCAATGGACTTCGGGGCCGCCCGGCGTCCTAGGCGCCCGTCTCCCCCGCCGAAAGCCCTGCTGTAAAAGGTGGGGGTGGGGGCGCGGCCCCAGCGGAGCCGCTTCAAAGAAAGCCCCCCTCGGACAGGGGGCGAGGTCGCGCCGAGCCGCGTCGCGGGCGCCGGGGACGGGAGGGGGTCTGGCCCGGCAGAGCCCGGGCCAGGAGGGGCGGTGTGAGCCGGCCGGCCCTGGGGAGGGACGGCAGGGGCACCGGGGGCGGCCCAGGGCGCGGCCGGCGCGTACCTCCCTTTCAGGACCGTGCGCTCGGCTCGCGCCTTTGAAGTGCACAGTTAAATCCACAGCGCAGTTTTTGTTGGAAGCGCCCGGAGGACATTTGGTGCGCGGAGTGACTGCTGGAAACAGGACCTGTGTTGAAAGCCGGGCCGGGCGGGGGCCGGAGGGGCCGGGGGCGGCCGCGGCGGGGGCGGAGGCCCACTCGGGTCTTTTGCATAAAAGGGGCGGCGGAGCGCGGCGCTTCACCCTCCCTCCCGGTGGAGCTCGCTCTAATCCCGGGATTGTTGTTTCCCCGCACCCCCTCCCCTGCCGCGCGACTCCCGATGTTCCCCGACGCCGGGACCGGCCCGGGGGGGCCCGGGGCTGCCGCTGCGAGCCGATCCGGGGGCCGGGGCCGGGGCCCTGCCCGGGGCGCCTGCGAGGTCTTGCCGCGGAGCGCGCGTGCGGATCAATGGTGAGTGCCGAGGCCGCGGCGGCCGGGCGGCCCGCGCGCTTTGATGTGCCGGCGGCCCTTTGAAGTTGGCAGGCCGGCTATTTCGGGGCGTTCTCTGGGCTGGCGCGGAGGGGAGCGGCGGGCCCGGCGCCCGGCGCTCCGGGGGGCTTGGCCGGGCGGCCCCGCGCGCCCTGCGCCCGGGGCCCCCTCCCCAGCGGCGTGGCGGTGCCCCCGGCGGAGAGACTTCTGCAAGTGGCGGCTGTGGTGGGGGCGGAGAGGAGCAGATCCCCCCCCCGGGGGTCGCGTCGCAGTCGTTGTTACGGATGTGAGTCGGGGTGTGAGTGTGCGCGGGAGTGCCTTTGGAAGGTGGGATGAAAGGGTGGCGGCGCCCCCCGCTTGCCCTCCTCCCGCCCCCTCCCACTCCCCCCGCCTCTCCCTCCGCCCCCTCCTCCCCTCCCGCCTCTCTGCCCCCCTCCCCGCCTCCCCTCCCGGCCGCTGGTCCGCGCTTAGGGGCCCAGAGCGCTGGCCCGGGCTCAGTCTGCGCGCAGGAGCGGCCCGAGCCCGGGGCGCCCGCGTCCCCCGCGTCCCTCCTCCCCGCCCGGGCCCCGCGCCCCCGGCCACCCCGGCCCCTTGTGCGGAGAGGCAGAGACTCCGCGCGTCGCCATTTCTGGACTAGGCTGCTGCTTTCCGTGCCTTTTCTGCGAGCTGCGGCGCCGGGGACCGACCCGCTCCCGGGCTCCGGGTGCCGCGACCGCTTCCCGGGGCTCCCGCCCCGCGCTCGGCGGCCCGCTCGCCGGGGCTCTGGACGTGTTCGGTTGGATTTGGGCCGGGGGGGCGGGCCGGTGGGGCTCGGCGGAGATGAGAGCCCGGCCTCGGGCCGCCTTCGTCTTCCAGGTAACGGGGCCGCCCCACCTTCCCTCCGTCGGGGCAGCGCGGCACTCCTGGCGGCCCCGCCACTCCGCCCGCCGAGCTGCCCAGCCCGGCCGCCCGCCAGGCCCCTCGTTCGGGGTCGCGCCCCATCCCCCCCGGCCCGCCCCTGCCCTCTTTAGTTTGATCCTTCCCGTGCTGGGGAAAGCGAAGTGTTTATTGGTTAGATAAGACTTTTTTCTTTTGGGAAAAAGACAGGATTGAGGTCAGTAGAGTTTGGGATTCTTGGCACAGGCAGTGATAGCAAGAGACGGTTTCTGATCCGGTTTTGTAGGGTTTGTGGCTTCGGGAGGTGAGCTTGGGGCGGGAGTGGGGGCGACGGGGCGGCGGGTCCTGAGGCTTCTCTGCCTTGCAAAGTTGGAAGATCAAAGTCTTGTCTGAGTGAGTTGATTTCTGGTTTGGGGGAAACGGGGAACACGGAGGTGTAGACTGAGCCGGATCCTTGGCGGGAGGCGGGGGCGCCGCGAACATTTACATCTGGGTGGAGGGGGGCGTTTTCCAGCTGGGAGCCCATTCCGCCCCTTGCTGGGCGGGCTTCTTTCTCCGTTGAGGATCTTCTGAATTTTTAAGGAGTGGGAAGGGGGAGCGTCGAGGGAAGGGGTGGGTGGGGGGAATGGGAACCAGATGCCGGGGAAGGGCACGTTTGGAGCTCGAGTTATCTGTGCCGAGAGCCGAGTGGGGAAATTTACCGAAATTGGTTTCACCTGCACACAGCCCAGCGGCTCCGGGTGCGCGTCTTTGGAGTTGATGCTATCGGGGGGCGGGGGGGGGGTGCGGTTTCAGAGGGGAGGAGAAGAAAGGGGAGCGGAGCCGAGGCTGCCCTGCGTGCGCCCCGGCCGAAAGGGTTTTTGGAAGATTCAGTCTCACACCTTCCAAGCCCCTCCGCCCCCACCTCCCACCCTCTGCGCTCCCAGCTCACCTTCCCCGCCCCTCCCCCCCAATTGTACAGGGAGCTCAGATTTCGCCTTTGAAAAAGCAGCGTCTGATACTTTAGATGAGCACCTCGCAGATAGCTGGGTTGCTTGATTTGAATTTGAGGAGTTGAAAAGCCTGTTTACTTTCTTGCTTTGATGTTGGGTAGATCTGGTTTTGATTAGATCAATACCCCTTTCTCTCTCCCTACCTCCCCCCTTCCTTTTCTTTCCAGAAAAGAGGCTCAGATGAGCCCCTGCTGACTTGAGAGAGAAAGAGAGACCACGCTGATTGCTCCGAGGAACTGGGGGAAGAGAACAAACAAACTCCGGTCGGAGAACTCCCTCACCATGAGCAGTGCTGTATTGGTGACTCGCCTCCCAGACCCCAGCAGCAGCTTCCACGAGGATGCCCCCCGGCCCCCGGTCCCCGGGGAAGAAGGGGAGACCCCGCCGTGCCAGCCCGGGATAGGAAAGGGCCAGGTCACCAAACCCATGCCTGTCTCCTCCAACGCCAGGCGGAACGAGGATGGGTTGGGGGAGCCCGAGGGGCGGGCGTCCCCGGATTCCCCTCTGACCAGGTGGGCCAAGTCCTTGCACTCCTTGCTGGGCGATCAAGATGGTGCTTATCTCTTCCGCACTTTCCTGGAGAGGGACAAATGCGTGGATACCTTAGACTTCTGGTTTGCCTGCAATGGCTTCAGGCAGATGAACCTGAAGGATACCAAAACTTTACGAGTAGCCAAAGCGATCTACAAGAGGTACATCGAGAACAACAGCATCGTCTCCAAGCAGCTGAAACCGGCCACCAAAACCTACATAAGAGATGGCATCAAGAAGCAACAGATTGATTCCATCATGTTCGACCAGGCGCAGACTGAGATCCAGTCGGTGATGGAGGAAAATGCCTACCAGATGTTTTTGACTTCTGATATATACCTCGAATATGTGAGGAGTGGGGGAGAAAACACAGCTTACATGAGTAACGGGGGACTGGGGAGCCTCAAGGTCGTGTGTGGCTATCTCCCCACCTTGAACGAGGAAGAGGAGTGGGCCAGTGCTGACTTCAGGTGCAAACTGGCACCCACTGGGGTTGGCTTGTTCAGCAAAACCCTGAGGGCCACAGCGAGCGTGAGGTCCACCGAGACTGTCGAGAATGGATACAGGTAAGACTTTGTCCGGGGAGGGGGCCGGGGCCGATGTGGACTTCGAAGATGTTTTGGGTCAAATGGGATGGATGGTGGGATGGTTAGGCCGCTGAGGCTGACAGAGGTCTGTTGAGAGCTGGGACCGCTGGCCACGAGCCCTTTGATCTTGGCCTGTCGTTAAAAGTGGGGAGAAGTACTGCACACACGGCTAAATCTAAACCTGCAGTCTTCCAGGACTAACTTCAAACAGCGGCAAGCAGGATTCATTAATGCGGGTTACTTATTATCCTGGACCAGTCTTAGAAGGCAGAGAGAGAGAGAGAGAGAGAGGGAGAGAGAAGCAGCTTTTGATGCCTCTGAGTCACCCAGTACTCTAAGCACTGGTTTTAGAAGGGGTCCCTCACCACTAATCAGTAGTGAGAGGAATGAATGTGGCCGGGGAGGCAGCTGGGGGGTGGAGGCCCCGGGAGGAGCACGAGCACCCCTTGGACGCGGGGGTAAGTGGGATCTTTTGAACTTTCCCGTTCAGATAAGAGCCAGCAGTTGGCTTCGCAACTGAGGCTGTGGTTCTCTTTGTAGCATTAGGTATTTACCCAGCAAGAAACCCTCCTGATGAGGGAAGGTCCTGTGACTTTCCTGAATAAAGGATCCTTAGCTTTAGAGTCCGCTGGTATATTAATCTAGATGTTGAATGCTTGCAGCCCGAGGGTCAGACCTCTGTGGACTGTTGCGTTGCTTAGAGGTGGCGGAGAAGAGTCTTGGACGGAGGGGATGGGGCCCTGGGGTACTTTCCTTCTTTGAGGCTTCGAAGATCAACAGTCCTTTACAGAATGGCCAAGTCTTGAGTCTTGACCTTTGGCAGCAACTTCAGACCTCCAGTTAGAAATGAGTTTTTCTGTGTCTCTCCCTCCCTCTCCTTCCAGGTATCCAAAATGAGCCTCTCGCTTCTCTATCCGCTGCTTGTGGCATGGCCGGGAAGGGGGGGGGTGGCCACTTGATTGCTCTCTGAATGGCTTAGCTGGCTATGCGTTGTGTATTTTTTCCTGTGTTTGGGACCTGGGATGCAGCCTGGTGGCTGGCTCTGTGGAGACTGCCCTCTCCCTGAAGGGTCAGATCTCCAGTGTCCCGCGGGAGCAAGAGGGGCACACAGTCTGAGCCTAGAAGCCGTGATTTAGAGGGTGGCCCAGAGAGTTGACTTTTCTGTGGGGAGTGAAGAGCCCGCTCTGCAGCCACCAGAGGGCGCTCCGACAGCCTCGCGCGCCGGTTTCCCACAATTCAGACATCTGGTCTACACCTAAGTGGCACTCCATTGGCCTTTGAAAGGAAGCGGAGGATCACGTGAAAAGGAGTTGTTTCAGCGTCTTTAAGCTTCTGGTTTCAGGTGGTCTTGCAGAGGGTACTGGGTCCGGCCTCTGTGGCCAGGCAGTCACCAGGCACCTGCTGTTACCGCCCCGTTCCATTAGGGGAACGTTCTGGTTGGTAAATGGGCGCTGGCCTCTGCTCTCTGGCTTGGCAGCCGCAGCGGAGACTACTTAGGGCCTGTGGTTAGCCTGCTGCTCCAGGGGCTTTCCGACAGTGGAGCTTCTGTGCCTCCCGGTGTCCGGACCCAGAGCGGCCCCTTTGTGAACAGCGTCCCCTTTGTGGACAGCACCGTGCGTGGTTTGTGTGTGGTTGCCGATGTCACCGAAGAGAAAGTGCTCCCGGGCAGGACCCCGCTGCGACCCCTCCCCTTTGTGGGTGGGCAGTGGAGAGCCGGCCTGGGTGGGCCCCTCCCGCTTCCAGAAGCCTTCGCGGGGATGGCACCAGAATCAAGCTTTCCCGAGATGACTCTGGTGAAGCTTTCGAGATCCTGGGGGCGGGGGCCGGAGATTCTGGGTGTTTCCAAGGCGTGGACTATGGGCCTCGCTGATCTGTAGGTGACGCTCACTCACCCGCCCCTGCGGTCGCTATTTGTGGGTGCCTTTGGGCCCTGTTGGATTGAAATGAAGTGTTTTACCTGCACAACTCCGAGCCCACATGTCTGGACTGGGCGCCGTCCCAGAGAACTTAGCACCTATCCGCTTTCCTTCGGATGTTCAGGATCTTCAGGTGTACGCGGGTGTATTGGGAGGTGTCCCCAGTTTCTTCAAGGCCTGGGTTTCAGCCCTGTCCACTCATCACCACGTGGGTTGAAGTCTTTCTGAGCCCCAAGTGTGGTCCTCTATGAGGACTGGGCACCCTCCCCTTCTGCTGGCGCCCAGCTTCCTCTCAGGATCAAAACACTGGACCAGACAGCCCTGGTTGTCAAGGGAAGCGTTCTGAACTCTCGTGCAGCCTTAGAGCTCGTAATCGTGATGAGGAGTGGGTACGTGAAACGGGCGGCCCGGTTCGGATGTCCCTTTCGGAGCGTGCCTCTCGGCTTCTCGCCCACGTTCCCTGTCACGTTCTTAGAGCGGCCCGCCTTCCCCGGGGTCTGTGCAGCCGGCTCCTGGGATGTAGGGCTCCGGCCAGCCCCTTCAGGCCCGCCTCCCCTTCCACTACACTCCCCGGCCAGCCAAGGTACCAGGCGGACGGGCTGGGCTTCAGAAGTTGGTGACACGGGGGAGGCCGAGCCCTCGAGTCCCGCCCGGGGGGCCCTGGCAGCTGGGGGCCGGCAGCGCCGGCCTGTGTTTACCTTGGGCACTCAGGGGAGGCCGCCTTTTTAATGACTTGTTTGCGTCCTCACTGATTTGCTGTCAGGTTGAATATAAATAGTTGGAACGGAAGAGCAAGAATTCCCCTCGGAGGGAAGGACTCTGGTTTGTGAGTGTCGGAGTGCGACACCAGGGCTTGTGACGGGCTCTATAAATAACTCGGAGCCGGAGTGACCCCTTGGTAGAAGCGCGTGTCAGGGCCCCAGCACACCGACGCGGAGTGTCGGGTGTGTGTGTGTGTGTGTGTGTGTGTGTGCAGGGGCTGCGGGATTAGGGGCTCAGCCCGGCGTGTATTTTGGGAAGGAGACCGTGCTGGGCTCACAGAGTGCTCCTTGCGTCCTTCCCGGTCTGCCGCGGCCCTCGGGCCCTCGTGCGCCCGGCGGGTCTCCTCTGCCTCCCGCCAGACCCTCTCCTCTGGTCTCCCTTCAGATGAGTCGGGCCCAGCAGATGGCCCTCTGCTGGTTCCAAGTGCTTCCTGTTCTCTGAGTGAACTTGCTCAGGAGGCCCGTTTTTATGCGAAGCCACTGGCATCAAGCTTGGCCTCAGTCATCAAAGAAGATGATGCCACAGGAAAGACGGGGCGGGGGGCAGGAGCCCCCCATTGGAGGCTGGGCTCTCTGAGGGAGGCAGTTTGCTAAAACACACTTGGAAGAGTTGGCCTGAGGGTCGGGCCCCTCACTGAATGCCCCCCCCCCACCTGCCACCATCTTGCCTTAGAAGATGCTTCTTGAGGAGACGGTTGCCTTTGGGGCAGTGACTTTGATGCACATCATCAGAGGGCTTTTGGCAAGCCCTAAACATGGAAATACTTGTTAAGTTGCACTGTTTTGAGAGGGGACCCAGAAGGAGGCCCCAAACATCAGGTCTCTGGGTGGCTTGGTCCTGGTGTTTGGGGAGGGGGCTGGGGCCACAGCACTGCATCAAGATCAGAGATAAGAATACGCTGGGGAAGAAAAAAAAAAGCCAGGAAACCATTTCCCTTCCCTGAAGGTCCCAGGAGCCCAGCCTACCTGACAGCTGAAACCCCTCTGCCCATGGACGTTGCCAGTGGAGGTCTGGACGGCCGCCCAGTGTGGAGTTGGTACCATAGGCCTCCGCTCTCCGTTGGCATTTAAAATCCTTGCACCAATCGTGGGAGCACAACAGTCCCAAAGAAATAATCAAAGCATCTGGGTACAATTACCGTAGCATGGTCAAGTTTTTCCTCCCCCCTTTTTTTTCTTTTTTTTTTTAAGATACAAGAAAAAGGGCTCTAATCCATTTTCTTAAAATCGTGTGGAGATTTGGACATTCTGGGTTCTTAAAAACTGAGTTTCTGTCTCCATGACCCTGCCTCCCTCCTCTGCTCCATCCTCCCTCTTCTGTCGTGATTGTAGGAAAACCCAAATACTTTCTTGCAGTCAAGGGAGCTAATAAGGAATATTCCGTTTCTAAGGACTGGGCCCACAGGGGGCCCTCTATCCGGGAAGCGGAGGAGGACAAGTGTATTTTGGGACCATGTGTTTTGTGAGCCACTCCAATGAGTGCAAAGCCGCGAGCACACGGGATTTGAGTTCGGTGTCTTTCTGGTTGGGGAGGGAGGACGGATTTCCATTGAGTCATTCGCTCCCCCAAGAGGTTGACTTCAGGACACTGTCACTGAGTGAATACCGCAGAGACAGCAGCCAGTGTCTGAAGGCTCTTGAAGGCCCCGCGGGCTCTTTTGATCTTGTACTCATGCCTGTTAGACCAAAACGCTTCTCAGCCACCCATCAGATGGCCCCACGTCTTTTAAGGAAGTTCAGCAAAGCCTCGAGCTCCTGCCTCGCTCCGCCAGCGGGGGAGCCGCTCGCACAGGGGACAGACCTGGTCGTTGCCCTCGCGGGGCTTCCAGTCTGGCTGCATGGGACAGACATCCGAGGCGGGGACACACCAGCGCCGCGTGGCCATAAGTCATGATGAACACCGCAGGAGAAAGAGGAGCCAACCTCCTCCCCACCCTGACTTCTCCGTTTTCCTCAGCAGTTGGTTTTTTGGAGGATTACCAACATCTCCCCAAATTACAGTGCCCTTGAGTCTTCGGAGAATGTGGGAATTTCCTGCTGGTGGCCGCGTCGGAGCCGGGTGTTTCTTAGGTGGAGAAGCCACGTCCCTGGAGGTGGGGACTTGCCTGTGGCCCCCTGCTGGCCCGGAGCTAAGCTGGCACCCGCTCTCGGCCTCCCCCACGCCTGGTCCCCCACCTGGCTTCTGAAAGCTAGGAGGGGACCTGGAAGAAGTTTCCTCGCCCGCCCTGCTTTGGGGCAGTAGCCCCGGTCCAAGCACCCCAGAGAGCAGGGGACTTTGGGCTGTTTTAAAGACGTGGGTGACCCCATAATGCCATCCCCTCCGTGGGTCCACTCGGACCGGCAGGAAGGGCTTGCCACTTTCTGACTTCCGAGCCCGTGTCCTCTCTCCTGTCGTCCTGCCTTCACTGGCAGCTCCAAGCACGGCCATCCACTCTTTCCTTTTGACTTCCCTTATCAACTAGGAGACTTTTGTCCTCAGTCATCCCTCCTCCCACCTCCTCTCTAAAAAAAAAGTCTGCTGCCCTTCCTCCGCTCCCACCGCCCCTCTCTCTCCAGCCTCGGTGTCTGGGACCCCACACTGAGGACACGGGGCCAGCGCCGAGGCACGGAGGCCCTTCCTGTCCTCGTGTCCTCGTCACAGCATACCCTGCGAGGCGGGGAGACTTCTTGCCCTCTACGCTGAGGACAGGGCCAGTGTCTCTGGGACGGTTCAAGGTCACTCAGTCCAAGGTATTCAGCGGGTGCACGTGGGACATGCCTCATTTGCACTTTCGGGTGGATTCTGTACCCATGCGCCCCTGCCAACATCTGGCGTCATGCTCCAGTCTGGCTCGGGAGAGCAGAATCGTGGTCCCTGCTGCCGTCGCGCTCCTAGATGTGGGTTCCCTGCGGCCACGTCTCCAGCCAGGTGGCCTCTGGCAGGCCTTTGGCCCCCACCTGGGGCCTTGCGCCTCCTGCCGCGGTTGTGAGGCTGCCGGGCGGCCGGGCAGTAGATGTTCCTTGAGCACCTCCTGTGTGCCGGGGGTGCAGCCGCGCCCAGAAGGGACAGCCCGCCTCCCCCGAGTGCCCCGTCTGTGGCAACTCCTGACGGACTGTCACTTCTCTCAGTGAGGACACTGGCTTCATTCCGGCTCTAAGACGTAACGTTTCTCGTTTGTGGGCTCACGCCGGCTGGAGTGCAGGCCTCCCCATCCCAGCTGCCCCCGCACTGTGGCCATGACCCCGGCCCGCGGCTGACCCTCCTTCCACCCGGTCCGGGGGCGCCTGGGGGCACAGCCTGGGTCCCACGTGCTGCTAGAACTTCTTGGACCCCTGAGGCCGGTGTCTGTATCCGGAGGCAGAAGGAGTTTGGGTGGGAGCCAAAGACATCTGCGTCCTGCCAGCAACTCCCAGCTCTGCCCTGGGTGGGGGGCTGCTGTCCTGTGGGGTCACGGGGAGCCCTGGCGAGGTGGGCCCGGGGCACCTCCTCCGCCAGGTGGCTGCAAGCATGGGGGGCTGTGATGTGGGTGAAGGTGTGCCCCTCTTTCTCTGAGCCGGCGCCTCCCCAGGGGCGCCCCCCCCACCCCCCGTTACGGAGACCAGAGACCCAGGCTGAGTCAGGCCAAAGCCCAGCACGTGCTGCACACAGAGGAGGAGGTAGGGGCTGGACGGTGGCATGTAGAGGCTGCTTTGACCTTTCCTGAGTCCCTTTCATCTGCTGCCCCCAAGGCCATCGTTAGAGGCCTGTGCGGTGGCCTGATGGAATGGGTTCTCTCTTTTGGGCCTCCCCCTTCTCCCCTAGTTGATGTCTTCGCTGTTGGCTTAGACTTGGTGGGCCTAGTGGAGTATGCTGGGGTCTTTGTCAGTGGGGCCCCTTGTGACTTCGGGCTTCCCGGAGCTGACCGCAGTAGCCCCTTTCTCCTCCCCCGCTGCCCCAACTGAACATCCTTCACTGGTGACACAGGAGGAATGTGGCCCGGCAGGGGCAGGCACACTGGTGGTCCTGGGAGGAGACCGGGAGGGCAGAATGGGGAGGCAGAGGCCACTGAAACAAAGGGCAGGAGACACCGGAGGAGGGGCCCGGGGCCTTCCTTTGAAACAGCTGTGCCGCCCATTTGAATCCTGCTGGTCTTGATCTTGGTGACCTTAGCCTAGTTGCCCGGAGAAGGCAGGCCTGGTGGGGGAGGGGGCGGGGCCCAGTGAAGGCCCAGCTCTGGGTGGGGTGCAAGTCCTGAACCTTGTCTTGAGCTTTTCTGTCCCATCAGCCCGGTGTCCTGGGCCCAGGGTGGAAATGAGAAGGCGATGCCAGGCCTTGGGTTGCTTGAATCTTGGAACTATGCTAACAGACCCCGGATGGGGCTTTGGATGCCCAGCACCTCTTGGGGCCCTACAACCGTGTTCTTCTAGTGCCGGCTTGGCTGTGGTGGTGGGGAGAAGACCCTTCACCTCTGCGCCCTTGCTCTCCTCTTTGACCTGAGAGCCTCCCCTCCTCCAGCAGAGTCCTGTGCCTTCCTCTGTCCGAGTGTGTGTTTAGCCCTTTGTGGAATCCTCTGGGTTGCTTACGGCTTCCTCTGTCCCCTGACAGAGCTGCCCTTGGCAGCAGGGGAACCCAGCCTGCGCTCTTCCTGGGCTGAACTGGTGGCTCGGCTGCCCCCCCCTCAAGTAGCCCAGCTGTCTGCCCAGATGAGCGGCTGGGCCTGGCCGCAGGTTGGCACCAGAGCGGGGCGGGATCGTACCCTCGCTCGGCCCGGGGTCGCCCGGTCACCGGGGTGTCTGGTGCGAAGCCGTGACGCGCTGCTCTTGTCCTCTTCCCGCAGGTCCTTCAAGAGGAGCGATCCCGTTAATCCTTACCACGTAGGTTCTGGCTACGTCTTCGCGCCGGCTGCCAGCGCCAACGATAGTGAGATATCCAGCGATGCGCTGACGGATGATTCCATGTCCATGACGGACAGCAGCGTGTAAGTACCCTGGTGTCCCCATCGCGTACATGGCGGGCAGAGTGACCCGCCAGGCCAGCTGGCCAGAGTCCTCAGCCCCCCTCGGGGGGCCTTGTAAACCCCGACTGGGCGTGTACGCACATTTGCTTGGATGGCGGGGGAGGGGGGGCGAGTGCCAATACACGGGCGGGGGCGGGGGGCAATGGGGTCG